>PVLA01000747.1:0-464419 GCA_004027455.1 Hydrochoerus hydrochaeris
CATTAAGAAAAGAGCAGGCAGGTTTGGAACGAGGTGGTCCCTTCCGCTTTGTGCTAGTTTTTCTGTGCTGATAAGCTGTGTCTGTGAAATGTAAAGTGTACTGCTGAATGTTAATGCTTTTAAGTCAATAATGTAAAAATGAAAGGTGTTTGTGTGTACCTGAGAACAAATAGAAAATCAGGTGTCGAGTGGAGTCTAACCCCTCTCTGTGGAGATCATGGGGCTTGCTGAGCACTCAGCTCTTTAGCCAAAGGCTGGGGCTGGAGTTGGCTGCCAAACTGCACTTTGGGCTGAGGTGGTTAGGGAAAGGCTCCAAAGCTGCGCCTCCATGAAGCCCAGCAGAGAGGCCAGGGCCCATGCTGGTGATTTGAGCCTGCTGTGGGGAAATTTGGCACACAGGAAGTCTTTTGTTGAGTGCCCCTGGGAGGCTTAAAGCAGCAGGGCAGAGCCTGGCCAGGCTTGGAGAATGACCAGCCTTTTGATGGCGTGGTGACACCTAGGAGTTTCCAGGTGTTTTTCTTTAAGTTTTTCAGGGTTAATCGTCATCAGATCATATAGTGGTTGGTACAACTGCAGGAAAAATTATAGGTGTCAGGATTTGGGAGGTGGAAGGAATCTTAGATGTCTGTAGTTGTGCCCTGGCTTTTATAGGTAAAGTGAGGCTCAGAGAGGTTGTGTGACTTATCCAGGCCTCCCAGGCAGGCGCTATTTCCGTTATTCCACCTGCCCCTTGACTCTCACCCACTCTGCTTGCTTTCACTTGTCAGGTTAGCAGAAAGCAGAGTTGGTGGAGGCCCAGCCAGAGTCAAGGGCAGGGCATGCTAAGTTATGTCCAGCACAGTGACACAGCATGTGGTGCCTACAGACCGCACGGAGGTCCCAATAGCCACCACCTAAAAGGGTGCAAAGCCCGCTGGCTGAGGGCCAAGTCTTCAGCACAGGCTGATGTTCTGGGATGTTCTAGGAAAACCCAGCACTGCCTTCTACTCCTGGGGCTGTTGTCCCCTAAGCTCCCCCAAGGGAGACAGATGCACTCCGGCTTCCAGCTGGCTTTGGCCAGCAACTCCAACCTTGGGAGCCTTTTCTCCTACCTTGCTTGGTTCCAAGAGGATGGTTAGGTAAGTTACAGGTTGAAAACAGTCTTGAAGATGGTAAACTCTTGTTATTGATAAAGGGAGATGGTGATTTCTTGCAGAGGTGAGATGTCTAACCTACGGGCAATAGGAGTGGACCCTTAATACCCACCTAATTCTGAACTTACTTTTGGAAAACAGAGCTTGGGAAGAGCCTGGGCCCTTGGAGGTGTGCTAAGGTCTTGATCCTTAAGGTCGGGAGGGATGTTCTGCAGGTGGACTTGGCCCACAGCTGCATCCAGGCTACTGAGTCTCAAGGTGAGAGCTTGTTGGGACAGTGATGCAGAGAAGCTGAGACTCACATTGATCAGGGGACTGGAGAGGGGTGAGTGCGGGGGCTGCTGGGTCTAGGCAGATCACTCTTGGAGGAAGGTAACTTAGTCTGTCCCCTGTGCCCCTGTCCTGAACCTGCACACAGGCAATACCGCAAAAGGGCTTCTGCTGCCCTCTGCAAGAACAGGTGCTGAGGAACTCTCAGTACATGAGGTATAGGGCTGGGCCTGACTCTTCCTTGAAGTGCAAATTGGGGCTGATTATACCAGTAGCAGATCCAGGAGGGGAATGCAATCTTTTCACTGCTGGTCCATGACTGCCATTGTCCTATCAGCCTCCCCACCCTGGGTCCCCACTGCACAGTCCCTATCATGTACTGCCTGGCACCTGATATGTGCTCCCTGAGCCAAGTTCTCTTCCCATTGGCTGTGATCCATTCAGTCGTATTCAGGTATAAAGTACCTTGAGGCCTTTCGGTATCCATTCCTGGGGGCACATGAATGAAAAGGGATCCAGTTTCAGAAAGAGGCAGCCATATGTCTGGGGGTGGAGGAGAGGAGCCATAGGGTCTCCTGGACAGCCAGGGCCTCTGAAATCTAACACCAAGTCACAAACCACACCCTCTGCAAGCCCAGTGAAGATGATGATGGCTAACTCACATGTATTTGGCTCAGCCTTTTCAAAGCATCTTTCTACTTTGACTTCAAGAGCAGGAGATTGGGGGACTAAATGGGAGGGTGGATTATGACACTACATGTGACTCCTGTCCCTCAGGGTCCATGACTGTGAGAGGCTTGAAGGCTGTAGATGGGGCCCTACTGACCCCTGCTCTCCAGAGGTGCAGGCACAGTGGGCATGGAGTCCTGAGCATGGACCAAGAGCTGGATGTCAGGAAGACACAAGAAGGAACAGGGAGGTAAAGAAGGGACCAAAAGGGCAGAAGAAAAGCCAAAAAAGTCACACTATAGGAGCAGAAGAAGGAGAGAAAGAAGTTAAGGGCAACGTGGACTTGGGTTTGGATCCATATTTAAATCTCCAGTTCTTCTGAGATATTTTGTTTTGACATTTATTGAGCATCTACTATCTACCCATACTGTATAACACACTGGACACTGCTCTAAGCCTTGGGAGGTTGACATTAGTATCCTGCTGTAAAAATGAGAAATATCAAAGCTTAGATAAACTCTCTAGGTTTTGGGAGAAGAAACTGAGACAACGAATAATTAATAAAACAGATGAGGGCAGATTAATGATAGTAGGTGTGCTGTGTTCCCACGCAAAGGCCCCAGGGATCTCAGGAGAAGGTGGCTTGGACCATGGATCTGACCACAGTTGCCATGCTATGGTTGGCCAGGCCTTAAAGCTAAAGCCCCAAGGTCTGAAGGATCCCAAGTGACTCCAGAACCCAGGGAGGCCCCAAACAGCTGTTGGTGACAAAGCAGTGCTTGCAGGGAGGAGGGGGGGCATGGATTTTTAGCAGCCGCAGCAGCAGTGGTAACACAGGAGAAAAGAATGTTGTCTGAGAGGGTAATGATTCAGGGAATTTGCAGACTAAAACCCCAGTGGAGGTGGCAACCCTGGGGGCAGAACCAGCAAGGACACACCAGCCAGAGCCTAGAAACTATCAAGGAAGGCACCTGGGCAAGACCAGCAGCTCTAAGCAGAGGCTGTTCTGTTTTGACCTTACCATACCCTGGCAAGGGACTGAGACCCAGCAGGGCGGGAGTTGGAGGAGAGTGTAGACACATGCCTGCCTTTCTCCTCAGCCCAACATCAGCCGAGGAGGAAGAAGAGCCACCCTGTCCCCTCCCCACCTCCCCACCCACAGCTCCATCTTTAAGGGCAGCAGGAGGACACAGAACCTGGAAGGCAGGGGCTGGTGACTCCCAGATTCCCCATGAAGGCTGAGCAGCCCTTTAGACTTGGTTTCAGGTATCACTGGCCCTATGGAACAGGTAGGTTCCAGTGTAGTGTAAATCCCTTCCCTGCTCACGGCCCCAGGGAAGTGGCAGAGCCAACACGTTCCTCCCTTTCTCCTTCCTGGGGCTTCCGTCCTAGCAGGTGATCCAAGGACAAGAGGACTCTGGCACGGAGACACCCCCATGCTGTCTGTACTAATGAGGAGGTGGAGGTTCCCGGGGACATACAGAGGCGATCTGCAGGCTCGGCAGGGACAATTCGGTTCTAGATAGAAATGCTTAAGGGGCCCGTAGCAGTAAGCTCAAGTAATCAGGCTGCTGCTGGCTTTTGTTTTACCTGGCCAAAGCCCGCCCGCTCCTTGAAATGTGTCTCCCACAGAATAGTATCAGTGGCAAAGTGGAGGGGGGCTAGTTAGAAATGCTCAATCTCAGGCTCTGCCCCAAGCCCAAGGAATCACAATCTCTTTTAAAATATGATTTGCAAGCATGATGAAATTTGAAAAGTATGAATCCAAAGGATTGTAGGTGCAGCAAGAAATATTGGGTTAGGAGGAAGAAAAACTCCCCCCTGGCAGCTTATAAAATATGGGGAGGAGATTCCCTCCAGAGGGAGGCAGGTCAGGGTAGAGACCCCCAGCTTCTGGGATGCTGTTGAGTCAAGGGGATGAAGGAGGTGACAGCTCAAGGCTCCCTCTGCACTGGGAGCCCCGTCTGGGCTATGTGAGAACCTCCCAAGGAGGAGCCTCAGTGGGTTCTCTGCCCTCCTGGAGCGTCACTGACTGCTAGCAACCTGGCCTTGAAAGTACTGCTTCTGCCAAGCTGAGACCAGCAGGCTAATTCACATTCTCCTGGAGGACAGGTATTTGCATCTGAAATTACCCTAGAACTTAATTCTGCATAATGTTGCTCAGACAAACGACACCTCTGAAACTCTTTGCCAAGGCCAATAATAACATAACTGCAGAGAGAAATAATGAATAGGAGCAGGGGGAGTGGGAAATCGGGGAGGCGGGGTGAAGAAGGGGAAGGGGAGACAGGTTTCCAGCCAGAGGTGTTCTTGCCTTTACCGTAAGTCACTAGGGTGATGCCAGCACTAGTAGGCACACCGTAAAGAGGTTCTGAAAGCCATAGACTATAGTGAAAAAACAAAAACCAAAAAAATAAAAAACAAAAACAAAAAAAAACCCCAAACAAGAGCGAGCTGCTTCAGCTCATTAACTAACCTATTAAGCAATTCATTAATCCAACTATTAGTTTGTTCAACAGACTCTCCTGAGTGCCTGCTATGATTGGGTGCGATGCTGAGTCTGGGGTCTCTATCCTTGTCATGGCCAGTTCAAATCCTGGGCTCTGAGCCCATTATGTGTAAACCTAGCAATGGGCAGGTCTTGGCCAGGAAGCTTAAAGCCCAAAGCCCAAAGCCAGAGCCCAGCCCTGACTACAGACAGAGATGTGGGCATTTCTTCCTGGCTTTTCCACAGCATCTGCACCGGATGCTTCAGAGGGACAACAGAATTTTCGTTGAGGACTGTGCACCTCTTAGATTTCAGAGATGGAGGAAAGGTTTAGGGACACTCCCCACCCCCACCCCCATCATCTGCATTAATTTCTCAGACAAGGAACTAAGGTTCAGAGAGGCAGTAAGAGTTGTCAGAGGCCATCAGCCAGTTACCTGCAGAGCAAGAGCAGCCTGACCATGTTACACAGTTCTAGTCCCTGGGTTGGGCAGGACTCATCCTTTCTCTGGGTCCCAGTTTCGTGGGCTGGAAACAGAGGGAGGCCTTTCAATAGTTCCTCCCCTGTGTTCACCAGAGGTGCCTTGGGGGACCCTGGGGGAGGAGAGATCTGAGAAAAGGAGGTTCTGGCTGGTGGCTCCCACCCTGCTGTAGCCAGGGCAGACCTCTGGCTCCCTGGGCTCCATGAAATTGGTGTTTGAGGCAAGGATTCCAGGGCCCAAATGCCAAACCAAAGCAAGCAATGAAAAACCTCTCTAGGGCCTGTGACACATGTACTGTGCAGTTGACAATTACAAAAGGAATGGAAAACAGGGCCTCAGACCTACAGGCACAGGCCACACTTTCAGAAGGAGAAAACCCACATGAGTGGCGTTGAAAGTCCCCAAAGTGTCATTTAGGCCAATAATTGTCTCCTGTGTTGTTCTAAAGTGACAGTACCAGGTGTGATGTGTGTCAGGCACAGAAGCAGACAAGCCATCTCCCTGCTCGCTGGGGTCCCAGAGAGATGGGGCCACCCTGAAAACACAAAGGGCCAAGACCAGGGGTCTTCCCAGGTTCCAGACACTCTGCCTTTGGAGATCCACCCAGTGCCACGGTGACACTCTCGGCCCATTGTCATCCTCCTACCCCACCCCACCCCCTCCACCCAATTATGCATGTTTACATTATGGTTACGTATAATTTGCCGTTTACATTCAGTCGTAGACTTCTCTGTGTGCTCATAAAATATTAACATCGTGGGGCCGCTTGTTGCAGAGATGTTTGTAATTTCTCTTCCCCATTATGGGCTTATTAATGATAATAATGCCGTTTCCCTGCTTAGGAGCTGGGGCTACCGAAATGCAATCACTCACCATAGCTGAAATATGACAGTGGGAAGTCGGATTCGTTCCCTGCTCGGCATTTAATCTTAATAACATTTTATCTTGGACGACAAGTGTGTGTAATGTTGTTTAAAAGCCGTGACTGCATCAGCACTCCAGGTTCAGAGGAAGGAGCAGGAAGAGGAGGAAGGCCTTTCTCTGCCCTTCTGCCCCACCTGCTGTCCCCGGGTTCTCTGCCGACCACTTTTGTCTCTAGATCTCTGCTGTTTTGAGCTGACCGTGAGACCCACTCCTAGATGAGTGAGGCTGGGGCAGGTAAGGGGGAGCACCCTCTACTGAGCTCTAGTTGAGCATTTCCACTCTGAAAGGGTGTTTTTTCCCTTAACCTGTGAGAATGAAAGGTACTTAGGGGTAACATCGGCCTTTAAAAATACAACTACCTCAAATGGGCTTTATTAAAAATAAATCAGCCCCTTTCTGCTGGAGAGCGGGGCCCGAGGGAGTGTGCAGACTCGGAAGGCCATCACCGAGGGATGTGAGGAGTGGCCTTTGCCTGAGTTGGGACTCCTCCTGATGCACCTCTGGGTGCTCCTTCCTGCTGACTCTGCACCCGCTCTGCCTGTGGCTCCCCCGCTCCCTTCCCCAGCCTCCTCGTCATTTTGATGCCGTAGCCCCTTTTGTCTGATACTTGCTCACTGTGACTGAGAACTCCCTGCTCGTCACATCCTCCATGCCCAGTGTCTGGCTTGGCATCCGCCTGCCAAGGTGGGTTGTGTCTGAGATCTGGCGGGGGAAAGGCCATCTCTGTTATACCCCCCTCTCTCCTACCCCTAGCCAGACACACCTAGGCTAACACTCAGTTGAGCCTGGATGGTGCATAATTAGACACCTCTTGGAATTTTTAACTATAGCTACAGCTTGGCCTGAATAATGATACAGAGCTGAGAAAGGGAAGAGCTATTTTGTCAAGGTGGTGCTGTTTGTTTATTTGTGGGCTTGAATCCAGGGCCTTTGCACTGAGCTGTCTCCTCAGCCCTTCTTCATTTTGAGACAGGGGCTTGATAAGTCACTCAACTGCTCAGACTGGACTCAAATTTGTGATGCTCCTGCCCCAGCTTCCCAGAGTTCTGGAATTAGGGGTGCACCACCATGTCCAGGGAGAGTATGGGCTTATATATCCATACAGAATAACAGAATCATAGCCATTATCATTCTAGAATCAGAATAATAAACAAAATCAGAAGATAATAACCAGATAGAATGATCGAGATCATCTAAATCAACCTTTCTGCCCAGGGAAAACCCTCTGCTGCTGGAAAGAGGCCCCACAGGCACACCTGCAGTGATGTGGTCCTTATGACCTACACGGATGGATTTCTGGGTGGGGAGACTGTAATTTGCTGTCCTATAACTCCCAAATTATGCCCTCTGGAGCCAGAAGAGCCTGTGGACTTCCCTGCTACAGGCTGACTATCCTTAGAATAATTTCCAAGGTGCATTTTCCCAAGCTTTCCTGGTCTGACAGTGTTCCCCGACCCGTCGCCATTGTAAGTGAGGGTCTTCGGGGTGATCAGCTTATCGAAGTCCTCCCAAAGTGACATGGGTACTCCACACTGGAGCCTGGGCCCAGACATGGTCTTCCAAGTATATGGAGGACAGGAATCAGTGGGTCCTGTTTTGAAACCTCATTTATTATTTAGGCCCAAGAATAATCATTAGCACCTTGCCAGAGATATTTTAGTAGTCAAGATGCACTAAAGTCCTCTTGGTATCAACTGAAATCTTTCCTATCTGAACCAACATCAAGCCAAGTTTTCCCTAATGTATACTTATGGAATTGATGTTTTTTGGAAACCTCTGTGCAAGACTTCCCATTTATTCCCATTAAGCCCCAGCTCTTTCATTTCAGACCATCGTTCTGGCCTGAAAGATTATTTCAGATTCCAACTCCGGAGTCCCATAGATGGCCATCCCTTCTGCACTGGTGCAATTGACTTGTTGGAAAAGAATGTTGCTGTTTTTCCCCCTAGTGCTTGATAAATTACCGAATAGGATCAAGGACCAAGATCTGCAGCACACCACCCGGGCCTCTGTCCGGGTCCATGTCAACCTGTACAACAACACTCTTCGAGGACGTTTGTTCCCAGGATACAGGGAGAGTGAGCGCTGCAGAGTAGGAGAAACAGATCTGGGCCCTGTTCTAATCTCTTCAGGAAAATGAGCCTGGGGGGGGGGTCCTCAGTTTTTTCACCTGTAATGTGAAAGCACTGGACTGGATGGCCCTTGAGTTTCTCCTGCTTAACACTTTAAGGATCAGTGAGAGTCTCTGTTAAAAGCCTTATTCAAACCAAAATACTCTGGGCTATCGTGCTTAGTTCGCCTTCAGTGCCATGTCCTTATATAAATAAGAGATACTTTTTTTTTTTAACATGAGTTGTTCTGAGTTCTTTTCTAAATGCTGTATAGTTCAGTGCAGAGAATGGAAACTTCCTCCCCCCTGCCTTTCCAGGCTCTATTTTTTATGTTTTTTTTTTAAAGAAAAGAGTATATCTCCATCCACAGTTTCCTAACACCTGTTGTATTTATGTCTCAAAATAAAGCGGAAGTAGCATCATAGAGCCAGGCCTCTGTGTCATGTACTGTCACATAAATTCTGGGGTCTGGAGAGCCACAGCTGAGAACAGTAAGGCTCCTGTCCCATCTAGCCCAGGAGATACATGCTCAGACACACAGCCATGCTGTGGTGGTTTGAACCAAGCTTGATGAGAACCCGGAGAAGACAATCATGCATCTGACTGTAGGGTGAAGAAAGCATCATAGATCAGATTTTGAGCTGCCGGCTCTGCCGAGCAGGGATGAACATATGATTTATTTCACAGGACTCGTGTGTAGCTAACACCAGTGAAAGCCTAGTGCAGAAGGCTGGCAGGTAGAGTGTGTAATGGAAGATGAGTCCAGGCGTATGCAAGAGCCAAACTGTGGTTGGCCTTGAACACCTGATAAGGACCTGAAAGTCAGCCTCGAGATGATTGGAAGACAGGAAATAGAGCATAATGACAGAACAGGCTTTAGAAAAGACACCTGGTAGCTGTGCAGTGAATGGATTTACGGAAAGATACCAGAAGCAAGACAATGCAAGTTCAAGGGAACTATTACAAGGTCCTAAATAAGAAGACTGACAGCAGGAATAAAAGAAGACAGAGTTCATAGCTAGTTAGAAGGTTGATGCAAGAGGACTTGGTTATTCATGAGGTTCAGGGACGAAAGACACACATCACACATAATGTTCTCTGTGATTTCTGATTTAAATGACCCAGCAGATGATGGTTTTGTTAACCCAACAAAGGAAGAAAGAAGCAAGAACAGACTTGAGATGAGTGAGGGCATAAGCTCATTAGGAGATGTGTGGAGCATGCTTGGGATTCTAGATGTATGTGGGCCCATTCTGACGGGGTGGTTACAATGAGGAGTGGACAAACACATCTAGAGATCCACTGGAAACAAGACAAGAGGGCTGAGAACTGAGCCTGGGGGAAGCAAATGTAGAAGGTGGACAGGGAAAGACATGCTCATGAAGACAACCCAAGGAAGAGTATAGAGAAGAACCAGGAAAGAGTGGTGTTGTGGAAACCATAGCCTTCCCAAGTGCTACATCACTGAGGCCTGCAGAGAGAGCCAGAGGGTGAGGACCACGAGGCAGTACTGACGGAGTTATTAGGGGTAACACAGAGACTACTCTGGTGGCTGGAAGTCTGAATGGCTGTAAGGAGCCTGGGTTTGAATCCTGGCTCCACCTTTTACAGCCATGTGATACCGGGTGAGCTGTTAATTCACCAAGCCTTAACTATAAAATGGAGACAATAACAAGAACTTCCATGTAGGTTATCGTTAGAATTAAACACAACACCATAAAAGTAAAGCACTTAGAGCATACAACAATGATCAATAAATGTTAGCCAAAAAACAGGAACTTGGAGGTTTTAAGGAAGGGAATCATAAAAGAATAGCTCAAATATATATATATATATATATATATATATATATATATATATATATTTCAAGAATTTTCAAGGAACACTGGGACTGTAGCTCAGGATGGAAATCATCCATTGATAATGCACACTTTGCTGATTATTTTCTAAAGACAAGCAGGAGTTAAAAGTCACATTGGCTTTGGTTTTGTTCCGTGGCCAACACAAAGCCATCTTCTCAGGGGAGGCTGCGTGTAGTTTCCCTGAAGCATCCCTGGGGCGGGAAGAGCCTGGGACCCTCACCTCACTGCCCAGGACCAGCTCCTCTGGTCTCTGCTTCCCCCCAGTGCTGGGCTGGAGACCAGGTTGCCAAGCATCTATTTAATGACTCTCCTTTCAAACTTATCTGCATTCACATGGGGACTAGAAATGCTAATCTCCCATGGTTAGAGCCACAAGCTGGGCACTCCCTATTCAGCTCATGTTAAATCCCCGCCCAGCACCTTGGAAAAGGACATCTCACATGCTGGCCCATTAATTGTACAACCTCCCTTGTCATCTGAGGCAGCCACTGGCATTTAAACAGCCTGAAAGCCCTACCTCCTCCATAGACTCCTCAGGGACTAATAGGGGAGCTAACATTTAACGAGGGCCTTCTATTTGCTAGGATCCGCCTTATACACAGCACAGGTGGCCTGTGGTTTCATAATAGCTCCCATGTGGCTAGTTTTGTCACCTCATTTCATCAAGAAGAAAATAAAAAGGCTCAGAGAAGTTAGGTCACTCATCCAAAGTCACACAGCATTGACTTGGTGGCCTTGAGATTAAACCTAAATTTCACTGACTCCTATCCCCGTACTTGGCTTCCTCCTGGACCCAGCCACTGCCCTCAGCTCCTGTGCTGCAAGGACGCCCTTGGCAGGCCTTTCTGATGTCCAGCCTCTGTCCAGGACTTCTGTACTGTCCTGTGAATACCATGATTAGGAGATGCAAAATAAAGATGCTTAAGCAAACCAAGGGTCCATTTACTTGTCTCTCTCTTCTCTTACAGTAAAACATGACTCCCCCCCCCCAAATTTGTATGGAGTGAAAGTAAGCATAACACCTGATTTACCATCTGAACCATTTTTAAGTGCACAGGTCAGCATTTTAGCGCATCTGTATCACTGTGCAATCACCAGCATGTCCATCTCCAGAATGTTTCATCTTGCAAACCGAAACGCTATTCCCATTAAATATTAAGTCCTTCCTTTTCCCTGCTCCCACCTCCAGTAATCTCTATTCTACTTCCTGTCTCTATGTGTTTGGCAACTTTAGAATGTAAGAGGCATCATACAGTACCTGCCCTTTTGTGGCAGGTTTATTTCACTTAGCCTAACACGGCCAGGATTTATCTACCCTTTATGGATGTATGAAAAGTCCCTTCCTTTTTAAGGTTCAATAATATTCTATTGTATATGCATGATGAATTCTGCTTATCCGCTCACATCTTGATAGACACTTGGGTTGTTTTACTCTTTGCTGGTGTGAATACCACTACTACTATGAACATGAGTTTACAAATACCTTTGGAAGAGCCTGCTTTCAATTTTTGATGGGTATTTGCCTAGAATTGGAATTGCTGGGTTATAAGAGTGAGTAGCTCAGAAATGAGACATTTGACCTAATGAGGTTACCTCTGAGAATAGAGTCACAGTGAAAAGAAAGATGCCAAAAGCCACAAGGCATTGGATGCTAGGACATAGGATGAGGTGGTCTTGAAGTGGACTGCTCAGACCTGGGTCTGTGAAGAGTGTGGTGGGCTGACCACCTCTAGCGGGGCCACCTTCCTGCCCATGGCAGCTTCTCCTCAACGCTCTGCACTCAGCCCGAGATGCTCCTAGCCAATGAGTGAGTACACAGGAGCCATAGCGCTGGGCCACCCCTGCCTATCACTCCATCTTTCCCCTGTCCTTCCCCAGGGGTCACAGGGACGTGGATCTGAAGGGTCTCCTCATCTATTGCTGTTGTACCAACAGCTGCTTCTTGGAGGACACAAACTGACAATGAAGATTTCCACATACCTCTGCTCCTCCCCTGCACATACACCCCAGCCCCCGATACTGCCTACTCCCCTCTGGACTGTACCTGGCCGTCATTGCTAGAGATCAAATGATAATCAGAACAAGGGTGGCCCAGGTTGACACACAGCGGAGAGTTAGTGACAGGAAGTGTGACACGGGAACCAGCATCTTCAGCTTTGGGTGAGACCTCACAATTGTGTGCTCTCCTGCTCAGGAGCGCCTGAGCTGTGTTCAACTCAGTCCACGAGCAAGGGTAGCATCTTGGCCTCTGCTTGACAGATGTTCAAAGAATGAGTGACAGCACTCTCGGATTTTCCCAAGGCTTCTCAGATCTGTCTGAAACCTCAGGAAGTAAGATGAACAAGGACTGTCTCAAAAATGATACACTGAGGCCCAGAGAGGTGGAGGGGATCAACAGCAGCCTTGGGGATTTGACCATCAGATCATGTCCTATTCTTCTATGCCAATAAAACATGGAGCTGCCAGAGCTCTCTCGCCCCAAGGCAGCATACAGCTCATGTGCCCGGCACCCCTGTGACTATAAGGATACTCAGTCGATTCCCACCCAAGTCCAGAGAAGCAGTGGCTCCATGTGCAGGGCTAGTATCAGGTTAGAAATAGAGACCAGCTAGCTAGTGACTGATCTACATTGCTCTATCAATAACTAATACCTAACAGGCAGACCAAATTACTAACAAACCAAGTTCTCAGGCCTTGCAGAAGGAGCATGAACGTGGGGGAGCTGGGAGAGGGCAGGCCCAGAGCTATAGAGGGGCCATAGCTGGAGCAAGTCTATGCAGCAGTGAGCCACCCCTTCTGTGATATTCACCAGGGCCACATGCCATGCGACCGTGAGTGGAATAGAGTCCCTTAGGATCCCTGCCAGCCCTTACATAAACCTCTTCAGGCCATGTCTCCATAGAGCAGTTGGCTTTGTTTTCTCTTAGTCTTAAATAAGGCAAAATGGGGGAGGTAGTGGAGAGGTAGGCAGTAAGAAGGTGGGTACCTAGTGAGCCCCAATACTATGCTGGACGGGCCTGTGCTTGAGAGAATGAACAATGAGTAGAGATAAACAGGCTTTGATAACTTGCTTATGGTCAATTAAAAATCCCAATTAACACTTCTGAAAAACAGTTCAATATTTGTCACTGAATACAGGATGAGATGCAGCTGGAGGCAGGTGGGGGAGCAGACAGCCATCCTCAAGGGACCTTGGGGACTGGGGAAAAGACCCCCTTGGCAAAACCAGTGGCAGGCGCTGAGCAGGTGGCTTCTCTGGCTCATTCCTATTTACAAATAGTTATTCCTGCATCTTCAAACCAAAGTCACGTGGAGCCCACCTCCGCTGTCCACCCCTCCTTCCACACCTCCTTGTCTGTAACCCACGGACGCTTTCCCATGCTGCTTGGGTGCCTGCTCAAAGACATCTTTGCCCTCAGTCCTGGCGATGTGAGTGTCCCGAAGACACACTTGGGTGTAATTTGGGCGCTTCATAGCTCCTAAAGCAACTACGCCAAATGTACACCAGGCACATGCTGGCTGCCAAGGCAGGGCACACAGACATGTGTGGGAGGTACTCACAGCTCTTTCTGTGATTTCCACCACCTTATCTGCCACTGGAGCCTGACTCTACCTTTCTCCCAACACTGGTTGGGCCCTCGCTGCCTGCTGTCTGGTTGCCCTCACTCCTGATTGGCTTCCAGGGAGATCTTTTCGCAGCTGCCCCACTGAGCTTTCTAAAACACAAATGGGAGACTGTGGGCCCCTGTGTAGCATCATACAATAACCACACTGCTTTCAGGCAAAGTTCAGACTCTGATGAAGCACAGAAAACCCTTTCCCACCTTGGCTGGTCCTCCTTCACCTTATCGCTTCACACCTTCCTGCACTGTCCACTGGCTTCTCCTGGAACTTGATCCCTGCCGGGATGTGTTCCCTCTTCTGAGATCACTTTCCCCCTGTCTCATTGCTGGCAAACTCTTCTTTCAGAATCTTAAGCTTCGAGCCTCCTCCAGGAAGACTTCCCTGCTCTTCCTGCAGTCTGATGTAGATTCTCCTTTGTGAGTCCAGTGTGTGTTCCTGCTGGCATTTCCCACTCCACATCACAAGGTTGGTTTACCATTCCTGGAAAGCTCTTTGAAAACAAAGCCTAAGTCTTCTATTACATTTCCTGGCTCCTGCTGTGTTGTAGGTATTCAATATGTTTGTTGCATGCATGAATAAAACAAAATTTAATCCAACTTTTGAGAAATTGTATATTATTCAGTTTTGAATTTCATTAGTATATCTGAGATGCTTTATCTCCATTTTCATCTACTGAAACATCAACAGTGGTTCTAACTCTTTCCCTTTGTTTGTCTCCCTCAAAGCTTCTGTCACATCTACATCAACCCCAGAATGATCCAGAGGAAGCCAGTCAGTAAAGGATTCTTTGTGGCTCATCCCTGTTGTAAAATAGACTTTCTGGAATGCAAATAGTAACCTCCTAATGTGTCTACTTGGTAAGCTTGAATTTGGAGCTTTCTTAAATTAGTAGCACAAACTTGCAGTTTCTCTGAAAATGTGGTTGCAGTTTTGGCTCATGCCATCAGGATGCAGATAACAAGATTCGGGCCCTGGTAGACAGCCTGGGTGACCTGTGACCAGTGGAAAGGGAGACTGCAGCCCTCAGGGTAACTCCTTGATGCAAATCCATGATTTTGAGGCAGCTTGCTGCCAGCACACATCTTTGATTCTCAGTTACCCCGGGGCTATTCCATCTCAGCCATCCGGGATGCCTGTACCATTGACCTAAAGGTCGAAGGGGGAACTGGGAAGATACTTTCTGTTCTTCCTCCCATCGGAATTCTTTTGTCTGCTATTCAGAGAGCAGCTTAGTGTACACAACAAGCCCCTGCCCGACAGCTGGATTGTGACCTGGAGACTTTGTTTACTCACCATGTGGCAAATATTGACACTGAAACCAACTGTGTTTCTGTGGTTGCTAGTTTTCTGGTCCCAGGAAACCTTGGTTCCCAAGTGACAAATGGATTTTAGACCCATTAACCGGTCCTGTCATCCAAACCCTGAATGTAAACCTCCACTTCCTTCTGAGCTTTTCAAAGACCTAAAAGCAAGTTTTCCTTTTCAACCAGCTCAACTTCAGCCAGAATCTGATGTCTTTAAATTACCTTACCCCAAGGCAAGATTGTTACCCCACAAGACTGTGGGTGCCCTGGGGACAGAATGTCTATCTCCAGAGCCTGGCTCAGCACTTCAGCCCCAGGAAGTTGGGAGGAGAGATAAATAATGAGGATATTGAGAATAATAACAACCACTACTATCACCACCGCCTCTCCAGTGGAGTACATGGCCCAACTCTGCACTCCAATGACCTAGCTGGACCCACACAAGTAATATCTTCCCACTATGCAGATAAGAAAACTGAGGATTCTGGGAATAACTAACCTGTCTAGGGTCACACAGTAGACTCCAAAGTTGCTGCTCTGAACTCCTATGGAGAAAGGAGAAAATGAGCAGATGAGGGAGAAGAAAGAAGAAAGTATACAGGAAGGAAGAATAAAAAAAAAAAGAAAGGAAAAAGAAAAGGAGGAAGCAAAAGAGGGCAGGAAGGAGAGAGTCTGGTCAGAAAGACCTGAAATAAAGCAGGCAAGATAATAAAGAACTTTACCAAAAAAGAAAAAAAAAAGGCAAAACCTTAATTATCATTCCTCAGATTTCCTCGCAGTAAAGCTCAGAGTACCTGCACATCTGTTCCTTGTCCTTCCTACAATCCAGCAAGGTGGGTCAGGGCATCGGTAGCAACTAATCTCCTTGCACTTCCTACCCTCCCTGGCCTCCCCTAACCCACACTCACTTAATGTTTTTATTTTCGTAGATAGATGGCAAAAATTGAAGTCTACAAAGATCCTGTGGTTGGAACGCTGACATCCATCTCCCCAGTCTGGACCACCTGGGTCAAGGCAGGTAGACCAGCAGACCAACGGGGAGGACCAGGCACCACAGGGAGGAGCCAAGTGTGGCCTCCCTCAGCATTACACTTAGCATTTGCCCGGGTGAGTCGGACTGGGAGTGCTGGCCATGAGAACATATGTTCTCTTGTTTCACTCCAGCCAAAGGGAAAAGGTAGATGTCACACACACACCCACCCCAGGAACAATGCAAGTATTAATAATTGTTTTAATTGTATGTGAGTCTAGGCATATTTTCCCATGGTGCCTCAAAAGCCATTTATTTTGGTACCTCATAGCAGGGATGGAACTCTCCACTGGGGGCCCGGCCAGGCTGATGGTGACTAATAGAGAGCTCTTCATTCAGAGGAGCACTAGCAGAGGGTTTCCATTTACGCTGTGTATATCAGGTGGGTGTTGAAAGCACTGAGCTAAGTAGGGCGCTGACAAGGTACGCCTGTGTGCCCAGGATACGCGTGTGTGTGTGTGTGTGTGTGTGTGTGTGTGTGTGTGGTGTACCATTGACTGAGTACCCACCCCTGAGGGAGGGAAGTCTGGGGACTGTGGAGGGGCAGGAAATGCAAATAACCCCCTACAATGCAGAATCTAAAAATAGCGTGCACTTGCCTTTGACTTGCAATATATGATTTTCTCTCCAGCAGATTCACCTTTCTAATTTTATTTTGCTCAGGCTGCTATTAAAATGAGCTCGCATTCTCCGAGAGCACTCATAGGGTTCCAGGAGACAGGTAGAGCCAGGTGACAGGTAAATTTAGTCTAAGTGTTGAAATTTACCTTGGACAATCCTAACTGAAAGCCAGTTCAATCTAAGTATGAATATTGCTTCAAGACATCATTATATATTTTCCTGTGCTACAAAGAAGATACTTTCTGCTCCGCAACAATACAGAAGAGATTTTGTTTGCTGCTAACACTTCCTCTTCTTCTCAGCCTGCCACTGACCACAACTAACGTGTTCTGTGCGACAGACACAGGTGTTCTCTGTGATGGGCGGTAGCCTTTTCTGAGGCTCAGAACCACTTGGGGAGTGGCCAAGAATGGCTCCCATTATGAGTGGAAAAGCTGACTTGGGAAGACAGCCATAGATTTGGATCACCTTACTTGTGTATCTTTCCGTCTTCTTGCCTCTAAGTAGAATGACACCCAAAGAATCTCAAACAGGTGCCTGTCTCTTTCTTGGCCCTGCTACCACCTTGCCACATCTCTGAATGCTTTGCTGCTCTAGTACTCAAGTTTCCAATTCTAAATTCCCAAGTGTTCCATGCAGGGAAGACAGGAAGCCCGCTAGGTGATTTATACTGTGTCCTATGCAGAATAACTTGTGCTTATCATTGGGGCTCACCCTCAACATCTGTCAGCAAATTGAGTAGGCAGAGTGACTTCAGAATGTATGCCCATTCCTCCGAGTCACACCCTTTCTGAGACAGGTAAAAAGGGGAAAGTGTCTCAGTCCAGTGAACTTCATTTCAGGGATTCTCCAGGGAATGAAGAACCCTTCAGCCACCAAGGGCAGCCTCTCTTCTTTACCAAGCTGAACATCAGCCTGACATCAGGCTTGCCTCTCAGTGGTCCCCTCCTGTCCAGCAGCAGGCTCATCTTTTCCCTCCCAACTTACAGAAGCTGCCTCCACTCATGGGAGGTCTTCCCTAGCTACCTGCCTTTATTTTTGTTCTGCCCAGGTTTTCATTTGGTTTGTTGATTGGTTATGTGCATTCACCCTCTCTTCTTTTATACTAGGAGAATTGGAAGCCTTGGGCAGTGGGATGCTGCAGTTAGATCATTTCTAACTTAACCATGTCTCTGGGCTGCCCTGTTCCCAGGGAACAAAGCAATCAGAATGCAGTATTTAGTTCAGATAATCCAGCAGGATTAGGGGCTGAGAAAAAAGAAGTGTAAGGGGGAAGGCCTCTGCACTGTGAATCTCTTTATCACATGTGTTCTGGGCCACACACACTGACTTGTTCTGGTTCACTGCAGACCAGGAAGGGAGAAGCCACCCCATGGACACATCTGTACAAAACCCATGTGTCCAACAAATACCATACAGGTGTCCAACATGAACAGAAGAAGGGAGCCCAGTGTCTAGCTCTACTTCTGCTACTGGTGTCTTGGGCTAGTCCCTTAATTCATTTTTTTCCACATTTATCCAAATATCCAAACCACCTGGGGCCTTTGTTTTGAAGTGCAGATTCTTAGGATCTTTATAGAACTATTGACCTGGACAGGCAGGCCGCATATGATCTTGGGGAGGTCACTGATCACAAGTTAACAACCTTGGATTAGAACTTTGTTTACTGCTCTGCAAAACGAAAATAGTAGACTGAATATCATTTTAAGCCTCATCACTTGGCAAGGTTGCAGCTCTGGAGTTACATACCTTCATGACCAAATCACAAGGGAAAACAGAGCCTTGCCAATGGGCCTGGGCTCACATGTGCACACGGGTACAAACAGACTCCAGCTTCCTCTTGCTCTGAAGATGGCCTGTTATGGTTTTGCTTGAGCTTCCTGTGGCAACTGAGTGGGTTTTACGTTATCTGTAAAAGTCTGTACTTCGTGGCAGCCCCTGAGGCAATCCCAGACATGACGGCCCGCAGCCCTGAAGGTAGGTGTCGGCCAACAAGTAGACACCTGTGATGGGCACTCTGTTTAGGAGCAGTCACTCCCGGCCCTGGTAATTAAATAAATACTGTCTTTTGGAAACTACAACATGATAGGAAGAAATCCAATCAGCTTTCTGGCTCCCAAAGAAAAGGAAAAAAAATGGAGTCCAAACTGTCGGGGGTCCTTTTGGCTTTCTCCTCTCTGTTTCTCCATCCTTTCCCGGAAGGAGACAAAAACTCTCCATGTCAGCTGACCTAGCCCACCCCAGATGTGTTTCCTGAGAATGCAGAAGCTCCCACTCAGGTACTTAATGTCCCGGCACCTGAGACATGGCTGGCATTTTCATTTTCATAAGGAACATACAGTTTCCTATGGGGGAATTTTCAGGTTCTCTGGAGGCATCCTGGGCAGGGGCCAATGATAGAGTTGGCACATGTGCACAAGTGCACAGGATGGGCTCACAGGGCAGCTTGGGTCCTGCTGGATGCTGGGACAGACCTGAGAACCTGTAAGGACACTAAACTGTCAGATCTGGGCCTTACCCTACAACCTTGTCTAACCCTAGTGACTTTCTTACAAACCTCATCTCCCAGTACAGTAACATGTGGGATTAGGACTTTGACATATGAATTGCAGAATGGGTGGGAAATGGAGATAAACATTCAGCCCATAAGTAATCGAACAGAGCTTTTATAAAGGCTATTCATTTCGGTAAACTTCTTGGAGCAATTGATGGTTATATAATCCTATTCTCACCCCATCCCAAACTCCAGTCTCTGCTTTCTGAGTACTAGCTGTGAGGCAAACCTTCATCATAAGTGCTCCACTAAAGCAGCATCTTTAGGGCAACAGGGAAGTCTGACCCATCAGTCCCGGGAAAAAGATGAAACCCCAGGGCGCTGTTCTCAACCCAGGCCCTTGAGGAAAACAATGAGCCTTGATGGTGGGTTTAGCGAGAGGGTGGACCCAGGCAGCAGGGGGAGGACTGGCTTGAGTCCCTGCCCAGATTGGGCCTCCTCAGTAACATGCGAAGACTAAATCCCCAGACCTGACCTGGCCCAAGGGGACACAGAGGTTTTGTCTTACAGACAGATTATGTTCCGATGGCCTTTAATTTTTATTTTACTGTTTTCTCTGCACCACCCTGTTTATTGTGTGGTTATTTTATCTATCAGGTTCATCTTGGAATCAGTGTTAAAGATTCCTTCCCCGTTCATTGAGATGTCCCTGCTAATTATAAAACTCTATGTTGTAATTTCAGATTAATTAAAGCTATAAATTGGGGAAACTAGTGACTGTGACTTATATTTCCCAGTTCTCTGCACCCTCATCAGATCATATTATTTTACAATATTCTCCCCTTCAGAATCATTTCGCCCCCAAAGTTTTCCTTTGGGCAGCAGCCAGACTTCCTTGGACTGTGCCATCTCACAGGCATGGCGTCCTGGCTCTGAGCTGTGGGGTAGAACTGACAAATGTCCTAAGTGTACAACCTCTCTTTAGTGGCCCACCCATGTGTCCAGCATTATTGTTAAGGACTAGAATTAGGGAGGTTGACTACTGCTTTCAAGTTCAACCCGTTTCTTTGTGTCCCATGACTCAGTTTCCTCAGCTGTAAAACAGATTTTTATAATGCCTATCTGGTAGGTTATTCCTATTCAATGAAATGAGTTATTTAAAATGCTTATAAAAATGCCTCATATGGCAAAGGCTCAGTAAATAGCAGCAATTAGATAATGTCTGTTGAGTCTAACACCTGGATAGGCCCTTGTGGACAATACTGTAGATACAGAAATATTTCTGTCCCATGCAAGTTGACAATCTGATTGGGGAAATAGAATACACTCAAAGAGAACACGCTGAATAGCTCTTACTAGCTAAGCTACATGGTATCCCTTATCAATACAGCTGGAGTTGGGTCTCTTCAAAATTGCATAGATATCACACAAAGCTGTGTAAAGACTGCTGTCCAGCCAGCCCTGCTTCCAGGATGGGAAGATCCTTGGAGAACGATTTCCAGCAGGTCCAGATTTACTGTTTCCTGTCTTCTAGAGAAAATCAAGATAATCGTGCATACTTCTAAATGACCTAGGAAGAGCCTTCCAGAATGGCGTTCTGGAACAAGCTTTTCTCCTTTGTGCATCAAAATCATATGATTTCTGCTTCATGGCACAGACCAAGCTCAGCCAAGGACAAAGAAAAATGAGGTCAAGAGAAGTTAAAGGCTGCTCAGCTGTGGGCTTCCCACTATTCTTTTAAGGGACTGAAACATGAGCCACCACCCTCACAAATGTGCTAACTACTGCTCCATTTTACAGAAGAGAAAACTGAGTGGGGAAGAATAGCACTAAAATCCTTGAATGGAATCTGCCTTGTGGCTTGGTGAAGTCTCCCAGAGGCCCATAGCAAACCCTGGCTCAGGGGATGCTTCAGGGCAGGTCCCTCTCCCACAACTCCACCCTTGGTAAAGCAGCTGCTCCTACAATCAGACTTAAGAGCCTGCACCTCTGGAACCTGACCGTGCCTTGCACAGAGGACTTCAGGGACAGTGAGAGGGTTCTTTACTCAAACATCTGTGATTCTGCGCTCAGGAAAGAAGATTCAATTCTGAAGCTGTTTTTTTTCCCCCCAATTTTGTTCCCATCACCTTAATAATTGCATCTCTGGATTGTTTAATTTCACATTCAAGCCACTTCTGCTCAGAAACTAGCCTATCATCAGTTAAGAGTAAGATTCATTTCAAATAAGAGGGGTTTTCCCCCATTCCCCCTTCTTTTATTCCCAAACTGAATTTGCATTACAAAAAAATTAAACAAAAGCAGCTTTTTGAATCTCCTCTCATTACTCCCATTACATTTGTTAACATCATTATCCTCGGCTGAAGATGGCAACTATTATCAAATGTTGCAGCGCTTTTGTGGACCTCTTGCTATATTAGTTTAGAAAATTGCTCTAATGCATATGCTTTTAGAGCTTTAAAATCTACCATGGCATTATGAGCTATAGAATGCTGTACATTTTAAAATCTAATAGTGCATTTATTTTAGTTTATTTAAAAAAAAACACATTGCACTGAAATAAAAATGCATGCCTCTGGTAAAGAATACAAATGCAGTTGGGAAAATGCAGAACCAGGCTCCTGACTGGCAGGCCCTCTCCCCTCCCTTCTTCCCCTGGAGAAGAAATCAGTCTTCCTGAAACCCAAACCTGGGGGCATTAAATGGGTCTAACGGTGGGGGAAGACAAGGGTGGGTTCTCACGGATACAGAGCTGGGGAGGGAATCTGCTCCATTTGGGGTTATAAGCAAAGGCAACTCCTGCTATTCATTAACATAGAAAAGCACAGTTTTGGGAGCAATTACTGAATTTCTATATTCATAGAAACCCAGTTTCCCTGGAAAGAAAGGCTCAGGTTGAAAATATATGAAGTGCTGGTTTCTTATGGAAATAGGAATTTTTGGTAATTACACACGAGCTGCTCTTTATCTGCTTCTGCATTTTAATGACGGGGAATGGTATTTTGTTAGTTTCCTTTTTATTATTATTAAGGCACATGCATGCCAGCAGCATCCTCGCTGGTATCCTGGGGATTCATTCATCCTAATAGCTGAGAACGCGGCTGCAACCCTGCCCCATCACACTCAGTCACTCTGCTCACCAAACCAGAGAGCAAAGCAGGGAAAGAGACGCCCGTCATTGTCCTCCTGGCTCCCTGCTCCAGGCCGGTGGCTCTGGGCCTGTCCTTCCTCTAGCACCTTGCATGTTCTCCTCCTCTCCCCTCACCATGCCCAGCTCCCTTTCTGAGGCTGTGTTTGCTCCTCAGGAAACCATTTTTAGGGGCAAAAAGATAAGATGTGGGAGATTCTGTTGTTTTCGCCCTCCTGACTCCCTTTCTGCCGCCCAGGACTGATACAAACGTGAAAAATCAAATGTTACTAGAGCCAGAGTTGTAGCAAGGCTTCCTGGCTCGGTTTCCCCATGGCTCTTTTCCCCTCGATCCTCAATGTCTTGTTGGTAGCTTCCATCTCCACCCTTAACAGTCCCCAGGGGACCCATCTTGGCCTTTTCCTCCCCTTACCCTCTGCAGTGTTTCCAAGGTTCAATCCAAGGAATGACCACTGTCTCCCAGAGAGGCCTGTGAAATGACACCAGCCCCTTCCAGAGCCGTTGGAGCTGATTTATAATGGTTGTAAAGGAGGTCAAAGCTTGATTGAGCTTAATAGATCCATTAATTACACCAAACAAAACAAACAATGAACATAAAAATTTACGACCTCCGTCCCTGGCTCAGATGTGGCCCCTTGTCCGGCCTTGACAGGTTCTGCGGAGTCCATCCATCCTGACTCTTTGCAGGACAGACGGTGCCGTGGAGGTGGTGTGGAGGCTGCTGGGTGGTGAGGATGGAAGAGCCCCAGCAACCCAGGCACTGCTGCTGAGGAAGCTGCCCACTGCCAGCTGCCTCATCTTTGCCCACTTCTGCTGTCTGCAGACAGCACAGAGCAGCTCAGCCCAGCGCTGAGAACACTGCGGTTAGCAGCACAGCCTCTAGGGCCTCACTGCCCGGTCTAAATCCTGCCTTTACAACTTCCTGTGTGGTGCTGGGTGAGTCAGTCCATCTTCTCGGGTCCCCATTTCAGCCTCTGTGAAATGGGGTTAATAAGTAGCTCAGCCTAATCCTAGAGGGGTTTATGGTATTAACAGTAAATGTACCTAAAGTGTTTGAACTATTACCTGCCCAATGGCAAATGCTATGGTACCTGTATGATTTATTCCTGTTGTTATTATAGTTTGGATAAAGATATGAGCCCATCTGTAGCTCTATATTTCTTCAGAAACTTCATCTTTTTTCCTCCTTTTGAAAGACAGGGACATCTGTCCTAACGTAACCCACTACCAAGCATTTATGAAAGCCTACCAAGTTCCTATCCTTTGCTTAGAGGTGCAAAGGGTATATCAGTGCCAACAGGTAGTGCCCACCCAGAAATCACTTAAAGTATGCAAGAGCCCAGAAGGAACCCAGAGACTTAGAGGTCACCTCACTGAACACCCCACCTCGCTATTTTCCACGGGAGGAAAAAGAACACGAAAAGTTTGAAGGGAATTCCCAAGCCCACTTAAGGCTCCAGAATGATCCATCTGGGTCACAAAGCCTGCGCTCCTGACACAAGAGTCTGTCGGTCACATCCCATCACTCCCAGACTGTGCTCACCCTCCCATCCTTATGGGTCACTGATGTCTGAGGAGACCAGGACCAGGAGGAAGAGAGAGCCAAGGGGAGGGAGATACGAATTAAAACCAGAAGCTATGCTTTCCAAACATCATGTTGTAGTGCGTGATAAATGCAAACAATTTTAGTTGCCTACTCAAAATTAATTAATTAACTAATTAATTAGAAAGAAAATGGAAACCCTAGCTCAGGGATATGGCAGTGAGCTCTCGCCCAGGCCTTCGCACGTCCTGATTCTTCTCCTCCACTCTTGTTTCCACACTCAGCTCAGCCTTCTCTCTTCAGTGCTCCTTAACTCTCCCGAGATTTCCTAGGACAAACTAGACATCTCACTTCTCCTCTGCTCCCTTGGTGCTTGCCATAGTTCAATCTATGTCCAATCTATGCAGAAGCTCATGTCCGTTGAGACTTTGTGTTGTTCAGTCCTTGTTTTCTGCATATTTTCTATATGTTGAGTGCTCGCTGTGTGATGCGCCAACATGGAAACTATCATCTGCTCATTTTGCCCTGTTTTTTTTTTTTTCCTGGGCTGGGGATCCAACCAAAGGCCATGCACATGCTAGGCAAGCACTCTATCTCTGAGATACACCCGTGGAACTTCTTTATTTTATTTTGAGACAAGAGTCTTGCTAAATTTTGAGACAAGAGTCTTGCCCAAACTGGTCTCGAATGTATGGTCTTCCTTCCTCAGTCTACCAAGTAGTGGGATTCCAGGCTAGTGTCACCATGGCCAGCTTGTGCTGCGCACCTTTAATGCTTTGTGCCCAGCACAGGACCTGACAGAAATAGCTCCTCCACCAAGCGTGATGAGGAAGTGGCGGGAACACCTGGAGGAGGGCTGAGGCCCTGAGTGGGTGGCCTGTCTGGGGTAGACAGGCACGTGGGTCACAGGGACCTCTTTCTAGAGCAGGGGCTGGAGTTACAGCTCTGCCCAGAGCTGACCCAGCGGGCTGTGACAAGCCTGGGGGAGTTCAGAGATACCTACTCAGTGCAGTTTGACTATCTATCAGCCTCTCCCACCCATTATCCCACCCTCAGATATCAATTCCTGGTCAGTCATTCGGCCCACAGGACCCTGAAAATAGATTTAAATTATTGCTTTATTTCCCGTCCAGCTTAGGGTGTTGATTTATGCTGCCCAAACAATCAAGCCTTTATCTCAGTCACCCAGCAGCATGAGCAGCAATTTATCATGTTTTACTTCTCCTTTTACTACCCTGATGCTGGAGCCTGGTGGTTGTACCCTTTTCAGAGAGAGGCAGCTGCGAGTGGGCATGAACAATAATGGTAGCAAAGGCCAGGGGTGACCCTGCCAGCCCGGAACCAAGGGGCAAGAAGATGCTTAACCCGGAGACCCTTTTATCTCACTGTCAGAGGAGGAAAGAATCCATCACTGGAAAGCAGGGCTCTGGGCACAGCTGGACTACAAAGCAGCTGAACAACCTTGAGCAAGGTGCCGGCCCTCTCTGGGCCTCACTGCCTTGGTCTTTGATCTTCTCTGACACCGTTTATGGAGAGATCTGCAGGACATGGTAAAGGCAGCTTTCAGACTTGTGCCTGTATAAAAGCTCGGGATTTCTCTCTTTCAAAGCTCAGCCTGACCATCTCTTCCCTTCTTCCCTCCACTCTCACAGAGGCGAGCTCTGTTGGAACAGACAGTTCACCCAGTGAGGGTGGAAAGTGCGTCCACTGGGAGCCAGCAGCAGCTAGCGGTGCTTAACACATCCGAGCATGGTGATTCTATCTGGTCAGGGGTTCAAGTCCAGCCCACTACCTGTTTGGTGCAGCCCGAGGGCTAAGGGTTAATATTAGTTTGTAATATATTAAAACTACATGAAATTTGAACTTTAGTGTCCACAAAAGCTTTATGCTTTTTAAACACAGCCACCCCCTCTTGTCCAGGGATTATCTGTGGTTGTGGGACATTATAACAGCATGGTGAGTGGTTGTGACAAAGACTTTAAGGCCTCCACAGCCAAAACATTTATTTTCTGGATTCTTTTTGGACACTGTCCGGCTGGCGGTTGGTGGTGTCAGACACACCCCAACCCTGGGGTTTTCCAGTTGCTTGCTGGTTAGTTCTGGAGGGGCATTTTAGACTTCTAGAGGGAGGAAAGTTCTCTCGAGGTAACTTTCTTTTTATTTTTATCAAATCCAAGGGCACTTCACCACTGAGCTACATTCCTCCTTTCTTTTTATTAATATTTTTAATTATTTTTCAAAATAATTATTTAATATTTTAAAGAATTAATTTGAATAATTTTTAAGTTTTAGACAGGGTCTCCCTAAGCTGCCCCGGTGGGACTTGAACTTACAATCCTCCTTGCCTGAGCCTCCCTTGGTGCTGGGATAACAGGTATGCACGGGCCTAGCTTCCTGAGGTTTTTATCTGGTAAAGAACCACTTTTGGGAAGAGCCAGAGTTGAGGGGCAGCCTTAACCGAGTCACCATGCCTAGGATCCTTGTCACTCCTTGCCTAAGTGTCCCTGCCCCTCAGCCCTGCTCAGACTCTGCCTTCTCTGTCCTTCCCCACGCGTGTCCCCCCTCCCCACCCAGGCTGCCTCTTCCACACTTCTCTGGAGGGCTTCTGCGCAGCCAGAAAGGTTTGTTCCCCCCGCCCCAGGGCCCCTCTCACTCAGCAGAATCTCTTATATTGCTCATCCTCTCCTCCACTGGGGACAGCAAATGGGTTCCATCTCAGCCTGGTTCCAATTGACTGGAGGTGGCTTCCTGTGTTGATAAGGGCTACATGGCTGTTTGGGACCTCAGGAAAAAAATACCATCACTATTGTCACTATCAACCAGCAATGGCCGGGATGGACACGGGAGGGGTACTGTCATGCTAGGCATTGTCCTGCCTGTCCTGCTGTACGCTGTATTCTAGTACTGGTGACCAGTGTCAACCCCTTTGGGCACAGTGGGTTTCTGGTGGGCAGTGAATAGCCATGTCCACTTGGTCCTGTGCCTTCCAAGTGCCCAGTCAAGTGCCAGGCCCAGAGCTGGCCTCAGGGTACTTCCAGAGTTGTTATGGACAATGTCCTTCGAATGCTTCCTGGCAGCTAGCACTTAAATACAACCAAGGTAGCCCTGAGAGGGAAGGGGAAATGGACAGGCAACAAACCTCTTTACCTACCCAGGCACAGGAGGAAATGAGCACAGGAGAGAAGAGCAGGTTCCAACCTCAGGGAGGAATCCTTGGCATTTACATAGCAAACAATACCCAGGTGAGGTCCTGTGTCAACAAGGCCCGGCTCAACAGCTCCCAGGTCCCAGCATACTTCAAATGTTTGCCACATGCCAGACATTAATATTTTAACGGTTGCACATCTGAGGCAGGTGGAGCAGTGTCCAGAACACAGAGTAAAAATTGAGTTACAATAGCCTGCCTGTATGCCAGGTCAGTGGGCACTGCCACACCGGCTCCTGCCTCTCCCCCGCACCACCCGCCCAGCGCACACTCATGCCCTTCCTGCTCATCCTGGACACAGGCCTGTCTGCTGCTGAGCATCGGGGAGAATCCAGGCCTGTCTGCTGCTGAGCATCGGGGAGAATCCAGGCCTGTCTGCTGCTGAGCATCGGGGAGAATGCTGCCTCTCCTGGCCTGGAGGACGGAGGCGGCTCCCACAACCCTGCACAAACCGTGTGTGTGCAACGAAACATAGCGAGAGCCCGTGAACTCAGTTCCTGCAGAACTGAGCACCTTCATCTAAGACAAGGAACACTATATGTACTGAGTCAGCCGGACAGGCTGCCGGGAAGGGTAGACAGCTCCGGGTACCTGAAATCCGGCCAGGGCTTCCTCGGTGCCACACACCCAGGAAGGAAGTTTACTTGCTGGTAGAATGAATCAGTGGAGCCCAAAGAGGGGCAGCTCTCTAGTTTCTGATGACCCTTGGAAAAGGAAGGATGTGGCAAGGGGAGGGTGTGTGACACTACTAAGTATCGCTGTTAGTTTTCTTTTCTAAAAATGCCCGTAAACAAGGTAAATGTTCAAAGATCTCACCCGCATCGTAGAAGGCTTTTAAAACACTCTCTGATTAGAAAATCTTAGTAGTGGCCTGTGCCTACAAGTATGGCCTCAAACTCTTTAGTGAAGCAATGTGGGAATTACAATTATGGTGACTAGTTAGTAACATCAGCTAGAGTTTAATGAGCACTTACATGAAGGAGAACAAACAGTGCTTAAAGGAAAGGGAGTGGCTGCGTTCGAATAAAACTTTATTTATAAAAACAAACCATCAGGGTTTGGTAAGTGTCCCCCAAAGGCCCAGGTGTTAAAGGCTTGGTCCCCAGCCTGTGGTGCTGCGGGAAGTTTGATGAGATTTTTAAGAGACTCAGTGAGGAGTTAGGTCGTGTCTGTCCTTGAAAGATATTGCGAGACTCCAGTCTCTTCCTCTTTCTCTCTTTCATTACTGGCTGTGAGGTGAGTGGGCTTTCTTAGCACACACTTCCACCATGACATGCTGCCTACCACAGGACCCAAAGCAACAGGGCCAACTGCGCATGTTCTAAAAACTCCAAAACCATGACTCAAGATAAACCTTTCCTCTTTTTAAGTTGATTATCTCCAGTATTTTGTTACAGTACTATACAGCTGACTAGTACCAAGGTAGGGTGTCATTTGCTGACCTGTGTTCTAGGTAGTGTGCTAAGTGTTTTACATTCATTTAGTCCTCACAATAATCCTAAGGGAGAGTACTGTTGTTATACTTATTTTTAGAAATAACAAATGTCAAGTACATTGCCCAAGATCTCAGGGTTAATTTGTAATGTAACTGGAATTCAAGCCATTAACTATAAGACTCAAGTGTCTTACAAAAACAGTAATAGCTGGCATTTGTAGAGTGCTTATATGGCATCAGGCACTGTTCTGAAGGCTTTATTTAATCCTTACAACTCAGTTATCATTCTCATTTTACAGATGTCAAAACTAAGCCCAGAGAGTTGGAAGGACTTGTCCAAGGGCACATAGTTTATCAGGGGCAAAAGAGAGTCTGAGCCTGGGTGGTCTAGTTCCATGGTCTTGTGTTTTAACTCTCAAGACTTTGGAGGCAGGTCAGCAAGCTCAAGACGTCCCTTGTCACTGGAAAAATATAATATCCAACTTGTGTCCTCCAAGAGTGGCCCACCCATGCCAACAATGGTCATGGGGGAAAGAACCTCCTATGCTTTGTGGCCTTTTGGGCCTGAACATAATGTGGACTTTCAAAGGCAGAAAGTGCCTGAAATCTGGATATGAACCACTTAGCCATCTGCATCTCTGCAGACTCAGCCGGCTGCTGCTATCGAGTCCCTCTGGGTCTAGGCACTGGAGCTCTGGGTCACCCTGTAGGGACAGAGCCCTTCCCAGCAGCCTGCCTGGCTGACTCAGTACATATAGTGTTCCCTGCACAGAGCACTCAGCCGAGCGCCCACCACGCAGGCTGCTCACCATGACACTAGGCATCCAGGTACAGAAAGAATAGCAATTTTCCTTTTTACTTATTGGTGCAAGGCGAGTCAGACAGGCTGACAGGGCCCCAAACAATCTGTCAGGAACTTCTAATTAGGGTTGAATGGCTTAAAGAGTGCACACGCCCTCCCAGCCTCAGAATTAGCAGGACAAAGTACCCAGATGGAGTCAGACAGGCTGAAAGAGAAAATTCTGCAGCAGGGCTGGAAGGGGAAGAGCCAGGAAGCTGAGGCTGAAGAGCTAGACCGTGCTCCTGTGCACAGGGCCAGACATGCTGTGCTGTCTGCTCTGGGAGTCCAGGTCTCCCCTTCAGGAGCCCACGGTGAGTGCAGGCCTGCTCTCATGCTAGCCCCCCGGGTCCCCTCCCCAGGTGGGCTCCAATTGTCTCACCCACTTCTCAGCAGCTGGTATACGATATGCTGCTGACAAATTTTATAGCCCACCTGTTTGGATGTCCTTTAGAAACCGTAGATCCCATGTATGCCTGTCAGACTACATCTCCTGTTCTGTCATGTTCCCAGGCCACTGAAGTCACTTGCTGTCACATCTGTTTCATTGCTAGTGATTAAGAGCCCAGGCTCTGGGGCCAGACGGCCTGAACTGAAATCTGGTTCCATGACCTTAACCTCTTAGCCCTCAGTTTCTTTACCTGTCAAATGGGAATCTGGCTATCACCTACCTCAAAAATTAAATGTGTGTTTAAGAACAGTGCATGGCACATGGTAAGTGCTGTAGAGCATTAGTTATTAGCTATTATTTTTCTTATTATTACTATTGTACAGGGCATTTATTGCCCTCTGTGGCTTTCGGTCATTAGCAAATTTCATTGCTAATGAAATTTCACCTTTGCACCAGAGTCACTGATCATATCCTGAAAAGAACAGGGGAATCCCACAGCCTGAAAAATGTCCCTCCACTTTGCGCTCAATCTATTAAGTGTTCATCCCCCTTGGTCTGCTGTGAATGCTCCTCACTGGATACTACCCAGCTGACAAGTCCTCAGCTAGTCCCCAAGGGTCTCCATGAGAGATTATGACAAGTGCCTCACTGACATCTTCATCCTATATCCAGAATATTCTTTTGATCTATCAGTCTTTCATAAAGAGATGCTTGTCTCACGTGACAAGTTTACAGTAAACACAGCCTGAGTTCTAATGAGTCCCCCTTCCTTCTCTTGGTCCCAAATTACCCATCATAGCTGTCCTAGAAGCCTGCCTGAGGGTGGCCTTAAACTCATCCATGGGTCATTGGCAGCATTCACCCACATTTCCACTTTGAAGAGCGAAGTCACGTTTGCCTTTCTCCCCACTTCTAGCTGGCTCTCCAGTTCTGTGAGGTCCCTAAGAGGCCGCGGTGCTTTAGCAACTTCATCTGCTACGTCTCCGCTCTGCGCCCAGCAGGGAGGGGATGAATTGGGCCAGAAGATGCTCCCAGCCTTCATGCAACCTCATTATCACTTCTGAGGCCTGCAGCCCCCCAGGCTCGGGTCCTGCCGTGGTTTGCTCTTCCTTTCCAGTCCAAGCTTTCTTCTCTTGGACAGAGAAGAGGGGAACAAGACAGTGTGTCTCCCAAACTGTCCTTCACTCCTGCTGACATTACACCAGCCAGGCCCTTCAGCAAACTGGAGTATTCTTGTTTTAGCTACAACAACAACTTGAAAAGCCCCATCTTGAAGCCATGACATTTCCCCTCTCCATGTCTCGGCTCATCTGGAGTTTAGCCTTCCTTCTAGAGAGCAATAAACCGATCAGAGGCTCTTCTTGGTCTGCTGTGAATGTGACATTCTTAGGGCCTGGGCACGAAGTCACATGGCTCCCCGCTTTGGCCGTGTCCTCATCATATGTAGCCTACCAGCCACGCCTTGCACAGGACAGGGAACATGTGAATTCCAGGGCCCTGGACCAGAGTGGGAAGGGTGCTCGAGGGAGCCCTGCGGCACAGACGGGCAGGGGCTGCGGCAGGCGTGGCGTGGGGGAGGGTGGGCGAAAGCTGACGAGCGGCCTCGTACGGCCTGCTCTCCCCGCTCGCGGGGCCGTCCTGCTTCTCTTTATTCATTAAAATGCTCAGATGCTGACTAACTTTATTTGTTCAATATTTATTTCTCCGGCCTTGAAGCAGGAACAAGAGGCAGCTTGATTGAAAGGTTGTCTGGTTTCATTGTGGCTCCTGTAAGTAATTCTACAGCCTCGGTGGGAACGGTGTTTTATAACTTGCCAGAGCAGACACCCCTTCGTGAACTGGAACAGATATTCCCATGTCACTTACTCAGTCCTCTCCCTAACACTTGGGCCTCTGAGAGTCACTGCCTATGTCCCACCACCCCCAGCATTCTGCGATGGTCCCAGACTCTGGATTCAGGATTCTGCCTTCCTACAGTGTGTGCTTCTCCATGCAGACATGGTGAATGGCCTGGAAACGCAGTGGAGGGCTCCAGGGGAGGCCTGCCTGCACTGCAATGAGCAAGAAACCAGGATAAGCAGGGAGAAAGGGGCTTCATTTTCTCAGAATGTCCCCAAAGACCAGGCTGGTGGAGTGGGGCCCAGTCCTGCCTGGGGAAAAAGGAAGACTTGGATGGTTTGTGAAGAGCTTTAAAAATAAGAGAAATCAGCCTGGGGTGGTGACATGTGCCTGTAAGCTCAGCACTCTGGAAAGCTGAGGCAGGAGAATTGCAAGTTCAAGGCCAGTCTGGGTGTCTTAGTTAGATACTATCTCAATAAACAAATAAAATAAAATAAAGGCTGGGTATGTATCTCAGTGCAAAGGCTTTCGATTCAGTCTCTAGGAGCAGAAGAACAGGAAGAGAAGAATCAGAAGCTACAAGCATATCTGGAGTCTCCCCCATTCCCTGGTTACCTTCTGCTGAGATACTAAATAGGCAGAAGTCCTTCTTGGGTGCAAGGAACAGATTTTAGTGGACACACAACTGTGACACCCCTGCCCACTGCCCATGGAAGGCATGGGACTCTCAGGCGGCAGGGGCCTCGGTGCCTCAGGGGTCCTGGTGAGCTCACAGTGAACGTACAATGGTTCACACCATCCTCACTGGAAGCATTGCCCTCTGCAGAGGTTGCAGAAAGCTGATACAGGGCAGAGGAAGCCCTGTCTCCTGCCCTGAGCTGCTGATTGAGGCTCTGATCGCTTCTCAACAATCCCCCTCTCCTTACTATTATGACTAAATCAAGTTGGGTGATTTATTTCCCACTTATCTTTCTCGTTTCCGCTCCCTGTCCGATCTGCACTGTTGAACACAGCGGAGTGAAAACATATCATCTGTTCTGCTCAGCTAGCACAGAGCCAAAAGGCACCCCACCCCCGCTGCCTTGTAGGCAGAGGGTCTGCAGAAGGAGTGGGACCCTCCCAGGGCATGGACTCAGGGGACCCTAGACTCAAGCTTTAGGAGGTGCTGGAGTGTCAGAGGGCTTTGGCACCTTGCAGAGGAATGTGTCTGTGAGTATGGAGAGACAGAGACAGAGACAGAGACAGAGAGAGGCAGATAGAGGTAGGGAGTTAGCAGGAACTGGGTCTCCCAGCCTTGGAGAACCCAAGCCTCAAGGGCTCCAGCTGGGGCACTGAGCCTTTATGAGGGCTTGGCCTCAACCCCAACTTTTCCTACTGACTCCTTTGGACCATACTGAGGCAACAAAAGAGACCTCCCTGTGCCTCACATCCACAGCCCACACTATGGTACACACTAACACCCTCTCTGGGTCCTGCAGCTCCCAGGACCTCACCTCATGAGGCAGGATAATGCAGATGTGGGGAGTGCTCTGGGGCTAAAAAGTCAGATAAACTGCTTATCTTCCTTGAGCCTGTTTCCTTATCCACAAAAGGGGTGATGATTTCCATTGTTGTAAAGATAGAATATGGGTGTGTGTGTGTGTGTGTGTGTACATGTACATGTGTAAAACTGAGTGGTCCAGATGGTGGCATTTGAACCATTAAAACAGATTCTTCTACGTGGGGTCAAAGATAACACTTTGCAGCAATTTGTTATTGTTAGTACAGGAAAATCACTTGACTTATATTTATTTCATATGTTTTATTTGTATGACTTAAGGCTTTAGAGATGCTACTGCCACCTCGAGGGAAAGGACCAGGTCTTCTGGGAAGGAGGAGACCAACACCTCAACTCACTCTTCATAAGATCATCAGGTGACCCCAACACTCCAGGTGACCCCCAAGTCCCCCAAAGTAAAGGAAGTGAACAGTGGGGCTGGTCACCTGCTCAACTGCAGCATCAAGATGGGTTTTGGGAATCGCAATGGTGGGACCATGACCTTGGGGCCCAGGTGTGGGGAGCATCTAGGGGCTGTAAGGAAGCAGGAGCAGCAGGAACAGCCCTGCAGGACAGGAGGCTTTGAGGTACCAGCCAAAGCAGTCATGCAACACATGCTGTACCCTGGGGAGCATTTGGCCTGAGATCAGCAAATGTGGGTACCTATGAATAATGATGATGTCTGACTTTCTCTTAGTGTGTACCATAGTTTACCATCTGTGCCAGACAGTTCCACACCTTTTACATTCATTGACTCATAAATTCTAGCAAAATCCTATAATAGATACCACTTTTACCTTGACTTTATACATGAAGGATAGAGACACAGAAAGTTTAAATAATCTACCAAGGACATACAGCTACAAAGTACAGGAGGTGGAACTGGAATGCAGACTCAATATTATCATCATTGATGATAAAAAAATTTCTATCCCATCTGACCAGTAAGATCACATTAAGCCTCTGAGACATGAGATTCTAGACAAGCCAAGGAAAAATAGAAGATATTGCCCAGGGGCTGACAATGACGCCATCCCTTCCCTCTTCCTCTCTTAGCAACCATGCTCTGTACTTTCCCTGAGCACAGCCCTCTTTCCAGGAAGGATGGATTCACTCACCCTAAACTGCATGTGACTATGGTGTTTAGCACAAATTTCTGCTGCACTTGCCTTCTAACTTAGGACAAATTTCTAAGTCAAAGGACTGAACCTCTAATTGTAGTCTGTCAGGCAGGGCTTAAAAGAAGGCAGATGTCAGCAGAAGTCAAGAGTCCCAGACACTTATGTCTGGACACTCAGCCTGAGCCAGCGTTGTATCTGGTCTGCTTGGAGAAATTGTTCTCAGCCCCCTCCTGCCATGCAGGGACTGCTGGTCTACCTCAATGCTTACATTTTATCCCTCACTCTTTGAAGATGCTGGATTAGAACAGAAAGTCATCCCTGAACAACACAAGGGTATCAAGCAAAGGGGATCAGAACCATAGGGTCTTTGTTCTTCTGAAGGTAGCTCTCATGCCCATGACTTGAGGGCAAACTAGGACACAAGTATGTCCTGAAGATCTTAAGATGCTTTGAGGCCAGAGATTAGGGCTCCTTTTCCTAGCCTCTGCATCAATAGGCTGCCTGCTGCTGGTGTCTTTGATTTCCTGTCATTGCTATGACTTCTGGTTCACACTCTATTTTATCCTGCCCCTGCAATCTGAGCTGATGTGGTTCCTGATGGCTGTCACCTTTTGAAGCTTTCCAGGCCTCACAGTGCTGGGCTGTAACCAGGTTGGAGTCCAGGTGAAGATCAGAAGTAGAAGGGGATATAATGGGCAAGAGACAGCACTGGACAAGAGTCAGAGATCCAGGAAGGGGACCCAGGTCAGTCTTAACCAGTTATGTGACATTAGACAAGTCATTCAACTCTCTTGATCTCAATATCCTTATGTACAAACAACATGGTGGTTCAATACCTTGCCAGGCTTGCCTTTCCAGGCTGTTGGACACCCAGATCAGAGTGGACTTTGTCCATGAGAAGGTTTTGCAAACTCTATTCAGGTCAAGGTTAATGCTGTATGGCTACCCGCAGTCTCTCATTTTCAGGTCTGTCTACAAGTCACTTAAGATTTAAGACTTCTTGTACTACCTAGGAGTGGCCTGGTTCCTATGAAAACTCCAAGTGTCACTCAGTATGGGACAGAGCTGCCCGTTAGTCATGTAGCTCAAGGTCCTGGGAAGAATCCAAGGGCAAGGTGAATCTTGCAACTTGTTGTGACTACCACCCAACCTGCCTTTGCTGAGCAAGAGAACATGACTTTCAGTACAACCTATGCCACTAAGAGGAAATGGAAATGGTGCTTCCTTGCCACTTTGTGCCCATTCTGACAGAGTGCTGCCTTTCTTTTAAGGAGGACACCAGCTCCAAGGTGGGGAGACCAAATGCCCAAAGTCATGAGATGTAGAAAGTTCAGGGTTCCTTCCACAGCATCGTGTTTCGCCACCTCTGTCCTGTGAAGTCACAGGGTTTCCAAGGAGTCCCCTTAGGATGTAAGGACAGACAAAAGAAGCAAGAGCAGGCACAGTGGGCAGGGCTCAGGGCTTCTCCTCCTGCTTTAACACCTACAGCCCTTTTATATATCTTAAATGTCAGGGTCTATGTGAGATTCCATTTGAAATATGGACTTTGTCTCTTAAATACATTTTAAAGCCATTTATACTATTTCAAGATACTAAACCACCCCTAAAAGCCCTCAACCTCCTGTCTACCTAGCAAACTGGTTAGGCAGGTAGATGTAAGACATTGGACAAACTGAGAATGTTGCTAGGTAAATAGGATAATGACCCTGAGCTTCAAGGAGCGGGCATTCCAGCGGGGCAGACACATAGTTTAATAGACAACCACAAGAGACAGCAGCCAGTACTGCAACCAGCTGGATGCCAAGAATGGCTCACAAGCAAGGTTGCTGAGGACAGCACACGGGATGGGGAGGGAGTTGCTCAAGAAGGCTTCCCACCCAGGATGAAGTCTGAGCCAACCTTAAAGACAAGGGACTCAGACTCTTCAGCTAATATGAGCAAGATGATCCAAGGGAAGTTAGGAAGACATTCACAGGTGAATTTGTAGGATGGTTTAGGAGGAAGGACCAGTGCTTAGCTGCCTACAAGGAATCCTGCTATCAGAATGGTTGCTTAATACTAGCAAAATGAATGCAGAAACACATGAGAAATACTATATACTGCAACCAAGTGATGCCTATCTTAGGAATGTAAGGTTGGTTTAACATTAGCCAATCAGCTAACCTAATACACCACATAAAAAGAATAAAGGACAAAAACCACATGATCGTCTTGACAGACAGAAAAAAGCATTTGGCAAAATTTAACATCCTTCAAGATAAAAACACTCAAAAGATGAGAACTAGAAGAAAACTTCCTCAACCTGATAAAGACAATCTATGAAAAATCTACAGCTAACATCATATTTAATGCTTGAAGAGTGACTGTGTTCTCCTTAAAACCAGGAACAAAACAGTGATATCCCTCTTACCACTTTTGTGAGCCCTATACCTGAGATCTAAGCAAGGCAATCAGGCAAGACACTGAAAGAAGTCTTCCAGATAGGAAAAGGAGAAGTAAAACTACCTTCTACTTATAGATGGCGTGATCTTCTATATAGAAAACCCTAAGGAACTTACTAAAAGTTATTATAACTAATAAATGAGTTCAGAAAGGTTACAGGCTATAATATCAATATGCAAAAATCTATGACATTTCTGTACATTATCAAGCAAAAAACCAAAAGTGAAAAATGAGAACTCTATTTATAATAGCATCAAAGAGAACAAAATGCTCAGGGGTATTTTTATTTAAAAGCACAGAAAACATTATTGAAAAAATTAAAGAAAGTCTAAGTAAATGGAAAAATATCGCATGCTTACAGATTAAAATATAATATTCTTAAAAATGGCAACCCTCCAAAAACAATCTGCAGATTCAACAGCAGAGTCTCTATCCGAATTCTACCTGGTGTCTTTGTAAAAACTGAGGAGCTACTCTCAAAATGCATGAAGCCAAAGAAATCTTTAGGCAAAGGAGAACAAAGCTGGAGAATTCATATTTCCTAATTTCCAGAACTATAGTAATCCAGATATGTGGTACTGACATAAGAATGGACATGTAGAACAACAGAATAGAAATGAGAGTCCAAAAATAAACTTGACAATTGGGGTCAACTGATTTGATAGGGGTAGCAAGACCATTCAGTGAAGAAAGGACAGTGTTTTCAACAAAGGATGTAGTGACAACTGAATCTCCTGCAAAAGAACACAGTTGGACCCCTATCTCATACCGTGAGAAAAAAAAAAAATTAAAAACAGACCAAAGACTGAAAATACAAGAACTGAATTATAAAAATCTTAGAAAAACATATAGAAATAAAATTCCATAATCTCAAATCAGGTGATAGTTCTTAAATATGACCCCAAAGCACAAGTAAAGAATAACAAGCAGACAAATTGGATTTCATAAAAATTAAAACATCTTGTGCTTCCAATGAACCAACTAGAAGTGAAAAGACAGTCTATAGAATGAGAGAATATTTGCAAATCATGTATCTAGTTAGAGATTTGTCTCTAGAATATATATGAAGAATTCTTACAACTCAATAATAAAAAGACAATTCAATTTAAAAGTGGGCAAAGGGGCTGAATAGACAGTTCCTCAAAGAAGAGATATAAATGACAATTAAGCACTTGAAAAGATGCTTCACATCATTACCCATCAAGGAAATGAAAATTAAAGCCACTAAATACACTTTACATTGCTTGGCTGTTGTGTGACCAGAATAAGAATGGCCATCCGGTGTTGCCTACCATCCTAATCCTCTGGAACCTGTGTTATCTCACATGGCAAGAGGAAGCTTGTAGATGTGATTAAAGTAAGGATTTTGAGATGAGGAGGTTACCCTGGAGTATCCAAGTGGGCCCAATATAATCACAAGAGTTCTTCTAAGTAAAATAAGGAGGCAGCTGAATCAGAGACAGAGATATGACAACATAAGCCAGGATCAGAATAATTCGATTGCTGGCTCTAAAGCTGGAAGTGACCATGAGCCAAGGAATGTAGGCAGTTTCTCTAAGCTGGAAATAGCAAAGAAACAGACTCTCCCTAAGAACCCCCAAAAGGAACTCAATCCTGCTGGCACCTTGATTTTAGCCTTATGAGACCATTTCAGACTTCTGACCTCCAGAACTATAAGACAATGGGCTTGTGTTGTTTCAGCCTCTAGATCTATGGTAATTTGTCCCAATAGTAATCAAAAACAAACATAGACAGTCACAAAACTTGGTGAAGATGTGGAGAAACTGGAACATTCAGAGACTGCTGGCGGGGATGTCCAACAGGGGGGTAGGCACTGTGGAAAACGGTCTGAAGGTTCCTCATGAGGCTAAGTGGAGAATCCCCATGTGACCCATAAATTCCACTCCTGGGTGTCTACCAAGAGCAATAACAACAAAAGTCCATATAGACTGTGTACACAGATGTTCTAAGTAGTATTTTTCATAATAGCCAAAAGGTGGAAACAAACCAAATGATCACCCATGGATGAAAGGATAAATAAAATGTGGATTCACACTATGACAGAAGTGATCTTTGAAAACGTTATGCTAAGTAAAAAGTGTGACACAAGAAGTCACATATTTTATGGTTCCATTTATGCAAAATGTCCAGATACAGAAATCTATGAAGACACAGATTAGGTTTTTCCAGGGTCAAGGTGTGGGGGCTGAGGGAGGAAGGAATGGCTATCAATGGGCACGGTGATTTCCTAGGTGATGAAGATGTTCTGTAATGGATGTGCCGATAGTTACCCAACTCTGTGCGTACACTAAGAGCCTTTACTTGTATTCTAGAAATGAGTAAATTACATAGCATGTAAAGTATTCTATAATAAAGCCACTACTGAAAGGAAGAAGGAAGAAAAAAAGGAGAAAATAAGAGTTTGTCTATCTTGTTCTGCCCAAAACAGGACACTAATCACAAAAGAGAATGGGGAGCCATGTCTGGGTTGGGGGACTGAGTCCACAGGAAGCCCTGAAGCCCTTTGGTTCCCCTGAGTAGGGCAGGTGTGGCCACTGGAAACCCATCCCAAAGATCCTTCACACCTCTCTGCCCTTGTCTGTCCTGTTCCAACCTCACAATGCACACACCCTAATGCAAAACCTCTTAGGCCACCAGTCAGTACCCTAGGCTGCCACCTCCCAGCCTTAGGTCACATTGCCTCCTCTTATAAACATCCTTTGCCCAACTCTTACAAATCCTTTGAGGTCTCAGTCAGATGTCTTCCCCCAAAACACAAGCTGCCTCCCAAAACACAACTTCTTATTTGCCAAGCCTGGGATTTCCTCACCGTGCTCACCCCCACCCCACCACACCCCAACTCCCTGAAAGCAGCTCTGTATACTATTTAACATCAATGTCTAATGAATGTCTCTTGCCACAGCAGAAATCACCTCTTATTTGTCTTTGTAGCTTATCTAGCAGTTTGGTACATAGTTGGTGCTCAGGAAATGTGGATTAACCATCCAACAGGCCTGACCCTGGACAGACCCAACTGGTCACAAAACAGTGAGAAGGAAATGCACCAAGAACAGGGAGAGAAGAACATATCCCAGCACGGCCCATGCAAGGCCAGGCTGAACAGCTGAGCCAGGAGCATGTCCTCCTCCTGCTTCTTTCCCTTCTCCTTCCACAGGTCACCTCCAAGATCAAGGGCCTAACTGTCCTCCAGAAGTCCTCTAGCTCCAGAGTCAAAGCTGCTGTGCCTCCCAGAGATATTTTCTAGTAAACAGCTGAAGAGCTTTGCAAACAAGACTAACACTGATTGAGCATCTACTGCATGCAGGTGCTGTGCCGGGAGCTTTAGCCTGTATTATGTTCTTTATTCTTTGCAATAAACAAGTGTCATTATTACTAGTTGTCTCCAAAATAAGAAATAGGCATGCGTGACCTGAAAAAAAGTGGCCAGGACTGCATCAATAGTGACATAGTAGACATGGGACCTAGAGCTTCTGGTTCTAGGCATTCTGTGGTCCTATTTCTGGTTCTGTCATTAACTGGCCTGTGACCAAGGGAAAGATCACTTCTTAGGACTTGGTTGACTCCATTAAATGAAGAACAGCATGAACTAAATGACAGGCTAAGTCCCCATAAGTTGTCACTCTGACTTGGCATGAAGGTGGAATCCCAGACAGGTGAGAGTTCTCCAGTAGAATCTGCTTAGTGCTTCTCAGATTGTGCTGCACCCCGGCAGCATGGCCCACAGGGAGGCAGAGGGAGCTGCCCTGGCCTTGTTCCTCCTGGAAAATACAAGCAACTACCCAGCTCCCCTGGCATGAAACCCAGAAAAAGCCAGGAATTATTATTATTACCATTATTGTTGTTAATATTGCATGTAAATCGTGCGTGACTAACTCTGAAGGAGGGGCACGTTTTGTTTTTTCAGATCCTACAGACATTGGTATGATAATAATAAAAAATATATATATATACTTGAAAACATGCACCCTGCTCTGCTCTATGTTTTCTTCTAATTGTTCCCCAAGCCTCCAAGAGCCACGTTTAAATAAAATGGAGCAATTATTTAGGCTGCAATTAAAGATTGCTGTGATTTATTTTTAAATAAGAATATCATCATCGCGGGTGAACTGGCAGGAGAGGAGGACAGAGGGGCCTGTAGCCCGTGGCGGAAGTAGGGGAGGATCAAGAGGGTGCGAGGGGCGGGAGACCTGCACAGCAGAGACTGGGGTGGTGAGCTTGGAGGGCAACTGACTTGCAAAAGGTGTCTTAGTCATCTTAGCCCTGACTCCCGGGAGACCTAAAGCAGCAGTGGTGGAGAAGGCAGTCAGAAGGAGACCGTGACCTTGCGCAGCTGGAAGACCAGAGCAGCCAGCCCTTAGCAAGTCTTTTGTTAGGCAGCTCCCACAGAAAGCAGCTATAAACACTCCAGGGCTGCCTGAACACTAGCACAGAGTAGGCGCTCTGCAAACAGCCAACGAACAGCTAACGAAAGCAGAGTCTGGTTACACACTGGCCTGTCCACAAGTGTAGGTGAGGGTTATGGCTCAGACTCTGTGGGTCTCTGCTCCCTGTGCATGGCTATATTGTCCTGACTACCTCTGAGTGGTAGCCTCAGGGTGGTAGCAGGTCATTCTGCAGATTAAAGAGGCTATGGGTGAAACCTGCCCAAAGTCACATCACCTTGCAGAAGACGGCAGCCTGGCAGGGCTCAATGAACCACAGATGGAAGCATTAGTTGGAGTGAGGATGGGGAAGGGGATTTATTGGAAAGGCATCCGTCTGGGCTCAGGCTCCAGGGACAGACTGCTTGCATATACTCAAGTATCATCTTTAAGGAGACCATCCAGAGAATCACCTCCTTGATTGTGCCCTCTTCTCCTTTCTCTCTCTCTCCCAAGTCATTGCTCCGTGCCCTGTTTAGACACCTGCAAAGGCACAGACTGTCACCTTGATTTACTTTGCCCTGGGGTGATCTTTCCCAGGGAAGCGACACTTCATGAGGTGGGGAACTTTATGGTGGAGAAGACAGGGGAGAGTGCAGGCCCAAAGAAACCATCTTTTCCCTCTGAAAAGCCCCAGAAAACTGCATTGATCTCTCTCAACACTGTCTCCTTCCCACCTCTTAAGCCTTCCCCCTCACTCCTGCTTGCCTGTTTCTAGCCAGCACCCGAGCTCTGAGGGTCTCAGGCCATCTTGCCTGGTCAGCCCCTACTCGCATTTTAAGATTCTATTTACCTGTGGGTTCTGGCAAAGCCTTCTGAGACCCCTATCCACACACCCTGTTTTCTCTCCCGGGTCTCTTTCACAGCAATTGTGCTAATCCGATGTTACCTCCTCTCCGCCTCATAAACCCCCTTGGGAACAGACTGCCCAAACTGTTCCCCACTGCATCTCAGGGCCAGCCGCTTAAGGGGTGTTTGATCAAGATCTGTGGAGTGAATGAGCAGTGCATATGAACAACAGAGGTGTGAGGCGGATGGCATCAGGGGGTGGAGGTTGGGGTGAGCTTGGAAGGACCTGAAGTCAGTCATGTAATGCTGAGGAAAAGTGGGAACCCTGAAAGACCCAGGGGAAGAGCTGCCTCTCTGGTGGTTAGGGCTGTAGGTTCTGAAGTCTCCTTTCCTGTGAGAATGCCTAGGGCCTGGGGACCACTTTATGGGGATGTGGGTCCAGCTGTCACTGTCCTCCCTCATGTCACATGATGGCCTCCTCCCAAGGGACCACACTACCTCACTTGGCCTTGCAATGTATCTGGGTGTGGACTAACCTGAATCCCCTTCCTCGGGAGCTCACACCCACCACTCCCACTGGAAGATTAGAAGCCCAAAGAGGCAACATGGTATGCCAAGATTGCACAGCGTAGCGATGGCAGGACTCTGCTGTGAGTTTATGGGGGATTTTCATGTCTGTGATCTTAATCCAAATCTTTCAGGATGTGAAATTACCACCCCCATTTTATAGATGTGAAAATTAAAGCTGGCAGAAAGCACCACACGGCTCAAGGTCACCCAGGCTAAGGAGGCGGATCCAAGACACCTGCCCTTGCAGAGAGCAGAGGCTGGGGGTGGTCCACGAGGGGAGACAATCACCCCTTTAAAAAGCACATGAGAAAATGAAACAAGAAGAAGGCTGGCCCTCCATAGAAAGAGAGGGAAACACAAAATATCTTTCTCTTCCCCCAGAACGGCAGCCTGTGTGAGCAGGCGAGGCCCTCACATCTGTCTGCTCATACAAAATGAAGGAGGTTTTGAAAACAAGAGGGGCCATCATAAAGCCCAGACTGTGCTGGCCCTGGAGCTGTGCCAGGCGGGTGCTGTCACTGTCACTGTCATGCTGTTCCCACTGCTGTACTTCCCCCCCAAACCTGGGGCCTTGAGGAGGTACAGAAAGACAGACACAGGGTCCAGGGAGGATCCAAGAGGCCTGGAGCCACAGCTCCTACCATAAGCAATGGGACCTCACACTCCTACAGTCATATCAGAGCTGGCCTTTAGAATCTAATTCCCACCTAGCAGGCTCCTCAAAGCTCTCTCAGACTGACAATGCCTCTTAACAGGATGTATTAGTTATCTACTGCTGCATAACAAATTATCCCAAGACTGAGCAACCTAAAATGAAATCATTTATAGCCTCCCACAGTTCCTGAGAGTCAGAAATCCAGGCGTGACTGATATGGGCAACTCTTCCTCACAGGTTCCATGAGATTATACGGAGGTCTGCTATCACAGCAGTCACCACAAGGCCTGTCCAGGGCTGAAGAAATGCTCACTTACAGGGCTACACAAGGCCTCAGTTCTTCAGGCTGATGGTTGGTGGTCTCAGTTCTTACTGCCTGAGCTTCTCCACATGGCCACTCGCAAGCTGATGGTCACTTTCTTCAGAACCAGGGATGCAAGGGCAAGAGCCCAAGATAGAAGCCACACTCTTCTATAACTAGATCTTGGAAGTGACATCATCACAGACCATGTGAGAGAAAGCTGTTTCAAGCATAGATACAGGAGGGGAGGGTTCTTAGGGTCATTTTGGAGGGTGGCTATCTTGATTGAGGTGTTTTGATGTCACTGGTCCTGTCTCTGGATGCTGGTGGCTTCCGTCAGTCATTCCACAGCTAAGAAAGCTCCTCCCCACAACATATACACATTTCCAAAAGCTTCCTAGTGCAGCTTCGTATCATGGAACCATCCCCTTTTCTTACCAACCAGAAAAAAGGTTTTTATTTTTTCCAGCAAGAATGTAGAAGACAGAAAAGTAGAATAAGTGTGGATGTTAAAGTCCCTCAGACCTTAGAGAAGTGCTTTCACAGCCCACCTCTTACCAGCTGTTGTGAACATGGGCAGATTCTTTGTCGTCCTTTAGCTCTAGGCTCCTGCTCTGGGAAACAGGTGAATCAGATCTAGTTAGCAGAGCAGTGGGGAGGAGTAAATAAGAACCTATACATCAAGTGCCTGGCACACACTAATATCTCAATAAACTGCTCTACCAGTTGAAAGACTGGCAATGTTGACCAGCTGAAAGAATATGACCCTGTGGATTCAGAATCTTGAACTCCACTCTTGGCTTTGAATGCGAAAAAAACAAAACAAAACAAAAACACTTTCCTGGACCTTGATTCCCTTAATTATAAGTGGAGAAAAGTCATTTTTAATTATTTTATCCTTTCCAGTTATTCTGTGGTGAAAAAGAAAGAACAGATATAGAAGGCCTTTCAGGATTTAAACTTAATCTGAGTGTTGAAAACAAGGGCTAAGTTCATGTCTGTTGCCCCAGTAGACTTTGGTTGTTCGGTCCCCTTGGTCAGCAAGTATTCACTCAGTAAGAGAATGCAAGATGCCACCTCTTCCAGGGGCACACTTTGGAGTCCCACACTCAGCCACACCCAAAGGAACCCAAGGCTCTACCACACTAGAGCATACGGCCTAGTGAGGAATGATGTGCTGTCTACATGTCCCGAGCTGGGAATATACCAGACCACCGGTGTATACCCTTAAGATGTTTACTAGTATGTAGAAGACAGTGCGTCTTAACTCTCCACTGTTGCTCGAAACCAATGAAACCCACAATCCAGCAACTGCAGTGGGTCCAGGCTGGACCCTGGGAAGGTTTGCCTAGGAGACATGTGGGGGAACAGCAGTTAGGAAGGACAACTTGGACTTTTCAGGTCAAGAAGGGCAATAACCAGAGGAAAGCTAGAATATGAGACGGCATGGCAGGCTCCGGGGACCGCGAGAAGGCCAGCGTAATTGAGACAGCAAGTGTAGATATTTATTATATACGCAGTGAGCAGCCATGAAAGGCCTAAATTCAGGCAGTGATATGATCAGATCTCTATTTTGGATAGAGGTGGAAAGAAATTGGAGGCACCAAAACCAGTTAGGAAGCCTCTTCAGTCTGCATAGGTGAAAGATGATAGCTGTCTGAAACTGGCAGCATGTAGGTTAATCAGTGCATGCTTATTGTTGAATGACTGTGTGTGAGTTTACATCTATCTAGAGCTATGGATTATGCATTGTTCTAGAAGGGGATTGTTTCAAGGCAGCCTCTCTTCATTTCTTCTCCACTCATACACTGTGAACTTCTTCCTCATCCTCTGCCAGCATTCCACCAATTCCTATCTTCTGGGTACTTTTCTTGCAAGAATTCTCCCAGTTTTCCATACAAAATGAAACCTACTTTGCATTCTAGGTCATTCCCTCCCTGGAAAGAATTTTGTAGGTCTGGCAGTAATTAGCTCAGTTTCTCAAGTCTTCACCTAGATGCTGACATCAGCCAGACCCTTCTGGCTGACTTCAGCATTAGTCACACAACGTCAATGTCAGCTATGCTTCATCCTCACCTGCTGTTTTGTGTCTGTGCACATAAGTTTGCTCACATATCTGTTCCCCTGTAGGCTTCTGGGATCTCTATACAGATGCACCTATACATGTATCCATGAAACTATGGATGACTGGCTTTCTGCTCACCCCACTGGGGTTCCAGAGTCAAAGCCTCAGCATCTCTTCTTTGTTTTGAAAGGATCATGGTGCCCAGGTCTCTCCTAGACTAACTTTCACAACCTACTGCCAGTCCCACACCTATGTGGTCCAGAACCACAGTGCAGGCTGTTCATACCATTATAACCGTATCTCTGTGTCTTAGTCACTTTTTTTTCATTGGAACATAATACTCAATACCTACATCTCATAGGAGGAGAGGTTTATTCTTACTCATATTTTCAGTTCACAGTTGGTTGTCTACAAGTCTGAAAGGCTCTGACAGAGGAAAGCTCCTCACCGCATGATAGGAAGCAGAGAGTGAAGGGGGAGCCAGGAGGGAGATACACTCTTCCTGTCACACCCCCCACCATGACCCACCCCTTCTGACCAGATCCTGCCTCCTAATGGTGTATTTAGCTATGGAGTCTTCAGTAGATAAGTCCATTGGTGAGTACAGGACACCCACGATCCAGTCACGTTCCAAAAACTCCACCTCTGAATACATGAGGCATTTGGACAATGTCCTAGCATCTAGGACCTAGAATCCAGATCCAAACAGTAACACTGTGAGGTTTACTTTCATGAGTTCCTGGTATGTGGTTCCAAGTTTTCCTACAGCATCCTGTTCTGTGCCTCTTGGGACTTTTTATGATAAAAGATACAGAGCTGTATTATCACATCCGAAAAGGTGGAGACCAGAACAGTCCACCAGAAGACAGCAAGAAAAAATTTATGCCCCAGAGAAGAAATGACCAGCTACAAACAACACTCAGCAGTTAGGAAACTTGTAGTGCTTGGCCATATTTGTCCAATCTGATCCTCCAAATAACATCCCATTACTAAAAGCAGGAGTTACTACCCCCAACTGATAGGGAAAGGAAACTTAGTCTTATTGAGGTGAGGATGTATGGCCTAAACTGGTGTCACTAGTAAGCCGCAGAGAAAGGACCTGTACACTGGTCTCCTGGGTCCACTATTCAGGTTGCCATAAAAAGCAAACCACCACAATGGTTCTCAAAGGTGCCCTTAGTCTGACAATGTCACCTGAGTCATCGTGAGAAATGTAAACCCCTTGGCTGCATCCCATACCCACCCTATCAGAAACTCTGAGCTTAGAGTCAGCAGCCTGTGTTTTAATAAGTCTTCCAGGGCATGCAAGCTTGAGAACAGTAGCCTCAGACATGTAAATGGATAATGAAATAAACCAGGTAGAAGGGCTTTGATCCTACAAAGCCTGTATGTCTACAGGGAGGACCTAGGGAGTGCTGACCTCTTACTCCAACTGTACACAATGTGAGCCACACAGTGCCCTCCACCTGAATTCTATCCACTGTCAGCCCAGGGTGTACACTCTATGAGGGTATTCAGGTTGTGTACCCTACAACTCAGAGGAAATGATTCCCTTGAAGATGTGCTGCACAATGATTTGTGGTGACCGAGAAAGTTCTAGGTAAATCAGGATGAGTTGGTCACACTGTCTCACACTAAAGGTCTCACATGGTGGCCACAATGGGCAAACCCCGAGATTAGCAAAAGGATGAGGAAGTGGCTGCTAGCACTGTCACATGCCTCCTGTAGTTTGGTTCTAATTCTAGAGCCTGTGATTTCCTCACCACAGATCCAGCAAAGCACCTCTGAGATGGGACACATCCTTCTCCACATGTATCTGTCTACACTGACAACTGGGTACATGAACATCACCTCTAGGGCTGAGAAGCTGTGATGCCCCCAAATCCAAAATCTCTACCGGTGGGTAGAGACTCCTGAAGGGATGTTTTTAACCACCAGAGCTGAGCAAAAAGACTATAGTCTGCCTCTTTTTTATTTTATGGAAAAAAGGTAAAACAAAATTCCATAACAAGATGATGGGAGAATAACAATAGCGAATACTATATCTTTTTTTAAAAAACCTATTCCTCAATTGAAGGGCATTTGGGTTGTTTCTAGGATTTAGCTATTATAAATTGTACTGCTATAAACATTTGCATACAAATATTGCTGTGGTATGATGTTTTTAATTCTTCTGGGAAGATACCCAGAAGGGGAATAACTGGGTAGAATGGGACCTCTAATCCTAGTTTTTTGAGGAATCTCCATACTGATTTCCACAGTGGATGCACCAGTCTTCATGCCCACCAACAGTGAAGAAAGGTTCCTTTTCTCCCAAGCCCTTTCAGTATTTGTTATTGGTTGATTGCTTGATGATATGGGCTGCCTTCTTTTGAGAGAAAGAGGATCCCTGATCACAGGACAGAGTCAGACAGGGATTGGAGAATTACCCATAGCAAAGGAGGACACCTTCATTACGCATGTAGCTATGTGCTGCATAATGACATTCTGCCAACAACAAGCCACATAAACAATGGTGTTCCTGCAAAATTTATCACCCAGGAATAGCCCCTTGGTGAAAGTGCACTCTGATATTTTCACAACACAAAAACCCTTGTCATTAAACGATGCATGAAGGCTCTGTTCTACCTAATCATGGAAATGGCTCTGTGCAATGCCTACTATGAGTTCCATTTTACGACTGAGGAAGCCGAGACTTAGAGAGTACACAGAGTTTGCCTTATGTTGTGCTGCCAGAAACTTGGACTTAGGCCTGTGAGACTTCAAGTTCACATCCTTCCCTCCCTTTTTCTATGTCTACCCCTAGAGTAACCAGCCATCCACACTTGCACAACTCAGAAAAATAGGGTGGAAATTTTGGGGAGACGGGATTTCAGTGTAAAACCAAGTGAGTCCTGGGCAAACCACAATAGCTGGCCACCATGTCTAACACTGGGATTTAGCGTTTATGGGACTCTACTGCCTGTATTTTCCTATTTTCCGACCCTAGACCCAGTCAATGGGCCTCATTACTGATGCTGAATACCCCATGGCAAGCCTCTCTCTGCTCATAGATCCTGCAAAAAGCTTATTAAAAGGAGCGAGCCTGGTCTTAACAAACAGCAAGATCTGGTATGGCCATCTTGACTCCAGAGCTACATAGCCAATGCTCAAGAAATTGAGGGCTGCCGATCACCACAGCCTGGGATCACTGCTGGCACTCTCAAGTCTCCTGGAGAGTGTGTTAATGAAGATCCACAGTTGGGCTCAACCAGGAGGAACTGCCCAGCTGGGTTTGGCCAGAGCCAGACCACAACCGACTGTGCACCTGCCTGCAACAAGTGCATGGACCCCAGCAGGCTCCCGCCAGCTGGCCCCGGATTTAAATGGAGATGTTGAACAACCTGAAGGGGTTCCTTGTTTGAGAACACCGGTGGGGAGGATGGACATTTACCAGCACCTACTGTTGTTGGATACACTTCTGTGTTCTCTGATTTATAAACACCCCCAGCAGTCCCAGAAGTAGATGCTTTGGGGAGGGATGACTAGCTGTCTGCCAGAGACTGGTGCCTCCCCCTTTCCAGTGTGAAGCTGTTGTGGAGAAGTAGCCACCCAGCCAGGAAGTCTGTTTTCTCAGATTCTAGGTGGGGCAGATGGCGGGTTTTGGGCCTGTGGGATGTGAGTGGAATGATGAATTCCATGCCTAGACCTGGTCTACAAAAACCCCTCCAAATTATTTTCTTTCTTCTACCTGTCCATAATGCCACCCAGTACAACTTTGAGAGACAGAGGTTAAGGACTTCAGACCCCTAGTGACCATACCGGAGCAGACCCCCACCGTCTACTGGATTCTACATAAGCAAGAAATAAATGTTATTGTGTTAAACTTCTGAGATTTGGGATTTTTTATTACAACAGTTTCCATCAGTTAAATGGGAATAATTTTATTTCCACTGACATACTAGGAAACCGGGGTTCAATGATGGTCAGGAACTTTCCTTAAGAACACCAACTAAGTAATTACCTTAGAAAGGTGGATGTCTCCCCACAATGGCGTGTTTTCTGCACCTAAGCATGGCTACCCTCCTGCCTTCCTGAAGTTGTAGGTATCTGGATTCTGGTCCTAGGTTCCTGTCACTGGCCCCCTAAGTGTCGCCAGCCTGCCTTACCGCCCCTATATTCTGAAGGATGCTGTATGTCACTCCACACCAGCTTCCTCCCACAGGAAAAGCTTGACTGACCAAAGTGGTCCTTTCGTGGTGAGGAAGCAGGATGAGAGAAAAGGCTAATTGATCCTTGGGGTTTAACATGATTTTGTTCCTACTGGATGTCATGATCCCCAAGAGGGGATCCCAAGGAGAAAAAAAAAAAAAGGCAGGAATTGGTTCTCCTTGGCTCCAACTCTTTGACATTGGATTTTCAAAGAATTAGTGGCCCATTGACAAGTGCGCCACAGCATACCACCTTGCACTGGCTTCTCCTTTAGAGGGATTATAACCCAGTCCTGAAGAAGAAGAAGAAGAGTTCAAGGAGGTTCAGTCCCAAAATTCACACTGTGAGACTCAGAAGAGGCCCGGAACAACAAATAACTTAATAGAGGAATCCCAAATTTGAACCCAGTGGCTCTAGGAAAAACATAGAGTTGACTGTGGAGAGAGTAAAGTCCCTAGGTTGTGCCAGAGGCTCCCTTTGGGTCACTGGAGGTGCTGAGGCTCTCCTGGGGTTCTACCCCAAGACTTGGTGGTAGGACATTCCTGTTCACCAACACAGGAATGTCAAATGTTCTGAAAAATAATAGGATCGAGTCATCTGATGACACTCTGAGCTTGAAGGAGGCAGAGGTGGCTGAGTGATAAAGAGTGTGCCACAGTGGGAATCAAGAAGGGCAGCTTCGTGCTGGAAGCCAAGGTAGGGAGCGCAGGGTGGGCGCACACCCGGAGCCCTTCATTAATCTGCAATGAATGCATGCAACCTTTGGGCCAGTTTGGGCCCCTCAGATTCAATTCTGTCTGAAGAGAGTCAAAAGTATTTGGGTCAGAGATAAATATTTGGAGTAGAAGGCCACTGAGGGTAAGGAACATGGTATTATCTTTGCAAAATGGGCTCTTTAGATTCCAGCTTAACACACCGAGAGACTTCTGTCAGGAAATAGTGACAAACACTGAGGTAGGTGGTGACTTGTGATGCTGTGGCCACCAGTGTCTCCTATGTGTCCCTTTTGTGACTATTTATATGGCAATGCTCACTCCACCCATCCACCCATCCACCCATCCACCCACCCATCCATCCGTCTGTCCGTCCATCCGTCCGTCCATCCATCCTATATGGAGACTCAGCTTTGTACCAAGATTGTGCTAGGGTGATGGAATAGACAGAAAAATAAAACATGGTTTATTGTTCCTCAAGGCACTCACAGTCCACAGGGAAAACAAACATGAAAATGAGCAATTACTACATGGCCTTACATAGTGCAGAACTGCAACACAAGCCAGGGACAAAGTGGTGGGAAAGAGCAGCAGGCAGGCCACTAGGAGACAGCTGGGACCAGAGGAGGAGTCCCAGGGAGAAGGAGAAAGTTGCCCAGGCAGCAGACCAGTCTCTGGGTTGGGGTCAGTCCCCTGAGGACCATAGTAACAACATGTTACCACACACACACACTTGCAAAATCAGGCACAGAGCCCAGTTGTCACCAAGCCAATCCCCAAACCTCTCTAATATTCCTCAGTGCTGGACATCACTGTCCATATCTGTGTGCAGCTGAGGGCTTCTGTCCTTCCAAGTTCCCCAAGGATCCAGCTGCTCTTCACCCCATCTGCCCATTAATTCCCTGAAATGCAAAAAGCTAAATGGTGTCTGGCATGTAAGGGTCACATCAGCCCCAACTGCCTGGCATAAATGCAGGCCAGGGCCCAAGTCTTGCTCCTGGGAAGCAGGTCCTTCTGGAACCCCAGCTCCTCTAAAGAGCTCTCTCCCTCACTCTTAAAAAGGCCTTTGCCTCTTCAGCCTCAAGCCTCCTTTCTCATTTAATTTAGAGCTGGCTGGGAGCTAGGCAACACCTTGTGTTTATCCTTAACAATTAATCCTTAGTGATTAACAGGCAGAATTTAATATCACAAACACACCGGCAGTCCGTGGATGGCCTGCAGTATCACAGCTCAGGCCTCTGTGGAGGAGATGGTACTCTCTCCATCCCATGCCGAGTGAGGATTCTTCCATCACAGTTGGCATCCTGAACACATTAGCCACCCAGCCTCAGTTTCTTCCACTGACAAATGAGTTCCTTGCTCAGGAAAACAGCCTGATAATACTTCTTACCTCAACACTGCTGGGAGAGTAGGGTGAGATGAAGTGGTTACTGAGCCTTGCACTGACTACAACCAAGGAATAAATACTATTTATTGCTTGCCATATGCTGGGTACCACTCAAGGGGTTATCTCATTTAAATCTCACAACTCCCTGAGGTAAGCACCATTCTTATTGTCATAATATACTTGAAGCTCAGAAAAGACAGAGTAACTTATCAAAGGTCACATAGGAAGTAGCTGAAACAGGAGTCAAACTCAGGGAGTCTGGCCTGATAATCTAGCTCTTGACTACCTCTGGCTACTAAAAGTAGGTGCTTCCTGAGCCTCAGTAGCACATCTTAAGAGCAGAGTCCAATCCCATAGGGTAGGATGGGGTCTGCAATTTCACATTTCTAATTAGCCCCAGCTTGTGTCCGGTGAGGCATAAGAGTTTATATTAACATCTCTCCATTCCTGTCCTTCAGCAGGAGAGCCCTTTATAGGAAACCCACATTCCTGTATTTCCCTTTGGGAGGGATCACAGCAGTCCCAGCCTCCCCCTCAGCATCCTTCTAGATCCCTGACCAGTGGATCACTCTCCACTATTCGTCACTGGTCACCCTGAAACCAGGGTCTCAACTGGGACAAAGTCCACACCAGTCACATCCTCTGCTTCAGCCTGCACCCTCTCTTCAGGCCTGAGTGCCAGGAAGAAAGGGAATCTCCTTCCAGCAGGCCTGGCTGTGATTCTACACTAGGAGACCAAGTAGAGTGGCGATTTTCTCAAGGGAACAAACGAGCGTGGTGGCCTTGAAGTGTCTGGGCCCTGCTGCATCAGGGCCTAGCTCTCTGTGCAGGGCTGGCTAACCCGGAGGGGCTGCCAGGACCACCACCACTTCCTGTGTGAACTTCATAGAAGCCATGAGCAGGAGAAGCCAGGCATAAGAGTGCACACTGCATATATCCATTTTGTATGATGTTCAGAACCAGGCAACACTCATGTGTGATGACAGGTCTTAGGGCCTGGGGGTAGGTGGGTATCTTAGTTACTTTTTTTCATTGCTAGGGCAAAATACTCAACACCCAAAGTTAGAGGGGAAAAGGTTTATTTAGCTCACAGTTTGTGGAGGTTTCAGTCCATAACTGGCTGGTTCCAAGGCAGGGTGGCTTGGCAGAGAGGTAAGAATTCACGACGGTAGAAGACAGCAAAGGCAACAGGAGAGTGTGAGACAAATCTCTTCCTGCCTCTTATGTTGTATCCAGTCTACTGGGATTAGGGTGGTGCTGGTCCCATCAGTGGACTGAGCCAGCAACCATCACCCTTAATCCCAGCATTGCACAACGAGTCAGTCACACACTCTAGGTTCAGCCACTTTCAAAAAAAGCCCTATGACCTGGCTGCATAAAGGTTTGTGGGGACATCTATACACAAATCATAACAGTGTGGGTGACCATCTTGGAGGTTAGGGGTGACAGCTGGATGGGGCACACAGGAGGTGTGAGGGGCTGGTGAGGTCTGATCTTTGGGGGTGGCTACACAGCTGTATTCATTCTGTAATAATTCAGTGAACATGCATTTTTCCATCCATATGTTATACTTCATTAAAAAGAAAGTCAGTTAAACAAGATAAAACACCTGGCTGGAAAATGAAAATAAAACCAGGGCCGGCTACCTGAGGAGTTCTGCCCCAGAGAGCTCTCCTCCCTGTCAGGTCAAGGCTGGGTAGGGATGGGTCAGGGAGACAGGGCAGTAAATATCTACCTGGCTTCGAGGTGGTCCTGGGAGGATGGGCCACGCTGACCACAGGAAGCCTTCCCAGGCTCTCCACCCTCACTGTGCACTCTGCCCACCAGGGCTTGGTCTGTGTGACATCAGCACCCATAGTCTCATATCACCGCATGGAAGCCAGGTGTCCCAACATCTACCCTGGAGAGGTCCCTTCCCTTCACCAGCTGGGTCTGGAATTGCTGTCCTCTGCTTTACTGTGCTGTGCTGGGAGAGCAGAGCTGAGTCAGATGGCCTGGATTCAAATCCCATTTGTTTCACGTATGCCAAAGTTGGTCAAGTCCTTTAACCTCTCTGAGTCTGTGTCTTTATCTATCAAGTGGCAATAATAACAGCACCTTCTCCCTAGGATAACTCTGAGGATTAAATAAATTACTATATGTAAAGCACTTAAAATAGGGCCTGGCACATAGTAAGCACTGTGGGAGTAGATTTTTATTATAACCAAGCATATTGCAAATGAGTTCACACCTTGGGTAGAGACATTCGGGAGCAAGTTGGAGGTCAGGGAACAGGGAACTGGGCCTTCCCCAGCCTGCTGTGCGACCAGGCATAGTACTTGGCATAGTGCTCTGCAGTCTCTCTGGCTGTAACAACCTAACCCCGCTAGGCCAGGGCAAGCACAGTAGTACCAGGAAGTACCTCATGAGCAGCCCACTGGCATCAGGCCCAAGCCACCCGCCTCACCACTGTTTCTGATGCACAAAGGAGCTTGTGGCCCCCTCTGCTTAACCCCTAAGCAGCTGCCAGCACTTCCAACTTGGAGTGCATTGCTAGCAACCTGGGACCCTCCTTCTGGCCATTCAGTCACGGTCACGGGGACTGCAAGGTGCTCCACAAAGCCAGGAGCTCTGCTCCTCCTCCAGTGCTTTGCAACATGCTCTTGCTGTGGTCTACAGTGGCCTCCCCGCTCCACTCCTGCCTGACGAACAGCTGCTCAGGCTGTAGCACAAAGCCGAATGTAGGTCGTAAGTGGACACTCTCTGGGAATGTGAGCTCCCCCTGGTCAGGGCACCTCCAACACAGTATATCATATTGCTGGCTATCTAGGTCTGTCCCCAGCAGCACTCAGTAAGTGGTGGATGAGTGAATGAGTGAATCCTACCCAACTGTATCAACTTGAGGGTTTGCATCCTTACTGAGACCTCCAGGTCAGCAGCCAGAATTCCTGGCCCCTCCAGCTCTGGCTGCCCCCCCACCCCTCTAGAGTCTGCACTGACTATAGTACGCCCCGCCTGTGTCTTTTTTGCTCTCCATAACAAGGCAGACACACAGATTTTATTTTCCTTTTCCTTTTAGCAGCCCAACTTTTAATCTTTGGGATTAATTTTCTTCAAATCTGAGGTAGTGCTTTATATAATCCTGGCCTGGTTCTCCTTAAAAACCCCACGCCAAGCCGCTTTGTGAGTTCCATAGCCTGGGTGAGCTCTCACGGTCCTGGTCCCATCTCTTCTAAGACATGTGCCATCAACCCAAGTCTAAATGCAGGGCTCGGAGTCACAGATGACTCCCTGAAAACTCATCCTGTTTAGGACACAGAAACAACAAGGGCCGACCCTACTGAGTTATACAATGAGGAAGGCCTGGTACAGCACAGTGGCCAGGACAGGTATTGACTTCTGTACCTGCCTGAGTCTCAGAGCCTGGTCATCTCTCCACTCGGACAGACCATCTAATTTCTCTGTCTCAGGCCCTGCAGATCACACGGAGAAGCCCGTGTGATGCCACAGTAGTATGTGTGGGATACAGTACCTGTGTTGTGGATGAGAGTCACATAAGCTACTGCAGCCTTGTCCTCGGGGCCCAGATGATCAGGTCACCCCCAAACACAAGGTGATTAGAGGCAGGTGATTAAAGCAAGGGTAACTTATCAGGACAGTGAGCCTTGAAACTTCAGTAAAGGGGAGAGCATAACTCCTCCTCCCACACAAGTGGTTTCCTTTTGACAAATGCCCAGACACTACTTATGAACTGTGTGATCTTGGGCAGATTATTTAACCTGAGCTTATTGCAGAATTGTAGACAGTAATGTGTAAACTAAAGTCTGTTATGAGAAAGTTAACATAGAGCAAGAGCACCTGACAGCAGTCTACCGGGATTAGGAAATGCCAACTCACACTGTCATCTCTTCCTGCCTTGGACGTACTCAGTGATGCCAAACTCACTACCCCATGTAAGGGTTCCAAAGCCATTGCTTGACCACTTTAATTAGTAGAAAATTCACACTGAGATTAAGCCACCTCTGTCTTCCTCATCATTTTTACCCTCTGGTCCTCATATCACCTCTTAGAACCACGTGAAATAACCCTGCTTCCTCATTTCTCCTATAGCACTTCAGACAACGCAATTAATCATATCTCTCCTAAGTCTTCTCACCTCTGGCAACACAGCCCATTTCCATCAGTCCTTCTCAAAAGACTGGACTCTTCTTGGCCACCCACAGTGGACACATTGCAGAGAGAGGCTGAGAATGGGTGCCAGGGCCCAAGCACTCAGTCTGCAGGAGCTGTGGGTTGAGGAGTGAGCCGCGATTCCAGGCTGGTAATGCTGCTTGTAGCCCTGCCCAGCTAATGTGTGCAGAACCTGGGGCCAGGAAGCCATGCAAAGCCTTGCTCAGGGACAATAACCATGGAGGAAGGCGGAAAGCAACCTGCATTATCTACCCTTTCTCTATTCACCTCAGTCAGGACTGGATCACTGGTTAACTACCAGGGAGTGAGGTCCAAGGGAAAATGAGGGTGCTATGAACAGTAAGGTTTTGGGTCCTTCTGCCGGGGCAGAGCTGGAGGGTGAGGCTTCAGTCAGGTCCATGGGCCTATGGCCCAGGACCCACTCTTTACACCACAAGCCTTGTCTGGTTCGGTGGGCTCGGGAGGGGTTCTGAGGTCTTCCCTGTAGTCTTCCGTATAGATGGATCATCTGGGAGGAGCTAGCACTGGATGAGAGGAGGCAAGGATGAGACCCAGGAATACCAGCTCCTCCTTGAACCCCCATGCCCAGGTTGCCTGGTCTCATCTGGGCCAGATGGGGTATGAAAATACGCTGGAAGCAAGATGCTACTGTGGAGCTGAGCCTTCCCAGGTAAATAAATTACACACCAAACACAGTCTGCTGCCTGCCTCTCCCTACTCAGAGGGCACACGTTCCGGGGAAGGAGCTGTCCTCTGAGAAGGGGCTCTATTGCCTTGTGGGGAGAGGAGGCCTTACCTTATTGACACTAAAGGCAGAGTCAGGGTACAAAAAGCAAAGCCCCTAACACTCCCTGTCTTAGCACCTGGATATCTCAGTACGTGACTGGGAAGGAACTTTATCAGTGCTCTGTGGCGAGCAGGAGGGCAGAAGATGATAGCACTATACAATCAGCAGATCTTAGACTTTAGAATCTGTGCATCTGGTGGCAGAGGGTCTGGATCCTTGATAAGATACTCAGGCCCAGAGCAGGGATGAATCTAGCCTATTGGTGGGAGTTCCTAATGGGTCAGAACCCGGCACTGCAGGGTTAAGCTAAATCAAGGTAGTGGAGATGGGCCAGGACCTGCCCGGGCACATGGTAATGGCGACTCAGGCACTGGACAGAGGGAACTCTCCAGTAACAGGGAGAGCTGGTGCTGAATCCCAGGAAGGAATGAGGAAGGGGAGGTGTTAGAATAGCCTAGGAGTTGAAGGTTCTGCATTCTTGTTCTTGCTTTGCCCTAGCAAGACAAGTGACCTTTCTGGGCTGGGGTTCTTAATCAGGAAATGGTGAAGGGCAAATCTACAGTAATGTAATGGAGCATTGATCCTTCAGGAAGGAGTAGGGGAGCACCACGGGGAGCACCAAGGGACTCTGTACTCAGGGGTTTTGTCTGCAATCCATGGCAATGAGCCCACTGCTTACTGGGGAACAGCAGGGAGTTGGGCTGGTATTTGCTGGGCTCAAATTAGGGGTGGATTAGGGGGCCACTGTCCCTTCTACAGTACGGGAGGGCAGCTCTCTGTCTCCACCTAGGATAGTAAATTAGGAAGGTGATGGCATCAGAGGAACTTACAATGGCTTGAGACTAAGGGGTCTAGAGAAACCATCAGCTGCTGAAAAGTGTTACCTGCAGGCACATGTGTCAGGCCCAGACATGAAGACATGTCTACATGATGTGCACACTCGGCCAAGCACACAGGCTCTGCATGCATGTCGCTCTTCTCCAGAGTGGGCAAGGTGGGGATGAGGAAACCAAGCGAAGCCTCTGTGCTGAATCTTATCCCAAGGAGAAGCTGCTGATAGGAAAGTCCTGGGTCTCGGGGTCAGAAGACTGGTTTAGGTCAGATAGAACCCATAATGTTAGGCGACCCGGGGCAATGAGCAGAATCCTATCACTTATGAAAATACCAGAATTAACCACGCAGATTGGATGGAGACTGTACAGTAGGGCCTCTAAGCTGCAGTCCCTGCCTGCCATAGGTTAGGTTCTAGGAACAGCACTGGGTTCCCACAGGCAGGACGAAGAGGGGCTTGAGGTCTGAGACGTCTCTGCCTCATCCTTCAGCCACAGCCTCCTCAGATCCCTCCCCCAAGCCTTGTGCTTTTTGGACGCCTTCTGACGTTTTCATCCGGGGACAGCCAGAAGCAGAGGGCAGAGGGCTAGGACTGCCTAGGCATGCGTGTTTGTGTGTGTTTGTGTGTGCACAAGCGTCTTGTTGGCACAGACGTGACTCTGCATTCTCCAGGCCTGTAATGAGTCCTCATTGCAATGGGTTTGATGGAATAATTATATTCTGGAAAAACTGCAGGAAACTGCATTCCGCTTCTTAAAGGGCAGGATCATCAAACATTTGTGCTACATTATTTGCAGTCACACCTCCTGCTGCATCTGCTCCCTTAAAAAAAAATCTCCGACTCCAATCTGATCTGAATATATAAATCTGAATTATCACAGCAAAGGCGATACGCTCACACCTTTTTTCTTTTTTTTATCTGTTGCCATGGTGATTAGATAAAATTCACGCCAAGTCTCCAGGGAAGGATGGAATTATTTCAGACAGTTTCTCACCCCTCTCAAGCTACTTCTCTCTGTAACAAGCCTGGGCACCATCTCTGGGCTTGGGCAAAGAGATAGGCAAGAAGAGAAGGCAGTAGCTCATGGGGAAGCCTTGGCCAAGTTGAGGAAAGCACTTGTCTTTCCCAGATGCTTCTGATGCCCAGCCAGGCCCTAAGCCACAGGGGCAGCTATGTGACCCCAAACCCACAGCTTCCTCAGTGACCTGAGAAGCTACCTGGCGAGAAAAGCAGAGGCTGAGAGGGCAAAAGTCAGTGCCCTTGGACAAGGTCAAGGCAACAGCAGCTATAGAAATTAACTCATGGCCTTGGCTCTACTCTCTCCCAAGTGAAGATGAGCAAGGAAAGAGGTTTTCCCCAAAAAACTCAGTTCCCACCATTGGGTCTGCAGCCAGACCCACTTCCCACCAGCTCGGGCTCAGATTCTCACAGGGGATAATTACCAATGGACATAATTTGTTAGCAGGTTTTTTGTAGAGGATATTATTGACCTAACTGTTATTTAACACTAGTACATGAACTACTGCTTTATGTGTATGTGTGTGTGTGTTTCACTTAAGTGATTCAGAGCATGTTACAGAAGACAGCCTAGCAGGAGCCTTCTAATTTCTACCAAAATTCCCAATCCCAGAATATGGGAGATAGGGGCTCTGCATCCATGAGGCTTCTCTCACCAAGGCCTCAGGGAACTGATGAGCTCAGTGTCTATAAAAGCTAAGACTGGTTGATTATTAAAGCCAGTGCTGAGCAAGGAGGGAAAGCTTTGTCAGCCAAAATCCACAGGGTAGGACAATAATCTGTGTTTATTTACTCCAGTGACTCATGTTAGGGTCTCAGTCTTTCAACAGGCAGAGGGAAGAGTGGGGAACTTGTCATTTTAGGGTACCCAGAGAGTTGAGAGAGCCCACCGGCTGGATGCCCCAGGGGGTAATTCCAATCCCTTCCAGGCAAACATGCCTTGAACAAAGGGTCATGAGCAGGTCCCTGGGACCAAGGCTCCTTGTGGTAGTACTCGCCAGGGTCTCCGCTGGGTTGTCTCCTGGGACCTTGACCTACTCCTTGGGGGAGATGATGCAGTCTGGTTACCAGGAAGGTGATATCTGCTAGGGGTACAGTATGATTCTGCTGAGTATCACTTCCTTTCTGGACCACTCAGAAAATGAGGGAGAAGTACCTTACTTTCATGACCACTGAGAAATGTGAATTCTAATGTCAAGGATAGGGTCTTAGTACTATGGCCCCATGGCTGTGGCAGAGTACCCAGAATGACTTAGCAGCACCCTCCCAGAGCCAGTCTGGAGCTGGGACAAGCAGGCACTTAATGACCTGAAGAGAATGAACATCTAAGCCTCCTCTGTAACTTGGCCCACAGCTGTCACAGGGTGACTACCACTCTAGGATGGTGGCAGGGTAAGAGCACAGGGGAACACAAAGAGTCAGTGCGTGGACTTTGGAATCAGGCCAGTCTGGCTGCCAATCCTGTCTAAGCCACTTACTAGCTCTTGACCTTGGGCAACTAACCTCTCTAATCCTATGTGATATACAATAGGAATGAATTTAAAACCTACCTCATATGGTTGTGGTCAAGATTAAGTGATATGAAGTCTTTAAAGTACCCAGCATAATGTAAGGACACATGGTAAAGACTCAATTTGGGGTACCTGGGAAGAATAGGAGGAAGAGATGAAAGAGAACAGGTACAGCATTGTTTTAGCATAAGACAATGCGAGAACAGCACGGTCCTAGGAATGACAAGACCTGTATTTGGATTTTCTCTTGTCATTTGTCACCACCATTTTTAAGGGTGTTGCTTAATCTCAGAACCTTAATCTTCATTTATGAAGTGAGAGTCTACTCTGTTATTAAGGTGTGAGATAACTGTTAGTACTCTTGATTTTCAAACACGTAAAGGAGGTTTTGAGAAGTAAAGCACTAGAAGCTGCCAAAAGTCATGTTTAGGTGGCCAAGTGGCCAAGCTAGGAGTCCAGTCTGAGGATGCTACATCTCCCTGGGCTTTGGTACCCCAAATATAACATGAGATCACAGAGGCACACTTCTGTTGATTGTCAAGAAGGTGGCTTGTGAGAACCAACTTGAACTGGCAGCTGAGATCCGTGACTTAGAGAAACTTGTCCATACCTAAGCAGTCACCATTCATGTCCTGTCACCAGAGCAGCAATGGGAAGCTAGAGAAATCATTCTACAGGGCCTGAGTCTAGTTAACTACGTATCTCTGGACTAGATCATCCCCAAGGTCCTCTTTTAGTTCTAAGTCTCTGTGATTCTGAGACTCAGTCAGTGAAATAAATATTGCAAATCAAGGCCTGGGCTTTACCCAAGGACAAATAAGAGAGAAAGAAAATAGGGCTAGGAAGGCTGCCTACAGGCAGCCTAGAAAGACCCTGGGGTCCTGTCTCTTTAAGAGAGGAAGCACTCCTTGACTTTTGGATCAGGGCTATGCCAGTCTTAAAGGGGGAGGGGGCAGGAAAGTCCCCCCAAGTCTACAGATTCAAAGACACCCTGCCCCTACGAGATGCAGAAACTTAATTGGAGCTGTGCGCACACCCAGCACCCATCACTCTGCGCTGTGCCTTTCTGAGCAGCACAGAAGGCAGGCCTTCATTAAATCCGACACCAGGGAATTAATTCAACTCACTGCCGTCACTCTGTCTCCATCACCCTTTCCCCTCGACAGCCATCCGCCTTGATCTTCCACACCTTCATACTGAAATCTCTCCTTGAGACAGGAAGCCTCCTCTGCCTGTCACCTGAGCTATGACTATATTGCGACCAGGACACAGGGCCTAGACTGTCAGGGCACAGAGAAGAGGTGATGTGCAGGTGGGGGTGGGGAGATGGATCCAGGCACACACATTGCAGGAGGGAGGAAAAAGGACCAGGGCTGTGAGAGCTGCTCTCCACCACCCACAGGAAGAAGGGTCTGAGAACTGATGGTGACAACCCACTGGCTCACCTTATTTCAGCTATTTCTGAGACAGTGACTTTATAATTAACATCCCTTTGGGAGAGAATACGGGTGGGGTAGAGAAAAAGAGAAGGGGCTGCTGGGAAGCTGCCTGGACCATTCTTTGGTGCCATAGTGCCTCCTTGACAACTAAAGGTACTAAACCGACCCTCTTTTGCCTACCCACATCTGTGTGACCCATAGTATCCCCCAGACTGGGCCCACAGGCCATGATCTCAGCCTGAGATGAATTAGAGCAGGACTTAGGGCAGGTAGAGTCTTGAACCATGGGGAATTGGTCACCCCAGATATAGAATCCTCTTGGTACCCCAACACAAAAGTCATTATTGCCTTCTGCCGTGCCCAGGAGTGAAGCACCTGGGAAGCGCTGCTGTGGACACTGAGCTCAGAGGACCAAGGAAGCCCTTCACACACATGCACGCATGCATGCACTTGGCAGTCACTGCCTCAAGTCACCAGGCACGCTCCTGTTCCATCCTTCTCTCTCTGCGGAGCCTCAGAAGATCTGTGCAGGATATGAAATGGAAATATACAACACTTGTCAGACCAGGAATGGGGAACATGATAGTAATTCATGGTGGAAGAGAGGGTTTAAAGAAGAATTTTCCTGAAAAAAGGAGGTGGATCCCTGAGGGAGATATTAGAAGCTAGTCTGTGGTCTTGGTTGAGGTGATGCCAAGGAAAAATGTGACCGAATAAGAACATTCTGAGTGTATCTCCTTTTACAGACAAGGTAGTTCTGAGAAGTAAGTTGTCCAAGATGCAACCTAGTGGAGACTCAGTCCTGTCCCTGCCTCCTCTAGCCCGCCCTCTCTCCTCACAGGACAGCTCTTCTTCTGCAAGACACCCTGCCCTTAGGAATCCAAGCAGACAGCTCCTCTGGACGATCATCAAATTGCAGAGTTAATTCAGAAACACAAAGGGAGTTAATTAATCAATTAAGTGGTGCTGCAGACTGAACCCAGAGCTTTCACACTGAGCTACAACCCTAGCCATTTATTTATTTATTTAGGGATGGGGGGGGTCTCACTAAATTGCCCAGGCTGGGTTCAAATGCACAATCCTTCTGCCTTAGCTTCCCTGAATGCTGGTATTATGGGCACGTCGTGTCTAGCTTTTAAAGGGTTCTTGGTTTTGTTTTTTAACTCTCTTGAGAAAAATCTCATCTTCCTTTGAATGGAATCACAAAAGCATACCCTCAGTTACTTCTACTGACTGGGGGGTGGGGTGGCAGGTGGCTCTGAAGGATGGGAAACAAAGGCGCACTCAGCCCTAGAGTGGAAGGATGTCCCCACCCAAAACGTACACTGTCTAATATCTCCCAGAAGGGACAGAAGACCTGCTCCAATCCCACCAAGACCACAGCCTGCAGCTCTTCTGGAGTTCCTGTCACACACATGCAGACACCCCAGCCCAGGTCCTTGGTTCTTGTGGGAATATAGCCTCATTCTAGGCAAAGCCCTCAGAGGAGAGGAGGCGACGAAGGATGCTTAGGGTCATGAAGGAAGCTTAGCACGTTCTTTACTATTGAATATATTAGTACCTATCAACACACTTCCTGAAATTGCATTTTAAAAAATCCCCAAAGACCCTCCAAACTTCCCCTGGGAGGAGGGGTGTAGAAAGTACAAGAAAGTACAAAAATGTGGTACCAGGGACCCTTGTCTAGGGGGTACAAATGTGAGGCTGTCTGCCCCAGTTCAGAATAGGGAACAGGGAGGAAATTCACCCAGCGTGATGACGCCCAGTGGATTCTCATGGAGGGGGATGCTTTCTGTTACATGTGTCACCCAGCCTCCCAAAACCCTTTAGGAAGGTCTGTAAGCTGCGTGCAGGTCCACGTGAAACTGAGACTTTTTGAAAATCAGGAAGGATGCTGAGGCCAGCCCCGGTCAGCATCAAGACAGAGGCCCAGGAATATCCAAAGCAAAGAACAAGAATTCAGCGGCACTGAGAAGCCTGAGCCAGCTACCACTCTGAGAACCTCAGCCTTCCCGACATCCCGGGAAGGGTGCAAGACCTTGCAAGGACATGAAGTTCCAACCGGAGCCATTTGTAGCTCCTAAAAACAGAGGCATCTTGTTGCTATCTGGGTTAAAGAAAACTATTATTATCCTTTTGCCAGAAATGAGAAAGTTGAAAAATTTTAAAGAAAGAGCCCCGAGCTTTTAAGAGGCCACACTCAGAAGGAGCTTGCTCATGAAAACCCGAGTCCAGGCGGTATGGGGAGAAACAGGTTGGCTGCACTAAGTAGGCGTGAGAGTCTCTATACCTCTGTTCACGCCATCTGTGGTAGGGTTCTCTCCTGGGACCTTGGTTTCAAGAACCACCTGGACAAACCAGGGCACTTGTAGAGGTGGAGCCCAGGATGAGATAAGGTCAGGTGGGCTGGGGATTTAGCTCAGAGGCATAAGCACCTGCCTTGCAAGCCCACGGTCATGAGTTCGATCCCTGGTACCAAAAATAAATAAATAGAGATAAGGTCAGGTGAAATCACAGCGGATCTGCAGGCAGGGCTGCTGTCTCCAGGAACATGTGATACTGGGGAGAGGCCACAGGAGAGGGAGCCAGCTGTCATTCAGCAATAAAGGGCGGAAAGAGAAAGAAGGAAATTTCTGTGGGAGTCGGGGGCAGCAGGGAGTGGGCAGGAAGAGGACCTAAGCGTACAATTTCGTGAAAGTGGATTTTAGCCTCATGTCAGAAGGGAATTCACAAAAAAGAAATTTTCTAAAAAGGCAGAAGTTGTCACCATCTTGCAAGGTAACTGTGTTGAAGTATAACCTTCCAGTTTTCAGAATAACTTCATATCAATCCTGAAAATTTTAGAAATCTATAAGAAAGAAATTAGAAATCCTTGCTATTTCCATGGTACTTCTTTCTAGATTTCCACCTAATTTATATATATACATATATATAAAATTCTACTATTTAGAAAATGTATTTTCCACTTAACTTAATATTATGATCTTTCAAATAGTGCAAATATACTGTAAATATTTCATTGTATTATTGTGCCATAAATTATTCAATCATTTATGACTTTTTATTTTTCACCTTTATAAATAGTATTGCAGTCAACAGAAAACTTTATGTCATTTTTGATTGTTTCTTAAGGATAGAGCTCTAAAAATGTGGATAAGTTAAGGGTTCAGATACATACTGACCAACTGCTTTCCAAAAAGATAAATACAAGGGTCTACTTGCAGCAAGTGTGTGCATGTGTGTGTGTATGTGTGTGTGTGTGTGTGTGTGTGTGTGTGTGTGTGCGCATCCAGTTATCTACGTGTTTGCCAAATTCACCTCAGGGTTTTCCTAAAAAAGAATACTTCTGGGCTGGGGATTAGCTCAGCGGTGTAAGTGCCTGCCTGGCAAACATGAAGTTGTGAGTTCAATACCCAGTACCAAAAAAAAAAAAGAATAGTTCTCCATCCAAGGTGAAATTTGATATGCCATTTTTCAGGGACATATTTGTAATATTTCTACATGTGACAAATGAGTCATGTGATAAACTATTTTATGTATAATAAACATACACACACACATACTCTTATGCACCCTAACTAATTCCATGCTCTTTGTAAACTCTGGCTATATATCCAGATCTTAGAGGATCTCAACCCAAGTCCACCCTGTTGAGAATGAAATGAACTCCCTCTTCCTGGAGTAGGAGGCTTCTTGAGACCTGGGTCTCAGGTCCAAACATGGCCCCAATGGCATCTGTATAAATATCCTGAGGACTGGGCTCCATGATATCCAAGGTCCCTTCTAGCCGTGGCAAAGCAGTTCTCCATCTGTGTGTGCCACCTGGAAACGTGGGTATATAAGCAGGAGGGGAAAACAGAGGGAGGGTGGGGACGGGGGAAATCATTGTTTCAGGGTAAACTGGAATAAAACTAGATGGATTTAAGAGTCAGAGCAAGAAAGCAGCAGCTGGTGATCCCTGCCCACCTCTACCCTGGAGACCCTCAGCTCAGCAGGCCCCAGGGCAGGCTCTCCTGGGGACCCGTGGGTGGAGCAGATCACCTTTCTCCCTCCGGTTTCCCTGTGTGCTGTCACCTTGGCTCCCAGCTTTCTCTGGTAATTTGAGCTGAAATCGGCAGTAGGCCTCTCAGTGGAACAATTATAGGGGCCTCTCCTGGCCACCTATCCCCAATCACTTTTCCTTACCCAGCTGGCCACTCACAGGTGCATATGTGGCCAATGCTGACTGACTGGCCCTAGGACAGAAGGACTAAGGGCTGCCAGGACCCTCCTGGGCTTCTAGCTCTAAGAGAGCAGTAGAATACAGAGGCCACACAGCCCCATAAATACTCCTATATTCTTAATTTTCAGTGGCCTCATGCTGGGTCTCTAGACTCTCATTAAACTGGGGAACAGATTACAGTGGGGTCCTGAGGCATGTACATTTTTTTTCCCTCTCATATTTATACCACTTTTAATTGTTATTATTTAACAACTGTTGAACACCAACCCTGCCCAAGGGGGGCCTGGAAGCAGGGGCAGGAAATAGACCTTGGAAGAGGCTGTCACTGGAACAGGGTGATGTGCACCGGCCTGTCCCCAGCTCCACCACAAACCACTACCCAGAACCAACCTCTCCACAGCTCAGGGTCACCAACGACCTCCCCTCCCTGCACCTCCCCTCCCTGCACTCTCAGCCCAACCCTCTCATACCACAGAGGAACTCCAACGGCTCCAGCCCTCTCTATCTTTGTACTTTGCATTGAAATGACTTCCTAAGAAACATATCACCCATGTAGAAAAGCATAAAATAATGTAAAAAGGCCTATGTTTCCTTTGGCCTTTTTTTAGAAGAAACAGTTTAAGAAATAAGACATTCCAGAAACAGTTGGATTTCCCTCCCTGCTCCTCAGAGGTAAGCATTACCCTGAATATGGTGTTTTTCATTCCCATGCGTGTTGCTTTACTTTTGCTGCATATGTATGTCTCCAGAAACAATACGAATACTGGTTCACATGTTTTCAAACTTTGTACAAATGGCTCCATAATGTACGCGTCCCTCTGCAATGTGCGTTTTCCCACTTCACGTTTTATTCATAACATGTCCAGGTTGATTTGTAAGGACCTGGTTCATGCACTTCCCCTGCAGCATAAAATTTCCTACTGTGATAGCAGAGCTTTCATTTGCCCATGTTGTTTTCCAATTTTTTGCCATCATAAACATGGCTGTGGTGACTATTCCTGATCACATCTCTTTGGGCGCATATGTGACAGTTTCTTTTAGGAATATACGTACCGGAGCTCTTTTCTCAATTTGTCTGTCTCCCCTGCAGAGTACAGACTTGTTACCATGCCCCCAATGTCCTGCATGACACAGGACACATGGCTAAACTGGGATAGAAGGGTAAAGAAGTGTTCCTTCCTGTGCAGATAAGAAAAGTGACTTCCAGAGAGAGGTCACAACATCATTTAACGATAGTGCTGGAACTAGAAAACCCCTTCACTGCCTACTTCTCTAGCCTTGTCTCTCCCCCTGGTTTCATATTTTTTCATCTTTTGGAATAGTTACATATACATAATCAAATATCGTGAGGATGAGATGAAAGTCTAAACTGAAATTTATTGATGTTTTATATACACCTCACGCACATGGCTAGAGGGTAATTTTATCCAATATTTTTAGTGCAATTGCCTTTGGAACCCTTTACCTAAAGTCAAGTGTGAATTTTTCTACTTGTGGCATCACATCAGTGCTCAAAAAGTTTTAGATTTTGGATTTTGGATACTTAAATTCATTATTTCAACCTGTATATGTAAAAAGTAAGTGACTACTTTTTGTTATAGCTCCACATCTCTTAAATTCTGGGTAGGACTTTCCTCCCCCAGACCTCTCTTGGCAGCTCTCACCCTTGCTTGTAATGCCCAGGTTATGGGACAGTAGCTCCAAGATGGGGACAGGAAGTCAAAGGGAATGTGGGGTATGTAACAGGTTACTCTGTGCCCACCTGTCTAGAGGATGCCAAGGGATAACTCCTGAAAAATTCAAGGGCGGACACGGACTCCAGCAGGCTAAGTTTGTACTTTCCTGGAAGCACCCTGATTACCAAATGCCTGAAGACCAAACACATACAATTCCTTCCAGAGAGTTCTCCTCACTTGAAATCTTCAATGGCTCACCATTGCTGGTTGGTTACACACAGTTCACGCATTAGTTGCAGCCCGCATTTAATGTCTCTAGAGCTCCCGAAGAAGCAGGCTACTCCCCTCAACAAGAGTGAGTCCTTGTTCTTGGCTCCTCAGGAAGATACTCCCATGGCCTCCTTTACTTAGCACTCAGCGCGCCCTGGCACTGCGCAAGAGGCTTTAACAAACGCAGCTTGTAGGCCTCCCCCTCAGGGATCTTCCTTTGATAATTCTAGGGGTGGGCCTGGATGCTGATGTTCCTCAAAGCTCCCCGAGTGATTGTAAAATTGAGAGCTGGCTGGTCTGGAACCCTCCACCCTGAGGTAGCTCAGCTTGCCCAGGGTATGGATCCATTCTTCAGCACCCACAAGAGGTGCCACTTCTGCCAGGGCCCCTTCCCTAAGCACTGAAGTGCACCCCTCCATCTCTGAGGCCCCAGAGAACTTGGTACCTCTCCTGCACTCTCATCACACCCTGCCTCCCATTGGGGCCACCTATGTTTCGAGCTCATCTTGCCTGTTATTGGACAGCAAGACCCTCAAAAACATGCTGCTTCCCACCTATTTCCATGGTTTTGCCTACCTTTCTATGCCTACTAGGCCTTATTACTTAAAGATTGCACCAGACTTGGCCATAAAATTCAAAACACCCAGAAGGTAAATAAGAATTATGGGAGCTGTCCTCTTCATTCAGGAGGGAAGACAACAGTGTAACCCTATACCCCGCCACCCCGCCCACCAGGCAGGTCCTGAGCCAGGTGCTCTGGGGAGGTCCTTGAAAGTGGTTGGAGGGCCCTAGTGGCTTTCTCAAGTCACTGCTGTGGGCACTGCTGGTGGTCTATAAACAGGTGAGTCTCTCACTTGCCACAGGTGGAAAAGTGTGAATGTATGTTTGAATGCAACTGTGTACCACCTATTCAATGCATACAAATTAATCATGCATTCTATTTATACACAGGCATGCACATCTATTTTAATTTGAATGATTGTCTTAGATGTGTAGGAAGAGGAATTTCTCCAAATCCCTTGAGGTCCTCAAGCAAAGACCCTTGGGAATCACTGTCTACACAATACAGCATCTTGTGCATGGGAAGCACTCAAAAACATTTGCTAAATTAAATAATGAACAAAATTTCAATCAACTGACAGTTGCTTATGCCAACACAGCCATTTAGATAGATTTAGGGGAGGAAATCAATGCAAGCTATGGCAGTGTGCAGCGACAGCCTGGTGGAACCAGTGGATGCAAGTCTGTGCCCACTCCCTGGAGGTGGGCGCACCCGCAAGCATGCCTCTGCACAACAGCTTCCTCAGGCCTGTGTCGGTACCAGCCTGCAACATTCTACAAGGCCAGGGTAGAGAAGAAGGACTCCAGCCACATGTTCTCAGAAGAAAGGCTTTTCTCCCATGGTCTCAGAGAGCCCACCAGATGGCCACATGGAATGAAGTTCACCCCATACCTGGGGGTCACCTGTGCCCATGCAGCAGCTGAACTGTGAGCCACAAACTCCACCCCTGCCCTATCACTGCCCCTACCAGCTTCCAATGCCCTCTTTTCTCCTATCCATTTGTTTTCTTCTCTCTGGAATTTGGGCAGGTTCTATCCCCCTGAAGTCCTGAGTATTCAAATCCAAATGTCCCTGAACCTGCAGTGGATGGGAGGAGGACCCCCTCCTCCCCTCCTACTGGAAAATACAGAAGGGCCATGCCTGATTTCAGCTGCCTGGCATCTCAGCACAGAGGTGGGCTTGGAGTCTAGACTGCGTACATCTCTTCATACAGTCAGAGGCCAGGTGGACAGATCACAAAAGTCAGAGCATCATTCAAGGGCTTGGGCTTGGGCTGTGCAGCCCTAATCCAAGGGCTTCCTGCCTCTGCCTCATCATGAAGGTCAGTCTTATCCTGCCCCTGTGCCTGCAGCCCTAGAGTAATGAGAGAAGTGTTCCCCTCCTAAATGCTCTTACATGTGCGTTCACACCCATGTGCCCAACTTTCATGGAGACCTTCCAGGATGCAAGGAGAAGATGACTAATCCCAGTTCAGATGGTGAGTATGTGTCTGCCCAGCACTAGGAAGAATTGAAAATGTACACACACAAAGAATCTACAGGTAGAAAACAGATCTGTATATAAAAATATTAATGCACATGGCTAATATATTTTCCCTATACAGAAATAAAGTACATAACTTCTAATCCTTATGACAGGTCCTAAAATAGGGAAGAGTAGGGTCAAGATTTGAACTCAATTCTCTCTAAAGCTGGGGTCCACACACTCTTTGCCACACAGTTTGTATCCTAAAGAAGCTCTGAGCAGGTCCTGCTGACCTGCGGCATAACAGGAGCCAGTGATGGCTCTATTCCAGCATCATGCAGCCAGGCATAATCACAATTTCCCCTTCAATTTCATTCATCCTGCTTACCACCTAATCCAAAGGGTCAGATGTTTTCCTTTTCCTTCAGGAATTCTGCAAATATGGCCTGAGTGCCTACTGAATGCTGGTGCACAGGAAGGCTAGCAGACCACCCTCCCTGCCCACCACTCCCCAGGGCAGGCGTCCCCTCGGAACCTGGGCCCTGTCTCCACAAGGCTATAGCTCTGGCCCTGACTCTGGCAGCAGCATCTCACTGATACACCACAGAGTTCCAAATCACAGGCTTGGCAGGGAGTGCCATCTATACATAGCTCTGCCATTCTGTAAGAGCCATTGGCTTCTTCTGAATAAACGCTACCCTACATTAAATGCCAGAATTCGGCACACAATCCTGCATGTTTGCGATGAGATCAAGAACTGAAGGCAAGATTGATTCTGATGTGAACACCAGCAAAGCAAATGGGTTTTTGAAAACCCTATAATTTCCCTGCAACCCTTGACTTCACTAAACACACATTTTTAGACTACAGCACAGTTAGGTAGGCATTAAACAAAAATGAGGTAGTCTAATGATGATTTATGTGTAGGATAACCTTCTATAAAGAATTCCGTGCTGATTTCAGGGTAACTTACAGAGGTGCCGACTTAACCAAACAATGCTGCTTACTTGGTGTCCACTGCCGCGGCGTGATCCCGGGGCAGAGTGTTTGCTGGCAATTGTCTTAAATCTGTTGAAATTCACCCAGTGGGTGCTCTGGAAATGTGGCGCCTGCCATGAACTAAATGGGAAAGCAAAACACGACACATGCACACACTGCCAGAGGCACCTGTGAACACGAGACATTTCTGCTTGACTGAGAATGGTGACTGATGGCTCTGGAACCAACCAGCTAGCGTGCAACTACAGAGCTGCCTGCCTGCCGGGAGGTTGGAAGGAGTCCTGGGGAGCTGTGGGAGCACACTAGGTGGGGCCACGAGAGTTCCAGGGATGCAAGGGTCAGACCAGAGTGCTGGTATCCCCTTTCCTGGCTGTATGATCGATCGTGGGTGGTAGGGGGTGGGGGGTGGGCCCCCCCCACCCTCCCCCTCCCCTCCCCCACAGTCTGCCATGCCCGGTTTCCCTGTCTGTTCAATGAGTCTTGAATCCATGTCTTGCATGCATGAGGTTGGATATAGTAAAATGAGACCCCTGAAGGGGCTTTATAAACCACAGAGCAACACACAGCTGAGAGAGGATGCAGGGCACAGATGGAAAGTCTGCCCAAGAGCTGAGATCACACTGTCCTGGTGTCAGATTGTGCCTGCCACTGCCTTCCTCTCTGGCCTTGGGCAGGTGGCTGATCTGTCTCTTCTTCAGGCTCCTTATCTTCAAAATGGGGATCATGATAGCACCTACTACATGGGATGCATGTGAAGATTAAGTGAATGATGAAAGAAAAGCACTTATCATATAAGAGCTCAATAATTGACCATTTACTTTTTCCCTAAGCATTATTAGCACCATGATCATTGCTTCTGTGTGGCCATCTGACCAACCAGAGAATTTCTCGGCCATTTTTGAGGGCTGTACCTTTGAATCTCTAATCTGGAACATGTGTTTAAAGGCTTCAGAAGGCAGAATTTTCTCTCCACACTCCAGGTTGCTCTGCAAGGCTTGACACTGTGTTAACAGCTAGCACGGGCCAAACTCCACTCCCTGAATTGCCTTGAGCCTGCCATCAATTTCCTACCTGGCCAGGTTGACCATCACGGTCCCCTTTCTCCAGTCACCCAAATAGGTGATAGCTAAGACCTCCAACCTGACACCTAAATAGCAAAGTGTCCCAAGAGGAACCCACAGAAGCAGCTCAGTATAACAGAGATAAAGGACCACTCTGCTTAAATCCAGGCCATGCCACCAGTTTGCTGTGTGACTATAGGCAGGTCTCTCTACCGCCTTCCACATGACAGCCTATCAATTTCATCCTCACTGTTAATTAATTATCTCCCATGAACACCAGATGGGAGAGGGGTCTGAGGGAAATGTGGGTCCTGCCCTTGATAGTGACATGTGGTGCAGTGGGTGGGGGACACAGGACTTACGCTATAACGGAACAAAATGTGATTAGTGTCTTGAGCCAGGGACTGATAAATTTGGACAAGAGTTCAGAAAAGGATTCCCTAGGAGAAGGTTAATCTGGGTGATTTTTAAATCCATTCTTTGCAGAAGTAGGAAAAGACATCATGCAAAGAGTGGTATTTGAACAAGACTTTGAAAGATGGGTAGGGTTTAAATACAAAGAAAGAAAAAAGACTGATAGGGAAAAAAGGCCCCTTGTGAGTGGTTAAAATTTTGTGCTCTGAATACACAGAGTGTGGTCTGAGTATGGGATCTTTACTAGTCACAGAGCAGGTTGAGCCATGTGACCTTCAAGGCCCTCTCTAGGTTGAACAGTCTGTTACACCATACCTTCACTTAGAGCCTACTTGTGCTCCAAACTGGTTTTGGGGTACCACCTGGTGTCCCTGTCTTGTCTTGCTCAAGTTGGTATAGGCACATGGTACTTTCACAAGTAACTTTTAGATCAGCCTGGGCATTTGTAATTAGTGAGTCAATCCTGCATTGCAAAAGCAAAGCATGATTAGATGTGTTTGCTCCACCAGGCTCATCCATCCCTTTCCACTGGGGCTGAAGACACAGCTGAATTCTCAGTCCTTGGATCAAGATAGTTTTCAGGTCTCCTGCTAGACTCGACCACAGCCAGTGCCTACATCTTTTATAATCAAATACTGCCACTTGAACTGAAGATCTGTTGTCCTTTGGAAAGATCTGCCCAAAGCCCCTGGCCACTGCTCACACAGCCAGAGTTCAACATCAGGGCCAGTGACACATTTCTGTCTCCAGGAAAGTGCAGGAATTGGGACTGGCAGTCCTCCTAAGTTGACACCTGAGGTCAGCCAGTTCCTGAGCAGCCTGCACCAGTAAAGCATCAAGAAGTAGAGGAAATTGGAGGACCTTAGTTAAAATCCAGGCTGCATCCCTGTTAGCTGTGTGGCCTTGGGTAAGATGCTTAACTTCTCTGGGACTCAATATCCTCATTTATAAAATTGAAAAAACAAAATATTATCTATTTTAAAAGGTGATTGTAGGGATTAGAGATAATATATGTAAAATGCCTAACCCATAAGAGGGCTCCATGCATGATAAGGATTATCATGAATCTTGTTATTGTTATTATTATTCTGTGATAGTACTATGGTGGTTCTGGGGATAAAATGATGAAAAAAGATATAATTGTACACCCACCTGGGCAGTCAGACAGAAATAATGGCCTCTAACATAAGACAGAGGAAGGCAGTTCTCCAAGAATGGGATACAGAAACGTAAGGAAAACCTTGGGTCCCTGGTACTCTGATGATCACCAGGAAGGTGTGAAAGGGCTGGTGGCTCACTAAACCCTCACCTTGCTGGTGAAGGCAGCTATGTAGGCCAGGAGCATTGTCCTATGGGGATCCTTGAAGCAGGACCTGTAGTCAGACTCCTCCTTCCCTCCATGTCTCCCTTCTCCAACACAGTGTTACCGACACACTCCCTTCCTGGCCAGGTCTGGTGATAAGCCAGAATCCAAGAGTCCTATCCTCATGAACAAGGAGTCTCAACCAGCCTCAGCTTCCAGCGTAGCAGCGGGTACATCTGGTCCACATCTGAGTGGTGTCCAAAACTCCTCACTGGAGCCAAGAGAGCCTGTCAGAATGCTGGGGAAGAGCATGCTGGGAAACTCCCACAAGAGCCTGCATCAATATAATCAGGTCTGGTGGAAATTAAAAGCTATTAGGAACAGGGCCGAATTTATCTTTATATCCAATAACATGCATTGTAATGGTGATCATGCAGATGGGAAATTAAACCACATCTCAGCTTCACTGGAGGCCTTAATTTTAATTTATGTTTCTGCACAGCCCTTAGCCCTCATATGCCCACCCCACCTGCTCCAGAGAGCCTGTTCACGCTCAGACCAAGTCCCTTGGGTGGGAAGTTGGGGTGGGCTTCTGGCAGACCAAAGGTGAGAGGCTCTGTACTTTATGCACACCTCTAAGCGGACAGATTGAAGGATGGTGACCAGCTTGGGGAATGGGGAATTGGGGCAGGCAAGCAGAGGCAGGCGTAGTAAGTGGTTCTGGAAAAGTCAGTGCCTTGGGCTGTCTATCCACCCTCTGAGGCCTTGAGAAAAACACAGGCTAAAAGCCTATTATGGCTTCCATGGGCAGCTCCAAGATAGCCACAGAGTGCCAGAAAGACTGATCTATGAGTTCGACTCACGGAGCCTACCCGAATACCACACTCTCAGAAAGAAGCACCGGAGTGCTGCCTCCCACCCACACGAGCCTGCAGCAGCCCATATCCATTCCCTCAGTCCAAGGTCTTGCTTTCCTCAAGTGGATGCTTCCTGTGACCCCAACTGTCCCACATCAGCCTCCTTTGTTCATCCTCCTGCCTTTTGGCACTGGCTCTACCCAAGTGCAGCCCTGGGCAGATCCAGAAGTCAAAACCAACTCAGGTACCTTACTCCAAAAGCCCTGAAGCGTGGAAGAACACACTCTTGTATTTAGAGGTCTCCGCAAGCCTCTTGCACTCATAGCTGGGGAGTTCTGAAGGTGGCTGGATCAGGATGTGTGAATGAGGGTGAAGGGTGTGATCCTGGGATTCAGGATATGGATAATGAAATCCCCATCCTGGGTGTGGCTGGCACCAATCACTAGGCTTAAAGCCTGGGTGGAATATAAAGAGAGAGGGGGAGGCAGTCCTGCTGCCTTCTGCTTGCTGCCTGCCCTATCATGTCCCGCGCTGCATCTCCTCTGTGACGCCCCTCTGCTGTGCCACCTTGGTTTGGAGCCAGCCAGCTATTGATTGAAACTTCTACAAACTGTAAAATGAAATAAACCTTTCCTCCCTTTAACTTTGGTTGTCAGATATTTTGTCTCAGCAATAAGAAAAGCAATTAAGACACTTCTCCACCCTTCCTTCACCTCCAGGACAACTAATCATTAAGTCTCTCCCACCACAAGAAGCTGCCACCTGGCCTCCCCACCTCAAAATGCACACAAAATACGTATAGATAGCATGAACGTAGGTAGCAGAAATATATTATTTTTATAAAAAGTCAGACTATTTACATTTTCTAAAAAGCATGTAGCATGTGGGCCCAGATTCTGGTCCCTCGCCTATCAAATCTAGCAGGAAGCAAAACTCCGCTTTCTCTGGTGCTTCCTCCAGAAGCATGTTAGTTAGAGTTGTGTGCTTTGGGAAGATGGTTTGGATCTAATGTGTAGCTGTAGAAGGATCTAGAATAATTACGGTTGGGGCTGGAGGGCTGGTGGGGGGTAGGGGGTGGTCTCCAAGACCAAAGGAAAGAAAGGTTCTACAGAACCAAACCACTTCACTGATAATTATGCTCTATGGGATCACCAGCCTAGTCTTGACATCAAAGATAGCCCTGCAGCACCAGCTACAAGGGCTGCCTGGGGGACTCACCCCTTCAGCTCCTCAGCACAGGAGCAGTTCGCCTTCCTGTCCTCTGTTGGCTCTGGTGTTGCTACCTCATGTCCCCCATGCTCACCCTCATTTAATGCCCCCGTCCAGGCTGCTTCTAGTCTCCTTTAGAATTCTCCATTGTCCATCCATGCATCCACCCACTGACCACTGAGTGACTATCTAGCCTTCCTATGGAAGGCAGGGATGTATGGATAGAGACACAGTAGTTCAAGGATGAAAAACGGCAGAACTCTTGCTGTGTACAGGGGAGCTGGAGGCCTGAAGGTAGACTAAAGATTTGAAGACCTCTCTTGGGGTTTCCTGACCTACGTCCTGTTGGAAGAACAACCCTGCTGAGGTGAAAAGGGAGCACTGATGAGGGGCTGGTGACCACACAGCACAGTGGGATGAGCCAACACCAAGGTATGAACCCCATCTCCCAAAACCAGCCACCAAACAGTCCTCATCAAGGATTCTAAGGGAATCTTAACCTAAAAAATTCAGGAGAAAGATAATGTCTCATGTGCATGTTTCTTGAGACTGGTTCTCTGAGGATTCCATCTCATGGCTCTGGTCACTCAACACGGGGACGTGGACCACAAATGGGCTCCTTATCTTGCCTCTCCTACCACCTTCCACAGGTGAGGCTGTCACCTGCCTTAATCCCTCACGGAAAGGTCAAACAAGCCAAGCCCCATTCTCTGGGGAAAAGGACTCAATCCTATCTACTGGGACCTTGACATACCTAGCACAGACCTCTGGCTTGTGGGTCTTCACCATCCCACACAGAAACAGACCAAACAGAGACCAAAGACGCCTACTCGCTGAAGCATCACCAGAGCAATAACAAATCACTCACCAAAACCAGTTCCAAGACTTTGTTTAGCTCAGCAACCAGCTCAGGCACCAACCTCCACCCAGAAAGCCCCATGGGCTGCAGTCCCGAGACCGCCTTACCTGGGATGATGGAGACTGTGTCTTTCTCCCAAGATACAACGCTAACGTATTCCTGCACTGAAGAGGGGATGAGGCACTTGAAGACGGCCACGTTTCCACGCATTGACCTTTGATCCTCCACCCGGACGGTGTAGGGTTCCCTGAAAACTGCAGCAAGATTGGGAATGGGATACAGAATTGTGTCACAAGCATATGTCAGCACCCTTGGCACACCCATCCTACCCTTCTCATATCCTCCCTCCCACCTCCTGCCTCCCCATCCCAGAAGTCCTTGTCATGATCTTGCTCCTATCTGAGCAGTTCCTCCTCCACCAATTTCCTCCCCATGCACTGGCAACTACTCTCCCTCAGAAACATCCAGTTCTTTCTGGAAGACCATAAGTCCAAATTCCAATCTTCCCTGTTTTAGTCAGTATTAGCAAACTGTATTAGACTGTAAGGGCTTTGAGGGTAGCACTAAAGCCTGAAATGCCATCTTGCCAACAAGAGGATGTATGGACACTAAAGAAATATGCTAGAGTTCTCCTAGTGAAACCAAACTAGATATCCTACTTTATTCTTGGACTGAGGAATTCTTTTTGGGTTGGTGGCTGCCTTAGTTACTTTTCTGTTTTGCTGAGACAAAATGCCAGATGCCCAAAGTTAAGGGGGGAGAGGTTTATTAAGATCAGTTTCTAGAGGCTTCAGACCATAATTGGCTGACTCTAAGGCAGGGTGGCATGGCAGAGAACAGCTCGTGATGGGCAGAATGTAGCAAAGCAACAAGGGACCTTAACAGCATCTTTCTGCCCCTTTTAAACTGTATCTATGCTGCCAGGATGAGGGCAATGCCAAGCCAATCACTGAACTGATTTAATAATCACATAGCCTTAATCCCAATATCACACACTTCAGATCCAGCCACCTCTGAAAAACTCCCACCTATGACTGCATAAGGCTTTGGGGGGACATCTAGACCCAAACCATAACATTCTTCACCTCCCCTCCAAGACTCATGTACATTCCTTTATACAAAAGGCATTTAGTCCATTTCTAAGAGTTGCCAAAATCCTAACAGTTTCAGCATTGCTAAAAATTTTAAATTCTAAGTCTCTTCTGAGATTTAAGGCAAAGTGTTAGCTGTGAGTTCTGTATAAATAAAAAGAAAGTTTACAACATACAATGGTACAAGATAAACTTTGCCATTCCAAAAGGTACAAATAAGAAGATACAAAGGAATAGGACCAAACAAGTCTGAAATCCAGCAAGGCAAACATTAAATCCTGCAGTTTCATGTCCAATATCCCCAGAAATCTGTGGCAAGATGTGAACTCCACAGAACTTGGGTAGCTCTACTCTTAGGTTGTTGCTCCTATGACTTCTCTCTGGGGTCAGCTCTTCTCCTTCCTTGTGTTTTTTCTCAAATGATGCATGGTCCTGGCTTCTCCAAACGTCTAGAGTTCCCAATGTGCCTTCAGCTTCACACACTCAGCTCCACACCCCGCTCTCTCAAGGGCACACTACCTGGCATCCCAGGTCTTCTTCTGAAATCACAATGGAAGCTTTCTTGGCCCCACAATTCTGCATTCTTCAGACACCTAAAGCCAGTGCCATGTCTTCTGTCAAGGTAGAGCAGAAAGCAGGCTTCCTTCTCTCTTGCCTGTAGGGGTTCAGTACCTAGATCACTGAGCATACTGAACGCAATCCAAGGACCAAATTCTCTAGGCCACCACCATGCTGGAACATAGTGCTAGGGAACTGTCTTCTCAAAGCAAATTCTTTCACCTTTCCAATTTGGAGGCTTCAAGGGCTGGAGGTCTGCTGGTGATGTCTTCACACCATCTTTTCTGTTGTCTTCTTTTTGCTAGCCTTTTTAGTGACCAATTTCTCCTCTGTTCCATCTTTGCAGACTAAAACGTTACTAGAGATTCCTTTCTGGTTAAATTCACAACATTTTGAATCATTGGGTTCTTTGCTCTTTATTCTCAACATAACTCTGGCTAAAAGCCCCCAACGGTAGCTGTGACACTGCCTCAACATTAGACTGCCTTGAAGTTTCTTCTGCAAGATTAATTAGTCTGCCACCTTCAATCTCAGTTTCAAGCAAAGTCTCTGGACACAAGCAAAATGCAAACAAACTTTCTTCCAAGCCATAACACACAGATTCTGGAGTCCAGCAGCCAATGAAGTCCTTCTTCCCAACAGAAATCTCCTGAGCTTATTCTTTTGAACTCTGACTGGAATCTCCCATCAAGTACAACCTAAAGCATTTTAACTCTACTTTTTCTCCAAACCTTTCCAAACTCTTTCCACAAGGCAGTTCCAAAGTCTCCTGAGCCACATGGTCAGGTATAGTCATAACAATGATCCCACTTCTGGTACCAAATTCTGTCTTCATTACTTTTCTCTCATTACTAGACAAAATACCAGATGCCCAAACTTAAGAGAGGAAGGCTTATTTAGCTCATTTTGTAGAGATTTCAACTCATAATTGGCTGGCTCCAAGACAGGGCGACTTGGCAGAGAATAGTTCCTGATAGGCAGACATAGCAAAGCAACAAGGGACCTTAACAGCATCTTCCTGCTCCTTTTACACTGTATCTACACTGCCTGGATTAGGATGGTGCCAAGCCAATCAGTAGACTGATTTAGTAATCACACAGTCTTAATCCAGTATCACACACTCTAGATCCAGCCACCTCTGGAAAAACTCCCACCTATGACAACATGAGGCTTTTAAGGGACATCTAGGCTCAAACCATAGCAGTGTCCATCATTTACCAAGATAAAACCACATTATATGATCTAACTATAACTGTTTGGGGCCATGTTCATATGAAAAAATAGCCTGTGAAATGCAGTTAAGATACTGAACTATCTGGAAGGTCTTGGCAATTAATGAGAGAGAATATTTGAAATTATGATTGTCTCTGAGAACACAGAACTCCAGATTCCCTGAAATAAAGCATTCTTACTGCTCTCTCCCCTTTTCCTCACCTACCTGCAGCCTCTGGCTTAAGATCTGCACAAGCTTCAGCCCCACCTTCAGAACAATCCTTCACCTTTCAAGATCCTGTTGCCACTTAGGGCTGGTTTTGGGCACTGTCACCTATTACCACTCATGTGCCTAGTCCTGCACGTAGGCTGACCCAGCCTTAAGAATGAGCTTGCGGATTTTGCTTCTGTCCCGTATTCCACTGCCAGCCTTTCCAGAGGCTTCAGCACCCTTTCACTCCACCTCTTTCTGCCAAACAGGGAACTTCCAGAGTCACAGTGCTTACAAACCTTGTCTCTCAGCAGGAACCTGGGCAGCATGCCCTTCTCCTCTCCTTGCCATGGTTGCCAGGGTGACACTTAGGGCTCTGGTGGCACCCCTGACTGTGCACCTGCAGTCTCTCTGGCATCATCAGAGCCCCTTAATTGGTTTTATTTCCAGCCTTCCCTGGCCCTCCTTGGGCCTTTATCCCTTCCCTTCTCTGCACTATGGTTGGATGGGAAAGGGATGGAGTGGAGCTGATGGAGAAAAAATACTAGAGAAGCACTATTGGCCATCTGTGGCTGTGTCCAGTCCCTATGAGGGACTGGCAGCACCACCTCCATTAGTAGGACACACACCTGATTCAAAGGAAGCGAAGAAGCTGACCCTGGAGGACAGCAGAATGATAAATGTGAAAGGACAGGTTTGGGCATGCATCATCCTGAGGGTTCTATGAGACAGCAGAGGATGATGGGTATTAGCATCAAACAAACAGGCCTTCATCCTCCTCCAACCAGCATGGGGCACTAAAGTGTGAGTTAACCTTCTGGAGCTTGGGTTGCTTCCCTTATGAAAGTGGAAGGCCCAGTCCCTGGAAAGCACTTGCCATTTGCTTTTTAGTGTGATCAACTTGCTGTATCCCTTTGGGCAAGTTACTTAACTTGTCTTTCTCTTAGTTCCCTTATCTGTAAGAAACTCTTTGTAGACTTACTATGAAAACTGCATCCCAACCTAACACCAGGACTGTAACAGCAAAGGGGACTTCCTTTCTCTTGACTCCAATCCTCCATGTTATGGAGGCCCAAATGCCAAATCCAGGCCTTACGTGAGCAGAAAGACCTAGGAAGTTAGGGAGATGATCTTGCAGGGTCTGCTACTAGGAACACCAACCATCTGGGAGTCCTACACTGGAACCGCAGTCCTGGATCAGCCCAATACAGCAGCAGGAAAGATGATAAGTCCTTGGCCTGGTGCCACTACAGCTGGACAGCGGGTCAGCTATCCTCTTGCATGCAAAAAAGAAAAAAAAAAAGCCCTTCTACAAAAACCACTGCCTACCCTTCAGAGCCTTCTCACTATCTGATGCACACCCTGCCAGTTGAGAAGGACACACTAGTGTATCATGATGTTCTAGTTAAGAATGGCTGATCTAAGCCAATCCCTCACCTCCAGATCTGATCTAGGTCAATTTTCTCTAAGGGCACACACATGGGAAAGCCTTACTATCTCATCCCTATCGATTCTTCCAAAGATCCCAATCTTCACTGCATGTTTTTAGCATAAGTGTTAATCTGAATACCTGTCCCCATGAGCTATACGATACCCAAATGTCCACCAACAATTTGGATAGGCAAACAACACACCATCTAGTTACACAATGGAATACTACACAGCAACTCGTGAGTGACCTCCCACCACCATGAACAACAGGAAGGGTAAATCCTATGACCAGAATAGTGAGCCAAAGAGTCCAGAGCATACATTTTCTGGTACTCCATTTATATAAAGGGAAAAAATAAGCAAAAATCTAAATTGCTAGAAGTCAAGAAAGTGGTTACCTTTAGAGCATGGTGACCTTCAAAAAAAGCAGAAGGAACATCTTGGAGGCACTGGTATCTTATCTCTGGATTTGGGCATGCATTGAGTCTTGTGAAAATCCATTCAGCTACATACTATGACCTGTGCACTTTTCTTTATATGTTTCAATGAAAGGCTGTTTTTAAAAAGGAAACTCTGCCAGTGTTTTCCATAAGTCCAGGACTGAAGTGAACATAGTACTTAGTTTTAATGAGCACTATCTCATTTAACGGTTCATGCAGTGATGTATGAGACAGGTACTTGCATCAGCTCTACAGAGGAGGAAACTGACACTTAGAAGAGTGTTTTCCCTGCTCAAGCACACCCAGCAGATAGCCAAGTTGAAGATTCAGGAGATCAAACTTAGCCCTGAGTGAATGGCCTCTTCCAGACCCCCAGGCATGTCACAGAGGACCCCACAGTGATGATTTTCCAACCCCATCCCCACCCCGAGTTTGCTCTCCAGGTGGGAAGCAGGTGTCATGGTGCTTACCTGCTTTGACGCGGATGTTGGGGCTCCGGATCTTGCCGGCAGCATTCTCCGCGGTGCAGAAGTAGTCATTGTCGTGGATAAAGCTATTGAAGGCGGAGGGGGAGAAGGGGTACAGCTGCAGTGTCCCATTGGCATGCACATGCCGGATGTGTGGCACATCGTAAATGTCGTCCCCTGTGGCCAGGTACCATCGAAGGGCTGCACTGGGGGAGCCTGCAGCTGGGCAGGGCACCACCACCCCTACGGAGCTGGAAAAGGTCACCTGCTGCAAGGAGTCATTTACAAAGTAGAGGCTGGTGCCAACATCTTCCAGGCGGGCTGCAGGGAGGAAAGGGGAGAGGTGCAGTTAGGAGGAGCCCTGGCAATAGCTACGGAGTCCTGCAAGGACCAACACACATGCATCAGCCCTTCCATAAGCACGTCCTGAGCACCAGCTATACACCAGGCATTGACAAGTAAGAGTAAGCGACACTTCCTGCTCTTTAGAAGCTTCCAGCCCAGCACAGAAACTTGTCCACGCCAAGTCAAGTCATGGCTGCCATAAACCCAGACCACTTTGGTGGTGTCCAAAGTCACAATCTACTGAGAAATTTATGTGTTAAGATAGACACTAAAATGCTTAGGTAAACATTTACTGAGCACCTTCTCTTTACAGGTCACTTTGCATTCATTTCCTTGGCTCTTGCAGTTCTGAGATCAGGTGACATCCTCATCTTCGTATCAACCCCTTCCACAGTCTGAGGACAGTTATGTGTGGTGGACTGCCCGAGGGCATGCAGCTAAGTTACACAACTGAAATTGGAACCCATTGCTTCTAACAAGTATTTTAGTGACATCTCTCCTATGTATACCATGGATGAGAGCCAAAAGGGCTCAAAAACCATGACCTAAGAGAAACGGCCAGACTGCTGCTGTCCTGCAAGCTGGGAGACTGCATGAGGCCTTGATAACCACCCTGGACCCCTAAGGGTCTTTGGAAAATGTGCTGCCACACAGAATGAGAACCCAAGGTGCAGTGGGCTTCTGACAGGGGCTGCCTAGGGAATTCCCTTCCCCTCGCTGTTCCTTTACTTACAAAATGGGCAGAGGAAAAGATGGGTAAGGCTGTGAAGACCCCTTCTGTCTCTGCCAAATTGCCATTACAACCTTCTACCTCATAGGGGGGTTTTCTTGGGCTGCCTGGGCTGTGCTCATCCCAGTATAGAACATCAGTACTTCTCCTGTTGAGCTGCCCCAGATGTTGAAGTCAGGGGACCCTCTCCCTGATCAAGGACCCTGACTCTTTAAGAAGGCCACTTCCAGGCAACCAAGAGCAAAGCCAGAGGAAGAGAGGCCCTGATCCCAGTTCTCCAGCTGGAAGTGTTTCCCTCTCCACCAGGAAGATCAAGGAGCAAACAAACCACGGCTGTTGAAAGAACGTTGCAGGAGACCCAACTTGACCTCAATTTCTACAACTTTATGGGAAGGGGGAGGACCCACATCCAGACTATATTAATATTCGTGGCTTAACTTGAAGCCGAGCCTCCAGGGAGAATATCCCAGGCATGTCACTGAGGAAGGCCATTAAGCCTCATTGGCCGGAGCAATTCACATCATCTCATAAAAAGCAGGGATGAAGCCATTAGCAGCCGTGCTGGGAAAAAACATTCATAGGTTCCTTGCCATGGTGTCAGGGCATCCTCTCGGTAGCAAATGCATCTGCTGTCTCCACTGGGCTCTGCACCCTTAGTGGCTGAAAGGCAGCTGGAGAAAGGTGCAGGGTCGCTTGCCATCCTCCTCCTCACACTGCCTCCTACCTCTGTCGGTGATGGTCACAGGGGTGACCATTGAGCAAATCGTCTTGGGTATGGGGAAGCTCAGAAGCTACCACAGCAATCCCATGTCTCAGTGACTGTAGAGCACCCTCCACAGTCGTGAGTTGTCCCATTTCACAGGTAAGCAAACTGAAGCATAAGGAACCTTCTCAGCATCCACAAGTAAAAGACCCCATTCCACCAGCCCGCTTACCTTCTGAAAGGCTCCCTAACCAAGATCCGTTCAACAAATAGTTATATAGAGCATCTTCTACTTCTATAGAGCTCCTTTAGAGCACCAGGTGCTGTCACTGGGACTTGACTTATATGATATATGACTGGTGCTTCTATAGAGCACCAGGTGCTGTCACTGGGACTTGACTTATGTGATATATGAACTCATTTCATTCCCCCCAACAACTCTATGAGGGGGGTACCACTGTCTTCCCGTCTATAGATGAACAGACCAAGGCACAGAGAGATGGAGGAACCTTACCCAAGACCACGCAGCCAGTAAGTGAGGTCTCTGCTTAACCATGGGGTGATATGCAGCTATAGTGTGACCACCACAAAAATAGAGACAGTCCACCAGCTTCCATTTTCCAACTGGCCAGAACAAGAGCAATGCACATACATATGTACATATTTTTCCTGGAGTGGTTCCTGTTGGGCTCTAGACATTTAAGCTCATCTTTAGCTCTTGGGAGCAGGGACATTGATCTAAGGTCCTGGACAAACTAGTTAACAGATACCCTCACTGTGGCGGGCTCATGGATTGTAGAAAAGCCATCAAGGTACAGAATGACTCTTCAATGTGCCTGATAAATGGACTTAGGATGCCAAGAAAGAACGTGAACAGGGAGGAATTGAGGAACTGTTTGATTTATGGGAGAGAAGAAGGAAATATGTAAGGGTAAGTCTGATGTGGCACTCTGTAATAACAATACCTTGGGGAATAATAATAATCGCCACTAATTTCACTATTGGACAAACCAACCTCCGTGCTAGAATCATTTGAGATATTATGTTTCTACTATATTTCTACTATATTTAATTTTCATAATTTCCTAGAGAGTGTTCCTATCACTATTATTTCCATTTTTCAAATAAGTAAGTTAAAGACTACATAGTTATCCAAAGTTATACAGAGTGCAGGAACCAAAACGGGAGCCCCACTCTGCCTTACATCAAAACTAGAAGGTGGCTCCCTTTGCCCTATTGAGTGAACCAAGCTGAAGGCAAATTGAACCACAAAATCTTTTCCAGATTTTGAGGATATCCCTCCCCTCCTTTGCTCCATCCTAATCTTACCCCAAATTAGCATTCTTTGTCTCCCTTCCTGGCAGGAAATCCACTCTCTCTGCTTCCCAGGATAGGCCCTGGCCCACGCTTTATTTGCTCTCATCATGAGCAGCATCAGCCACAATGACAGCAGCCTTCCTGCACTTCAGGGCCTTGGATCTTGCCAGAGCCAAGGACACAAGTTTCCCAGCAACTACAAATGGGTAGATTTAATTGATGAATTGACTGGGATTGTCCAGCCACCTGTCAGGGCTGATGAAACAGCAGATTTATAGCAAAAGGTGAATAGCCTCATATTTCTCCCACCCCGGGATGTGAGTTGCTGTCTTCTGAGTCTGGGGGAGCTGGGGAGGACTAGACGCACCATTCATTTCTGCTCATGGCTTTGACAGTGCATTGCCATTATGAAGCATCACCCTCAGGTGTAAAACAATAGCATTTTGCACTTACACTGGGTTCCTATTTTACCATCACAAGGCACCTGTCAGCTCAGAATGCAGAAGTCCTTAAATAAACATTAATTTAGTCTCACCCTACCTGCCAAGAGAAGAGTGAGCAAAGTCATGTAGGGGAAACTGAGGCGCTGACCATCAAATATCTGCTATGTGCTGAGTTTGAGGCTGGGCACTAAGATAGCAGATGAGTAGAAATCAGAAGCGATGGGTGTGTTTGGTTACTCAGGGACACAGAGGAATATGAAGGATCTGAGGGCCTCCCTCTGACCTCCTAGAGTCAGGCATGGCCTCTAGGGAGGTAGCTTCTCCTCTGCCTCAGGCTCCCGGGGAGGCAGGGTCCAATAGAGCCCTGGATGGATTCTGATAGAACTGCCCTTCCTCTGAAACTCACCCCTCACTTTCTGTGTGACTCAGGTAAAACACATAGCCTCTCTGAGCTTCGGTGTCCTCATATACACAGGGGTGGAATGGGGGTGCCACATCTCACCTGCCTCACAGAGCCGCTGAGCAGGGGAAAGGGAGTTTGAATGTCTTGGGCTCCCCCAGTGAAGGTGGATGGCTGAAAGGAACTGGTCCCAGCTCTTCCCAAGTGGCAGTGGTGCCTGCATTTACTGAGAAAGATGACCGGGGCACAGAACCACCCTGAAACCCTGCAGAAATCAAATCCTTTCTTACGCCTCACTTCATCCTAGCTGACTCCTACACCATTCTCTGCTGCCTTCCCAGGTCCCCTCTGACTCAGGGACCGAGAAAGACTTTTATTCCTCCGGGAGATACACACAAAGCACAAGCTGCATGCTCAGCAGGGTCCCAGGGGTGGTGGGAGGCATCCAGGACAAGGAGAAGTCTCTAGGCCTCCAGGATCTCTTAGCGGAGGTGCTGAGCCGGAAAGGGGTGAAGCAACAGCAAAGAGCTGGGTTCCAGGATGACCTGAAGTACTGATTTAGACAAGAGGAGCTAGAATGCTGAGCGGGCAGGGGAAAAGCTCTGGGTGTGGGGGGCCTGAGCCAAGCTGGAAGCCAGATGTGAACAGGAGCGGAGGAGAGAAGGCCTCCCAGAGGTCAGCCTGAGTGATGGTGCTGTTACAGCCATGGGTGAGCATGTTTGCGGGACACTGCAGAAGCCTTTCAGGCTGGAGCGCTGGGTGGACTGAGTGAAAAGAGGCAAAGCCTGCAGGTTTGGCGTGCAAGGCTCCCAGGAGAGAAATGCCTGTGGAGTGGGTGGAGGTTTGCCAACATGGAGAGGCAGGCGCAGGATGCTGGAGAGTCCTCTGACAGTGGCCACCGGTTCTTTAGACCCTACGCCTGACTTCGTTTGGACCATACACCTGTCTCCCTGGCTAGTGGTACCCAGTCCTCAAAAGAAGGAAAGCCCAGGGCAGGGGGCTTAGACGCTTCAAGGGCACTTTCTCGTTTATCCTTCACATAGATGCATGAAGCGGGAAGCCTTTATGAAGGACAAAAAGGAGGTGCAAGATGGCACAGAAAGAGAACCAGGCACATGCCTGGAGTCCTGGGTACTCGGGAGGCTGAGATGGGACAAACCCAGGCTGGGCAACATATAAGGTCCTATGAAAGAAACAAAGAAGGAAAGAAAGAAAGAAAGAAAGAAAGAAAGAAAGAAAGAAAGAAAGAAAGAAAGAAAGAAAGAAAGAGAGAGAAAGAGAGAGAGAAAAGGGGAGAGAGAGGGACAGTGGAAGAGAGAGAAGAAAAAATGGAAAACAAAAAGAGATGAAAGAAGAGAAGAAGGGAGGGATGTCGAAAGAAGGAAAGGAAGAGAACGAAAAAGGAAAAGAAAAGGAGAAGAGTAAGAGATGGAGCCTGACTTCAGCTGCAGTCTATCTGGCTGCACAGTCAGGTTTCTACCTGGCAGTGCTGAAAGGTTCCAAGCCTGGGGCCTCAGGGGGTTTCTGCTTCACCTTTCCCTCCAAGGCAGTCCCAGTTTGGAAAGCAAATTCCCTGGCAGGAGACCCAGATTTCCACCTTAAATCCTACTTCACTGCCTAGAGCTCCCTAGGCAGAGAGAGTCAAGCAGATTTACCGAGGGAAACAAGAAGAGGGGCGAATGCTTCATAAATAAAAAGAGAAACATTCAGATCAACAGAAAAGCTCCTTCTGGTCAAAGGTGGAGATGGATTTTTAATAGAAAATGAGAGTTATGGGCTTGGCTGTCATGTGACAGACGCCTCGACTTAAACCTATTTAATCTTCTCCACCGTTTAACATTGAGCACCACCCCGACACTGCGTTTCATACATAAAACAAGCTCCACATCGCTAGGAGATTAGAAGTGTAGAAATAGCACACCAATATTTTTAAACCCAGAAATCGCCCCCAGGCATTTGGGCTGCCCCCAGGGTCACTGCTGAGACCTAAATATCCATCACATCAACTCACTGCTCGCCCTGCGCTGTCTGGCCGTCAGGATTCGTTTGGAGAACGAAACTGGGCACTCATGCAGGTGACACCCACTGACGGCCACTCTACCTGCCTGGGTTGGGACGGGGACGTCTGGTTGCAGACTGAGGAGTGGACCCAAGCTTTCTCTGGGGTGCCTGTTGAATTAGCCCTCTGTCATTGTCTCCAGTCATTGTAAATGACAACCTTCATAATGGGACTGAAACATTGACACTTCACCACCCCCACAGGGAGAATGAGTCATTTTGCTCTCTTCCCTTACAATATTTACTCCTCTCATTCACTGGACTTTTAGTGGAGGAGCATCTGCCAGTGCTGGGGACCCTGCAACACCCCCTCATAGATGGGCAAGCGTTCAAGGCTAAGTGGGGCCCCACAGTGAGATACCAGGCATCCTGGTGCAGGCACAGCAGTCGTGGATGGGGGAGAGAGCCAGACTGGGGGAGCAGGGTGCAGGCGGAGTAGGCAGGACCAAGCAGCCAGAAGGCATTGCTCCCCTGCTGGGCTTTGAGCTTCCTAAAAGCAGCAACCATCTTGGTCACCACGTTATCCCCTGAGGCCCTTCGCACAGTGGGTAAAAGTGCAGGCTCTGGTCCTATCTCCCCGGGTTTAAATCCCTACTTTGTCTCTTGCAAGCATCATGTCCCACCTCAGACAGGACAGCTTTGCCTCTCTGTAACTTAGTTTCTTCATCTACAAAACAGGGCCGATGGTATCTACCCTCAAGGATGGTTTTTGGTAAATGGAACAGCCTGGCACTAGCCAAGCATCTTTGGCTGTCATGAACGTTACCCTTATAGTGGACAAGCAGTAAGTACTTGCGAGGTAAGTGAGTCCTTCTGTGATGAATATTTGCTGCTCACCTAGATGATGATGATGGTAATAATACCCTAAGGGAGTAGTGCTCAAGCAGTTGAACCTGCAGAGCTGGTTAAAGATGCAGATCCTTCCATAACAGATTTCCCCCGTCTGCCATCGGGCCAGAAACACTATCTCTTTCTTTCCTGAGTACCAGCCCATAGAAAAAGCAGGTGAGCCCTACTGGACTTCCTGTCACACATCTTGACAACAGTTCCCATCAGTGGAGCTGCAAGGAAATTCCACCACATTAATTAACTGGATTGGGTGGTCAAATTAATGAAGTAAACTGGTGTGATCAATAAGGGCAGAGCATCAAGATAGCCAGTCACTGCTGCCCCCAGGCCTGGCACACAGTTCTTCACACAGGTGCAGGCTGCCGAGGCTTTTGGCACTGATTTGCAAGGCTGATGACTCCACTGTATTTTCACACAGAGGTTTTTATGTGAGACACATTATACACCTTCGCTCTGAGTATTTGTATCCCTTAGTTGGGAAAATTGGGTCCAGGGAGAATCAATCAGCATGGCCTCAGCTTATCCACCAAGTCCACTCAAAACGAGGTGAGAACCAGCTAGACGCCAGTAAAACCCCTTGGGGCACATTTGCACCTCTGAGATGTCTGCATCTAGACCCAGGGAGGACGAGTCTCCCAGACAGACCAGAGCATTTCCCAGGCAACCTCAGCTGGTGCTGTCCTGAGACAAGACAGAGCAGCTGGGACCAATTCCCATGTCTCTGCCTGTGGTTTCCCCCAAGCTGGGAAACTCTGTTACCACTACCGTCATTGGCATCATCGCCACTACTTTTTAGTATTTATTCTCTGCCAGGCACCTTAAGAAGCCCTTTTCTTGTATTATTTCTCATTTAGCTCATACAGAAATCCTTTAATGTAACTACCTCATTAAAAAAAGTTCACTCCTGGCATCCTAGCTAGTGGCAGGCAGCAAGCTCAAGCTCCACACTCACCTGCTGGGGGATTTTCTGACACCACAGAGCAATGTAATGTATGAACTTCCTGAATTATTAAGGACTTCTCAGACAGTAGATGTTTCAGCCCTCCCTCAGCTAAGTGCCAGCAGCTCACCACCCTCCTCACCGACGTGACCAAAAGCCCATTCCTGTTTCCAACCCCAAGGAGATCCACTGCCCATGCAGCCCCACACCTTGCCCTTTGGAAATAAGGGTGGTTTTGAATGTTGTTTCTTAAAATTCTTCACAAAGACACAGTCTCTATCACCAGCAGCCAGAAACTCATGAGCAGGGAAGATGTGGCCAACTCCTAGACCCCTGCACCACCGGCTCCAGGAGAAGTTATGAGCAACAGCTGATACTCGGACAGCCTCTTTAATCTTCCAGTCATTCTAGACAAAGCCTGTCAAAGGAAGGCCCCTCATGGCCAAAAAGTTCTTTCTAGGGAGTTGGCTCAGACAGCACAGTTGTCCCCAGAGAATCCTAGATTTAGATTGTTAACGCTTGAGGGACTTAAGAGATTATTTTGTCCCAATCTCTTCCATGCACGAAGCCCAGGGAGGTGGAGTCACTTATCCTAGGGACTCAGCTAGCCAGTAGCCAGGCTGGAACCAAAGCACTGTTCCAGTGTCCCCTCAGTAATGTCCACCTCACTGTTGGAAAGCTAGCGACCCAAAACTGGGGAGTGTCACGAAGCGCTGAGGTGACGTCTGATGAGGGAGTGTGCAGGTCTAGAGGAGGGACCTCGAGGGGAAGACATTCTTCTAGAAGGGGCTGAGTGGTGGCAAGTGGAAGAGGGCTTTGCCTCCATCTGTGTGGACTAAGGGTGGGACAAGGAACAGAGAGTAGCATGTATAGGATCACCACAGGGTCTAGCTCCCCCTGAGGATGGGCTCTGAAACAGAGCCGCAGGCTCAGGAATGGGCTGCCTTGCAGGAAAGGAGTTTTCTGTTGCTGGAAGTGCAGATGCAAAGAAAGGAACCCGTGGGTGCTGCACAGGACACCAAGTTTCTGACTAGAGAACAGACTCCACGTCCTTCAAAGTGCCTCCCAACCCCGGAAGACTCATCCAAGGCAGGCATCTGGCTCTCCCACTCACTCCTGGAGCAGGCTCCTCGTCCTCTGTCAAAGCTCATGGCTCTGGGCAGCCCATACCAGGAGTGCGCCCAGGACCTTTAGCTCAGCAGTGCTCTTGAGGAATCCGTGGTGGGACTCTGTGTCATGGATTCTCTGAAGAGAGGGAGAATCACCCTTGGGAAGTTAGTCCCAAACCCTGTGGTGGCAATGTGCATCTAACAACTTAGAAAGGGCATGGGGTAGGCAGAGGCAGGTTCCTCCCCACCCCTCTGGCCTGGGGCCACAGGGAATCTGCCAGGCTTGCTGCAGGAAGACCATCGCCAGCCTGGCTGCGCCTCATCAGCTGTTCCTTGTGATGAGGAAAAGCAAAAGCTAGGAAAATTCTCCACATGTTGGGAGCCTGTAGGGGGGAGACAGCCACCAGCAGCTGTGAGACCTTAGTCGTTCTCATATGATGAAATGATAGTAATTATACCTTATATTTCAGCAGAGCAGTTATAAGGCTAAAACTGGTTTCCTGCGGGTTGTACATATGTATATCTATGTTGCCTCATTCAGCATACAAAGTATCGTCACATGAAATATAATTTCATACCCCTCACTCCTTACATACATAAGTCATAACCATGACCGTCAGGGACAGCAATTATTATGTCCATTTTACAGATTAAGAAATAGAGGCATATGAACTATTATGCAATTTGCCTAAGCTAGACAAGCTGAGCCTTATTTTCCAGGTCCATGGACAATGCTCTTTCCAATACACACACACACACACACACACATCTCTTTAGAATCAGTTTAATGAATATGCAACTAGCATTTGAATAACTGTTCTTAATGAAGATGGTGCCCTTGGAAACTGTCAGTGCAAGTGCCACGTGAAGCAAGGGCATGGGGAGCGGCAGAGGGTGCTGAGTGGATGAGGGAAGTGGCAGCTGGAGTGGCAGGGGTGGTACCCAAGGCTAATGCTGCTCATGCTACAGCAGGGCTGGACAAACATCTGTCCAACAGGGCACACAGCCCCCCACACCTACAGAGCCCATGGGCTCCACCTTGCCACGGGCAGCCCTTGACCTCTAGGTCACATGTTTCTTCCTTGTGGCAGACTGGGTGGTGGACAGGGAGGTCACCCAGACACCTCCGGGCTCGTGGGCTGCCAAGGGTGTTCTCTGCATCGTATTAGACAACCACCTGGAAGAGAGGCTCACCCGCCAGGGAGAGACATCCAGTGACACTTAGCAGGTTCACCCTGTGCGGTACACTTACATACACCTTGCACAGCTTTAAGTCCAGGACTGTCCTTGCTCTCATTCTGCCTGAGCTTGGTAGAGGTGTGCGAACCAACTCCAGTCTTTGCTGGCGGATATGAGACCAGCCTTTGCCTCACCCTCAAATCCAAATCTGGAGCCATTACCGCCACCAACCATGGCCCGAGAAGGGAGTGGGCTTGGCTCCCCAGGAACACCCAGGTGCCTGCATGACCTCAGCTGCCTTGGAGAAGCAGAGTCCTACAGGCTGGGTGAGATGGAAGGAACTGATGTTCCCTGCCATGGCCACCACTTATTCTCTCCCACTGTTATAAAATCTAAGCCAGTGGGCCCGGGCAAAATTGTGGTTGGTTAATGTAAGTGCTCGGGGCAGGCAGGATCTGCTGATCTATTTTGGGGAGGAGGCAGGGGAAGAAGGTAGAGGCAGTGCAGAAAAAAGAAGAGGCCTAATATTCACTGAGCACCAACTCTGTTCCAGCTATGTTATACCCATTATCTCCTGTAAGCCCACTTTCATAGCTAGAGAAAGGGAGGCTCAGAGAATCCCAAAGTCACATGCCCAGTAAATGCAAAGCCAGGATGTGAGTAGAAGGTTTGCTTTGACTCCAAATTTCCACCATACCAGCATGTTTCAATCCACCCCCTACACACACACACTCCCATATAGAAAACGGATAAAAGCTTGGTTGAAAGAATTTTGGGGAGGCTTGAAGCTCTGCACATTGGCTCTTCTTGTCTACCTCTAGTCCCAGAGAGCCCTGCATGACATCCTTCAGAGTACATGCTGTGTGGCCTCTGGTGGACCAGCCTCCTCCTGGATCACAGACACTGACTCTGAGTACACTGAGAGTATAGAAAATTACTCTGAAAGGTTTGGGAGTGCCACCTGCCAGGGTGAGATTTACCCAGAGCCATGGAAATGCAGACCTAGATCATGTCTGAGGCCACATTCTTACGCAGGCACCCCAGTTGTCTTCTCAGAAACAAGCATTCAGCTCCCCTGAAGTGCCTGTCTTTCAAGTGTCACTCCAAACTCTTCACACTTTGCCTCAGTTGACCACAGTGACTGTCTTCACATTACCCTCACCAGAGCCACCCCCATGCTGGAGCTGCACTATTGATGGTAGAATAAGAAGCCAGACTCTTCCCTGAATCCCCTGGAGGCCACAAATGCATCCACACTGGAAATTTAAGACCACTGGAAATTTAGACTGAAAACTAAAAGACCATCTCACCCACCCCCATAACCCTACGTATCCACCAGCGTTCTTCTAACTCTTGGTTGCAGCCCTAAGCACCAAGCTCCTTCCAGTCTTGGGATATGCTCAACAAGGAGCTAAGGTTGGCCTTGGCTTCCTAAAACCAAAACCCTGCAGCACTAGAGACACAACTCATGCTCCAAAATTTCTCTGCCTTATACTAAGTGCCTCTACCCACTGCCATGCATCCCACCCCAATACCTCCAGTGTATCTGTCCCTGAGTACAAGAGGTGGTAGCTGTAGGGCTATAGTTCAGAAGGCGAACTCAGTGCTAAGGCCTCATAGGCCTTAAAACTTAAAAGCACTGCTAAAGACACCAGGCCTTCAAGTGCGTGGTCGTGAGTTCGATCCCTGGTACTGATAAAAAATAAGAATAAAAAAAAAAGACACCAGGCCTTCTCATGCCAGCCGCATTCTGTACAAAGAGAAAGCCAGTGTCCGCTACTACTGAGGCTGAGATCAAGATGCCCCATGCAAGCGTGCTTGGCTCTTGGCCTGTCTAGGTGGGCATGCAAATCTATATGCAAATGATATGCAAATCTGGGGCTGCCCTTGGGTTCCTGGCACCCTGCCATCTCTGCTGCTTGTAGTTCACTCTATTCCAGCACCTGGGCACTGGCTAGAATCTACCAGAAAAGAGGCTGAGGAGGCACTTCAGGGAGCTGGGGGCTCCTCATGATAACTGATTCAAACGCCCCCCAGAAACACCTTATCCAGCATCATGTAGGAGAGGAGAACCTTGCAGCCTAGGACCTGTAGCCCCAACTAAAAGCTCTCTGAACATTCACACTCCCTTCTCAGCTACAGATAAAATTATCCTTCACCGGCCAGCACAGGGGACCAAGCAGTCACAAGAACAGAATTGCTCAAGTCAGAGAGAAGGTAAGGGGCTTAGGCTCTGTACCCCTCTGGCTCCCAGCCTGCGGGGCATTCTGCACAGACCTAATCTTGTGTCTGGGGCACAGGGGGTCCCCAGCCTCCCTGCTTTTATAGCAAACCATCACTGGGCCCCATCCGCTTGCTCATTTGTTTCCCACCTCCTTCCTGCTCCTGAGAAAACTGAGCCTCTTCGACCAGTTCCCCGTATCTGCTCAACTTCAGCGCTGCCTGTGGGTCAACTGCTTACTTGCTTTTTGTTTCTAATTGAGCCCCTCAAGCTACTGCAGAAATATATTAAGGCGGCTGCCTTCAATGCCAAGAAAAACGAAGCATCGGAAAGGTTTGTCGGGCATCATGGCAGTTCCATTCTCTTTCCTGTTACCCTAACAGCTGGGGCCTCTCGGCCCCCCACCCCCTCCCAGACATTCACCGGTCCTTCTCTTGCCTTCCCTAAGTTGTGTTTGCCACTTTGAGATTTTAAAGACACATTCCCCCAGCCCCCCTTTTAATTAGACACTGAATAGAATGTTAGAGATTTTCTTAATGGCCTGACAAAGCCTTTTAATTTGGTCTTCTCCAGAGAGAAGAACCATGAGTCCCCATTTGAGAGGTTAGGGTGGGAAATGAAAAAATCAATGCAACCCATTATTTTGGCTTTTAGAAAACAGGAATTTTAGTGCCGGGGAAGCTTGTTCTTTTACACAGTAAAAATGCAAATTCAAGCAACACAGATGCTGGCACGCTGGATGTAACAACGAGACAGCCTCGCTGGGGTTCATCTGGCTGCCGGAACCCGGATTTGTTTTGGCAATAATAAGGCAGTTATTGGAGACTTGATAACCGATTATTAAAACACCTTCCCTGTTTAGTTCTGGGGAATCGGGCTGTGCTTAGACTTCATCAAAAAAAAAAGATATTTTGAGAGGAATGGAAATAACAGAAGCTTAAAACACATTCAATAACTGCTTAATTCCATCCAGAGGATGCTCCATCTCATTCTGCTTTCTGCTCAATCTCTCCCTGCCTCCTCCCGCTCCTCACAGATGGACGTACAAATCATTGCAAGAGGATATTGTTTTCTGTAACAGGCTCAAACATTCACATTTACATTTTCCTTGGTGCCGCGGGTGACTGGCAACGGGAGAGAAAACACACCAAACCCCATCTTTCTTGCTTTCCCCACATCATATCTTCCCCAATCCGCCTCTACCACCCACCTACCATGCCACCCTGAGCAGAACAGGCCCCAGGGAACAGCCTGGCACCTAAGACCCAATTAAGGCACAAGGAAAAGAAAGGCCTGTCTGGCAAGATGCCCTGGCTCCCAACAGATGCCGGAGTCTGTGAATCCCAGGGGTGCCAGGCTTCTGCAGACCCAAAGGCCTCCCAGGCACCTCATGGCTACCCACAGGCCCATGGCCAGTGACAACTTCCTTCTTGAGTTGGAAATAATTCTGCCCCTCTGGGCAGAAGTTCTATGGCCTTCTGTGCCTTTCCGCACTCCCACCCCCATCTGCTTCTTCCCTATCAAATAACTTGGGCTTCACTTATTAATGCAGGGCTCCTGGGTAGGGGGAGCAGTGTCCTTCAGGTATTCACTGAGGGCCTCGAGGCTAGGGATGGAAGAGCTCTGGAGATGGGAGGTAGGGACAAAGCTGGGCAAGAGAGTGGCAACAGCTTCCGCCTGTTTTCTTGCCTGACAAAATGAGAAAGGGAGTGGGGGGTGGAGAGAGTGCCAGAGAAAGCCGCTCCTCACCTTATGTATTTTTAATATTAATGTAATTAAAGCTGTGAGCTGAACCAGCCTGTGGGGGCGGAGGGAGGCAGGAAGAGCCAAGGGAGAGGGAAACGGGTGGGGAGGGGTTGATCGGGAGGTAGGTTTCTTGCTTTGCAAACGCACGCTGAAGGGGGTGAAATGTGGGGGGCAAGGGGTTAAACCACCTAGGTCAGCCTTGACGTGTCATCAGTGGCCTCCACTGTCTCTGAGAAACTCCACTACTTTATCCATTGATCAGAGGCCACCCACTCACTGCCCACACTGGGTTCTCTGATCTCCAAGCAAACCTCACAATCTTTTGACCCTCAGACTGGCTTCGACCCAGCTCTGTCTACAGGTCAGGGCCCCTTTCCTCCCTGAGTCTACTGGACGTCTGGATATTGCAGTTGGCTCCGCTCGGCAGGTTGCAGACTCCAGATCCCTGGGGCTTCCGCAGAGAAGGACCGAACCCCTCCTGAGCTCGGGCCCTCTGCCTGATCGCTCTTCCTCTTGGCCTAGGGGTCAAGAGCTGCTGCTCCGCCAGGACACCGGCCCGGGGCACAGGGGGCGGGGGCAGTGCCTCCCCCAGGGCGCAGAGAGAAAAGTTAGAGGGCTGAACAGGTAACGCTGAGCTCCTCGGAGCGAGCGTGTGTGTTCTGCCGCGCAAGGGCGCAGAGTTCGGCCGCCTCATCTCCCGCCATCTGCGCGCCCAGGGGCGCGTCCTCCCCGCAACCTGGAAGCCGGACCTCGGCGGCGTCCCGGTCCCGACTCCCGGCCCAGGTGGAATCGGTTGGAAACGTCTGCCTCTTGCCAACCCGCTAGTCCCGGCTACCTCGCGGATCAGGTGCGCGACTCCCCAGGAGCAGGTCTGGACCTGCCGGACACCGGGACCCACCCCTAGCAACCTTCTCTCTCCCGGGAGGGAGACACGCCCCCCAGCCTGAACCCTGGTCCCCGGGTCCTGCAGACCCGGAGCCGAAGCGGAAGATCTCGCACCTTGGGGCGCGCTGGCTGAAGTGGCCGCGGCGGCGCAAGAAGCCCGGCTAGTGGCCGGGGCAGGGGGGTGGGGGTGGGCGGGGGAGGGCGACCCCTGGGTTTGCAAAACAAACTTGCTCTCTGAGGGATCCTAGCTCTCAAGACCCCCAGTTATCACCGTCCTGTAGCCGGCCAAGGCGCGGATAAGCGCCATGCGGTGCGCCCGCATTTGCGCCAGGGCGGGGGTCCAGGGCAACCGAGGGCGCACGGAGGTGGAGGAGGAGAAAGCCGCACGAGTCTGAGGCCCCAATAAACAGGGCTCCCAGATGAAGAGTCGTGGCCTGAGGACCCCGACTCGGAAGGCACCCTGGGGTCCCGGCACCAGCAAGCCGCAAGAAGCGGACGAGGGGCTGGGGGAGGGGTCCAGGGCACTGTGAGCTTGGAGACGAGGGTTTCGTTCGCCACCGCCCCTACGGGTGCGCCCCAAAAAGGCAGGCGCGGGGGGTCGGCAGAGCGGTCCCAGCCTGACTCTCGCCCGGCCCTTCGCCGGCCCTTGCCCCATCCCGCTGCGCCCACCCGGGGCCACGCACCGGGGTCGGTCCTCCGGGCACCTGGAGCCCGCGGGGCGCCCGCCAGGCACCCCGCCTCGGCGCCTGCCGCGCGCGCCCCGGCCCCACCGCCCCGCAGCCCAGCCGCCCGCGCGGTCTCACCTTTGTGTAAAGAGTCCAGGAGCAGGAGGAAAGTTACCAGCCACATGCCATAAAGAGGCCCTATTCTCCGGGGAGGTGGTGCTGTGGCCGGCCGTGCGGCAGCCCCTCTCCCCCACTCAGCGCGCTCCCAGCCGCCCGCTCTCGGCGCCCCGCTCTCTCTGCTCCTCAGCCCAGCGCTCGGCGGCGGCGGCTCCTCCCTCCTCGGCTCCCCGGCTCCTGTCATCCGCGGGGCTGGGCTAGGCGGCCGCTCTCCCCGCCCCCCCGCAGCACCCCGGGAGGTGGTGAGCGCCACACAGCCCCGAGCCCAGACGGCACCAGCCCCACAAACCCAGGGGCGGGGGCGAGGAATGAGACCAGAGGGCCTGGACCCAGCTCCGCGGTGTGAGAGGCAAGAGGTCCCTGTCACTCACCAACTCTGAGCCTGTCGTCTCACAGTGGCATGTGTCATACATGTGCTAGGAGCCTGCCATGGGAGGGCCCAGGAACAAGCATTTCTTCAGGCCCAGGGGGCACGGGCCCACTGTTTCCTCTCTCTTGCGGGTTCAGTTGGCTCCCTGCATGAGGACAAATGGGTGCCCTGGGTGAAATCCTGAAGAAGGTCTTTCCAGTGCCTGGGTGTTGATTCCCACCCTAAGGCCTGGAGCCTGGTGCCTTCCCAGCCCTTAGATTTTTCTGCAAGTCTGGGTCTCCTGGAGAGGTGGACTCAGCCCGGCTCTGGCCAGCACTCTATCCAAACATCCCTCAGCACTTGGCATCTTGTGGTCATGCAAACAACCCTTTGCAAAATGAGCAACTTACTGTTTGCTCCACCTCTGTATTTACTTCCTTTATCTTCATCCACCCACCCTCTTAGCTTTCTCACCCTGCGGAACAGGGCTTGTTCCTTACCCTGATCTCCATAAAGCTGACTGGCACAGGACTTGAGTGAGGGCAGCCCAACAGCTATGCCACGAATGCTGAGCACCTGCTATGTGTAGGTCCAGGGCAGGCTCTGGGAACACAGGCAAGACTGACTCTGTGATGCTGTGGAAAAGCTGATGCGGTTGGGAAGCCTTGCTTTTGAGTTAATCTAGATAGAGCCACGCAGGCTCCAGAGAAGGGACTGCGTGTCAGGTCTTCACTGGCCCTTGTGTGGGATCAGGCAGGTCACCCTGAGTCTCCAGGGTGTGGAAGATGAAGGATAGAAAGGGAGAGGCTGCCATTCAGCCCCAGTGACACAGGAAGAAAACTGACTTCTTCAAACTTTTTCATCATCCTAAAGGAAAACCCTGCTCCCTTTAAATAACAGGAACCCCATTCTCATCTCCTCCCCCTCCCTGGAAACCACCATCTATTTTTTGTGTATGACTTTGCCTATTCTAGGTACTTCATAATAATTAAAAGGATACAGTGTTAGTCCTTTTGTGTCTGGCTTATTTCACGTAGGTTAATGTTTTCAAGGCTTATCCATGTCATAGCATGTGTCAGAATCGCATTCTTTTTATGATTGAGTGATATTCTGTTGTTTGTGTGCATATCACATTTGTTCATTCATCCATCAGATGAACACTGGGGTTGCTTCTTCCTTTCGGCTATTGTGAATATGCTGCTATGAGTGCGAACACACCAACATCTCCTTACACCTCTGCTTTCAGTTCTTCTGTGCATGAATCCCGAAGTAGAATTGCCAAATCATATTGTCATTTTATGTTCAACTTTCTGCAGAACTGTCCAGCACGTTTACTTTTTTTATAGAGCCTTTCGAGGTTAGAGGGCCCTCACCTGCAATTGCTCCATGTTAAGTCTTGTAAGAGCCTTTCAAGTTTTATCAGCTCCTTTTTAAGCAAGTGAGAAAACTGAGGCTTAGCTTGCTCAAGGTTTCTGAGTTTGTGTGGAAAGCAAGAACCCAGCCCTCCTGACTCTGGAGCAGAGTTGCTTCTTTACCCTGCGCTGCCTCCCCCGGAAATGACCACCTAGATGCCTTCCAATGGGTGGTTTGTCACCTGGAAACACAGGTACCCCATGGAAACACAGAGAGCAGACCATAAAGCACATTCGAGATGACCTAGCCCAATCTCTGCATACAGAGGAGTAAACTGAGGCCCAGAGTGGAAAAGCTATGGATCTGCTGAGGTCATGCCAGGAGTGACAGAATCCACCGGTCTCCTGTCTCCTGGCTTTATTCCTTCCCTCCCAGCCTCCTCCAGCCTGCAGCACCCAAGCCTACTACACCCCAGCCCGCAGCACCCCAGCCTGCTGGGCTCATTCTTCCACAGTGCTCCTTCCCCTCCAAACAAGACAGTCACTGAGAGGAATCCAGTTATTTAAAACTAAGCCTATTGACCCAGAGCACCTGGCCGGGCCATGCCTAAAATAAACTGCTAAGTCAGACCGGATGAAAGCACTGCTGTCTGAGGGGAGGGGACAGGACTGAGTGAGTGGCCCTGGGTGCCAGCCCAGCTGATCCAGCTCCAGGTCCCCTTGCTGGAGTTGACAGGAATCTCTTCTTTCCCTGCTCACCTGAAGTATCTCCTGTAACCTGGTGCTGCTTACACAAACCTGGGTGTTACCTCTCCTTCAGGTTGAGGTCACTTGCTGTTTTAGTGACCTGGCTATCCTCTGAGGTGGAGGCCTCCACATAGAAACAGAAGGGAAGGAAGGGAGGGCCATCACATTGGAGGACTCTCTCTAGCTAAAGAAGACTTCATAATGTCTTGGAATCAGGGCTGAGTTGTCCACCCGCCCAACTCTGCCACTAACTTTCAGTGTGCCCTGGGAAATCTATGCCTGCCAAGCCATGGTTCTCTCTCCTGTAGGGCAGGGGCAGCCCCAGAACCTGCCACAGGAAGCCATGGTGAACATGAAATAGCGTGAACGTAATGGCTTACACATCCTAAGCACAAAAAAATATCACTAGTGGTATCAGCTTTGGAAGCAAACAAACCTCATGGTGTAGAGACGGGGACGTCGTTCTGTGCTCTTCGATGGAGCGCGGCTAGGGCCAAGAGGCTGGACATTCAGGAAGGGGTCACAGAGGCACCAAAGGTGGCTTCTGAGTGCAAAAGCTCCTGGGAAGGTGGCTAGCAAGGGAAGGACCTGAAAACAAGCAGTCCTTGTGCTTTTTGTATTTTTTCTTCCTAGATTTGATCTCCACTTAGTAATTGGGAAAATATTGTTTAAAATGACTGCTTGGCTCATGTGTTCAGAGGTTCTCTTTTCTCCCCCTTGGTGTGTGTGTGTGTGTGTATGTGTGTAAATCGCCAGCAAATACCCCAGTGAGAGAGCTCAGAAACACTCAGAAAGGAGAGTTAGGAGGTTTGTCCCTCCACGCTTTCCCCCTCCAACACTGCATTGTCCCCCATAGCTGAAATGCTGGAAGGACCTCACTTTATTTTGATAAAAGGGACAGTTAGAAAGGACAGTCCCTCCACAGTCCTAAGTTGGATGGAAATCCTCACACCCACACACAAATATATGCACACCAGAGTGGGGAAAAACAGTCAGCCAGGGAAGCATCCGTGTGTGCAGGTAAACATAAACACTTCATGGCAGGCACACCTGTGCTCGAATGTGATTTGAATACAGTCCAAATTTCTGCACTGGAGCCTATGAATATGCCCTCAGTTTTTATTTTTTTTTAAAGCTCAAATTTTGGGGGATTCATTTCTAGTATAGATGCACCATCCAATTAAAAGCAGTAATGACTTGCAATACTTTTTGGTATCAGAACACTGGACAATGATCTGATTTTCATTTTTTTTCTCCTTTTGTTTTGTTTTAACCAGAGCTAGTGAAAGCAGCTACAGGAAGTCAGGGAAGTGAGCCTTCTGCAATTCAGGTTAATCATGGATATTTAGGGAGAATTATTTTGCCATGTTTTATTAAGACTAGAACCATCATGAGAAACAACAGATGTTTTTATTGTTTAATTCAAACAATGAGCTTATATATTTTGAACACTTTTCTTCAAAAATCAAAAGTGTATAGTTACTTTCACAAAGCCTTTATATGTGCTCTCTGAAGTTCTTAGGCAATTTCAGTATAAATGTGGTTTTCATGAAAGGGAATCAGTATGAACCAGGTTAATTTTAAGAACTTTACGTGTGGGGTTATTGAGCTCATTTGAGATTGACCTTTTTTTGTACTTATTCATTGATTAGGGGAGGGAAAAACAACAATTCCCTTAGTTTCTTCCCTATGTATAATATGATTCTCATGTTACAGAAGAGTTCCGAACTATAAATTAGAAATCTTTGTTTCTGTCTTCTGTGTCACAGTAGCTAGCTGTGTGACCTTGGACAAGTCTCTTTACCTTTCTGGACCTCAGTAATCAAGTAAGAAGATTAGACTAGAATAAGCACCACAGATCTTTGCTCATGTGTAAGACGAAGTAAACACAATCACGCATGCGCTCCAGGCCTACACCCCTATGGATGCGTACGCACCCAGAAATGCATGTGTGTGTGCGGCCAAACCAAAACCACAGTCACACGTTTTCATGCAAGGATATTCAGAAATAAACAAGGACACATACACAAATTCACACAAAATAAAGAGTTTTTGCTTCAGTTTCATACTTCCATCTCCTTGAGACAGGCTGGACCCTCGCCTGTGTCATTGGATTACCCCCAAGTGCCACTGCTTAGCTCAGAAGATGCCCAGACACGTTTTGGTCACTTTGGCTCTCAGCATCACGGTTCTAAATCCAGTGGAGAAAGAGGGCAAAGCCGAAGGCTCCTCCCCCTGGGCGGGGTCTGTGGGTCTCGCAGTCCTAGCGCAGGAAGCTCCGCCCTGGGCAGTGGTCTCTGCCCACTCACGACTCCGAGAATGGCTGAGAGGCAGCCTGGAGAGTTTCTGTGCAGCCTCCATTCTGAGGAGCTGAAACTTATTGTCACATTTCTCTCTAGGGCTGGGGTTGGGCCTGAGGTGGAAGATATCCAAACTGAGAGAAAGTGAAGGAATGCATGAATGAATGATCCAAATGAGAATTCTGTTAGCTGGGCTTCCAAATTGTCCTGCAGTTCTGTGGCTCAGGAAACACTTGTGAATGTCGTCATCCAATTTCATTTAAGGTCTTTTGTATTGAAAGACCCCTGTGTGTATGTAAATGTCCCCAGGGCCCCTTCTCCTCCTGTCCAAAGCTTCTCCTCTGCCAGGCCTGGTCAGGCACCTCAGTAGCCCTGCTGGCTCGCTCTGCCCTCCATGCAGCTCGTGGCTCTCATCTCTTTGTCCCAGGTGGCTGTTAACACACATTTGACTCCTCTCCTCTGGACACTGGGCCCCAGCCCTCCAGTCCTACTCACAGGCCCGGGCCTGGTGGCTCCTTGCACTAGGGGAGGCTGCTGGCCATGTTGATTTACTGGTCGGTCCATCTCTCCTAGGCAGCAGGTGCCTGACTACCACCCTGGTCACCACGCCTTCCAGAGCCACGGCCTTCCACGGGGCCAAAGCCTGGAGCTTAGAGGTTCTCCTGTGACCCCTCTCCGGACATGGGGGCCTGCGGGTGTACTGACCCCCGAGGCTGAAGGAGTCTTGGCAAACACATGCCCAGCCCATGTGACCCTTGTCTTCATGGTCAACAACACATGGTGCTTTGGGGACTTCAAATGCTTCACATTTTCTTTTATTCCTGATCACGGCCAAATAAGGACAGAAGCAGACAGAACCATTTCATTCGTTGTACAAATGAAGCAGCCGACACTCGGGGGTCTGCAGCGGGCCTGCTTTCCTGTGGAGCTAGTGCGGCTGAGGCATCGAGGGTCCTTCGGGCCCAAGAGCATTTTCACAGGGTCACCTTTTATTGAAAGTCTTGTGCACAGCACGGCTTACCTGCAAGACTCATGCTTCTCCTTTGACTTCCCAGGGTGTCTGGTGGGCGCTGGGGGATCTGACTCAAACTGGAGGCTGGTGGGGCACATTTATGCAACTCCCAGACCACACACACCCTTCCCTGGGCAGAGAGCTTCTTGCAGGAACCCTCCTGCCACGCTGGGCCGCCTTTATTGGCCTATGTGTCTGGAAACTGCAAGGTCAGAAGCTGTGCCACAATGTCTGGGAGCCCCGAGGTGCCAGGACCAGGAATGTAGCGAAAACAACAAGAATTGAAATCAGGAAGCCAGAAGTTGATCTGTGTAAAACTGTGAACTGAAGGAACATTTAAACGAAAGCACTGTAGAGATACTGGGCAGGTAGTGCAAGTAATGTCATTGTCCAGAATTGGTGACGTTGGTACTTGGTAGTTTTTTCACAGGTTGTAATTTGTTGTACTGTTAATAATTTTAAATTAACAATCATATCTTCACTGCCGTCACCATGACCGTCTTCCAGATGTTCTAAGTTTCCAGCCCTACAAAACCTGAGTCCATCCAAGGTCACTCCTGGGATGAGGTTCTGGCCAGGACCAGTTTTCCAGGTTCTGGCCAGGGTTCCTCCCCCACCCCAGAAGTCTTCAGTCTGTATATAAATTATGTATTTGTACAGTACTGTGTACACAGAAGGTACTTAAAAGTACCATGTGCCCTTGAGGAGGGAAAGCCAAGGCCTTGGGAGTGACCTTGTCTAGGATGATAAAAGTCCCTCTCCTAGAAAATTGGCCCATTTCACCTTGGTCTTGACCTGTTGGTCACCCCACTGATGGGTCTCAGAACGGAATGCAGCTCAGTGCTGCCCTAATTCCCTCCATGGTCCCTCTGTCAAGCAAAACACCTCCTGTTACTGGGATAGGCCACAAGTAGAGAGGAGTAGGACAGCCTTCCATGTTCAAGAAAGGATAGAAAATTCCACAAAGCCACTGAAGTCACTCTGAGCAGGAGACATGTGCAGCCCAGAAATCCCCTGGCCAGAGTCACAGAGCTACAGTGCCAGCGGAGAGTGGCATGTTGTTTGAGAGGGCAAAGGTCAGCAATGACATTGCCAGGAGAGCATGGGGTATTGCAGCTTTTGGAATCTCATCATGCCACCTGGACAGAGGGCTCTCTCTGCCACCCGGACAGAGCTAGCTCTCTGTCCTTTAACTGCCATCAGGAACAAGGTCTCCCTCTCCACCCGGAAACTGATCCTAAGTTTATTACCTATGACCACATTTCCGGTCTGTTCTTCATCAACCCACATCTGCCTCGGCCCTCTAGAGCTCACAGAATGTGCCCATTCTCTGCCAGGGGACAGCTTGGCACCTGGTTGAGGGTGGCTAGCACAGGAGATGGCCCCTTTCGCTGTGCCATCTCCTATAGCTTCCTGGCATCTGACACAATCACTGTCCTGGTTCTGCATTTTGCCTTCTCGGGGCGGCAGAGCTCTGCCCAGAGCACGGTGAGGAAGAGAGGACTCTGTCTCAGCCGCAGTGAGTGCCTTGCCTGCGTAGCACTCTTCCCCTTATTTTGAACAAATTTGAAAATATCTCACATAGCATTTCCTACGTGTTTCATAAGAAGGTGAGAGGTGACAGGCAAAGCCCAATACCTGGTCAAGTAGGGTTGGAAGATACTGGAACAAACATAGGTAAATGGGTTTCTTTTGCTGTGAAGAGCCTTCAGCATGCTGGTAGGCTGGTGAATCTCCGGGCAGCGGGCACAGTGCAGTGTAAGGTTTGGAGAATGATCCATTTCCCAACCCTTCTAGTTGAAAATCTCTGTTCTTCTGCTATTTCTGACCCATTGGTGACCTGAAGGAGCTCGCCCTCTGGGTGGATTCATTCTTTTAGCAAGTTTGTCCTCCCTCCCTGTCCTCAGCACCCGGTTTTCTTAGGGGAAGGGTGATGTTTGTGAAGCAACCCAGCAAGACCCCGAGCCCACAGTCAAATGGCAGAGAGGGAGGGGACCTGGCGGGAGCCTCCTCAAGCACTTTGTTTCACTGGAGGAAGGGAGCTGGCAGCTGAAGGGCACAGCAGGTCACACACCTGTGAGTGACAGCGGCTGGGTTAGGGGTAGGGATCCTGACTGCCAGGAATGGGCCTTGCCTGGGATGGCATTCACAGAGCTGCCCTCAGTCTGTTGTTGCCCAAGCGTTGTGCCAGCCCTGCTCACCCCTGCCTCCTCCGCAGCCAGTTCCCCGTGGGCTTTCTGCGAGGGGAAGTGGGTGAAACTGTGATGGTCAGGTTGGGTTAGGTGACTTAGCTCATCTGGATCTGAGGGTCAAGGAAACCGAGACAGGAGCTGAGAAAGGAGTGAGTTCTGGGGAGGCACAAGCTCAACAGAGCAGCAAGGGAAAGCACACAGCCAGCAGCCAGCAGAGGGCTTCCCTGTGAGGTGTGGGTAATGCCTGGTTCTGGGGTACAAATCCACTTATCAGAGACCCAAGGCCCTGGTGCTCCAGGGCTGTGCATTCAGACTCTTTGGTTAGAATCCTGGGTGTAAACTGAATCCAGCTGTCTGTCTCCAACAGCCAAGTTGCTCCTCCTTTCAGACAAGTTTAACCTCAGCCATGGACACCCAACAACAAAGATGACTACAACCCAGAATCTGCTAGGGGCCCAGCACTGAGCTAAGTACTTTAGATCATAATCTCAAGACCTGTAAGGTGAGAACTATTACTGTTTTCAATTTACAGATAATGGAACTGGTGTCCATTTCACAGAGCTGGTGAACCTCAGGAGTCCAAGCATTGAACCTGACTTCAGAGTCTTCACTCTTTGCACTAGTGGTGGTGTGTTCACTGAAAATCTCAAACATATACAAAAGTAGGGAGGAGAGTGTAATGAATCACTATGTACCCATTTCTCAGCACCAACAACTGTTGACTCAGGGCCAATCTTGCTTCACCAAGGCCCTCCCACTTCTGCCTCCCATCAACAAGGATCATTTTAAAGGCAAACATCATGTATTATACGATTGCATCCATGGATTCTCTCAGTGTGCTTCTCTAAAAGATAAGACCAAATCCTGATTCTCAACCATGACCCTATTCCCTCCTGACTGACAAGGGCTGTAAGCCAGGGACAACCTGCCCTACGCCTCCCACTAGATCTCCAGGCTACCCACAGCTCAGCCTGCATGCACAGATGTAGGTGGCTTGTGGGCACCTGTCCCCATCCTCACCTCTCAGCCTGGCCAAGGACCTTGCTGAGCGTCCTCAGGGTGTCTTTCTATAGCCAAAGCTGTTGTTGTCAGTCTGGCACCTCTGGAGGTGGGAACCACTGGGTCTGGTGGTTTCTGCTGTGAAAATGGGTCTTTGCAGCCCAGCTGGGTCCTGGTCCCCAGCTCTGGTCAAACCTCTAACCCCAGTTCCTGCTTCTGAAGGGTCTGAGCGGGTGTTATGATTTGGATCTGAACTGTCCCTGCAAGGTTCATGTGTGGGAGCTTGGCCCCCACCCCGTGCATCAGCGTGAGTGAATCACAAGGTCTCTACCATAATCAGAGCTTAATCCACGATGAATTCACAGTGCAGCATGCCACCGGGAGGCCGCAGAAACTTTAGGAGGAAGTAGGTCACAGGGGCATGGGACAGAAGGGTATATTTTGTCCCCTGCTTTTTCTTCTCCTTCTCTCCTCTCCTCTCCTCTCCTCTCCTCTCCTCTCCTCTCCTCTCTCTCCTCCCTCCTTTCCTCCCCTCCCCCCCTCACCCTCTCTCCTTGCTGGCCATACCATGAGCAGCTTTGCCCTACCATGCACTCACTACCACAAGCCCGAAGCAATGGAGCTAAGCACCCACGGACTAAAACCGTGAGCCAAAATTAATGTTTCTCCTCTTAAATTGATTGACCCGAGTTTGTTTCGTTTTGTCTTTTTATTTTTTCATAGCAAAGGAATGCTGACTAACGCAGGGGCTCTCCTGCACCTGGGAGGGACTGGCTTCCCACTTTTGCTCAGTCTAAGACCAGTACAGACCAGAGGAAGCCGAAGCACCTGGAGTAAGATTCACTGTGCCCCTGACGAGATGGGAGGGTCCGGTCTGACTTTCTGCAGCGGTAGAAACGGGACTATAACAACTGTCTTTCAGCGTGATCCTTTGTCCAAGGGCAAGTTTTCTCTAAGGAGCGATTTGTCTGTAAAAGGACACAGTACCGACTGTGGCCAGCAGGTGTCGCCCTAAGACAGAGTATCATAAACCTTAGTGCAAGGTGGGGGCAACGCCAGTGAGAATCTTTCAGTATTAGATCCTGTGGTAGTTGGAGGAATTTGAAGAAAATTCAGTTTGTAGGATTTATTCTTAGGGAAGGCAGTCTGTGTTTGACTGCTGCGAGTTTAAAAGTGGAGTTTTTCAGCTTCTAAAGTATGTTCACCGAAAGACATCACAGCAATAACCCTGTTTTTCAGAGGAAGAAATTAAGGCCTCGAAAGCCAGGTGACTTATGGAAGGTAGGCATCTACTCCAACTCAGAGCTTCAGGCCTGCACGCTGGGTGCTGTGCTGAGAAAACACAGCCCTTGGGAAAACAGAAAATGCCTGAGTGTTCCCAAAGGCCTCAACAGGTGCTGGGCCTCAGGTTCCATCCTTTAGCGCAGAGGTCAAACTAGATTTTACATCCCTGAAAGCTGTCCCGCATGGGTCTTGGACTGGCATCCCCACCTAAGGATCCTCTAGGGGACTCTGTTCTGTCATTTATTGGAGGATTTGCGCTTCAGCTCGGCAAAACACCTAACAGCGCCTGGCACATATTCAAATATTCAACAAAAATGTGCTAAGTGAATGACTGAAATCCATGCAGTTACCTGGCCCGGGGAAACCTGGGTTAACCCTGCTCCAGCCCGCACTGCAATCCCATTCTATGTTCTACAGTACTTGTGGCCTTTGTGTCTTGTTTACGCATGGGATCTCATTCAGCCCCTCCGTGATGGGGGTCCTAATCCCCATCTTGCAGATGAGGAGACTGAGGGCCTGAGGTTCAGAGATGTGACACGACAAGCCCAGCTTGCTGGGCTGGAGCTGCCTTCCCAAGGTCCAGTCCCCGCCCGTCTGCAGCACTGTTTCCACTGCAAGCTCCGAAGGGGAGGGAGCACCGAATCTGAGGGTCTGTGAGCTTCCGGAGCCGGGAAACTGAGCTGTGAGCTCAGCGGTTTGTCCAGAGACTGGGATGGGGCAGTCTTGCCGCATTTGGGGAGGGGGCTCCTTGTTGCTCTCCGAGTGAGGTGGCCAGAATATCCTTGTCACATGTACCCTCCTTGGAAACGGCTGACTGGGAGGGACCAGAGCAGCCCTCTCCAACCCTGCCCAGCACCTTGGAGTGGCTCTGCTCTCTGGAGAGGACATCTAGCCACCTTGGTCCCTGTGGGGCATCTGAGCGGTCCTCTGCCCAGCCTCTGCCCAGCCTCTGCCCAGGGAAGCTGGGTGTGTGCTGCCCCCTAGTGTCCCAGGGTGGGATGGCAGCACCACTGAGCGGCCGCTGTGGTTCGCCCAGCTTCCCCTCAAGTTGTCCTCATAGATGACACTAGAACCTGAGATGGCCCCTGCCCCAGCCTGTTGCCCATGCGGTCTCTAGACCTATCAGAAGGGACAAATGGTGTCCTCCAGCCTGGGCCTGTCATTCTCTGCAGAGGAGGTTGAGGTCCCTGGAAGGCCCCTGTGAAGTGGGGTGGGGGCAGAACACCAGCTGAGGCCGGGTCACCCTCTGCCCCGGCCCTTCCCGGATTGTGCTACCCTCCCCAGCCCCAACACAACTAAAAACACTCCGAAGCACACCCAGGCTGCCCTGAAATGGGATGTGTATCATCAGGAAACCACAGAACCTCCCCGGCCCAGCAGGAGGCACAGACTTCTCTCTGGGGCTCAGAGGAAATGGGGAGCCCCAGTCAGACTGGCAGAGTGTGCGGAGTGCAGGCACCCTCCCTGGGGCTAGGCCAAGTCTGAAGAGTGTGGGGCTGGGACCTGAGTCTGTCCCCAGGTCCTGGTCACCTGCGGGTGGGTTCAGGGCCCTCTGCCTCTGGCCATCAGGTCCTGAGAGGGGTATGCAGACAGAACTTTCCTAACACTGAAGCATCGAGCAAAAGGTGCCACGATGACTGGCCTGACAGGGCCCAGGGAAGCAAGCAGGACAAGTGTTGACGCTACAGAATCCGCAAGATAATGACCACACCTGCCACTGTCCCCTGGGAGCTGGAGGTGAAGTTGTTTTTCCATTTGTGGAAAATGAGGTTTGGGGGAGCCTGTCTATCATCACATGGTTCATAAGGGACTAAACCAGGGATCAAGTCCAGGTCTGCTGACCCCCAAGTCTGCGATCCGCACTGTGGTGCCAAGGACAGAATGATGGCTGTCACTGGGACAGTCTCAAAGGCTCCCCACCCCGTCAGCAGACACTCCGCCAACTCTGCCCTGATGCCAACAGCCAGCAGCTCTCCTCTCCCAGTATAGTACTGATTCATTCATTCATTTCTCCAGCCAGCCCATCATGGGTGGATTAAAAAACCATTTACAGAGCACATACTCAGAGCGCTGGGGGCTGGTGGGCAAACCGTCAGACGTCATTCCTGCCCTCAGGTAACTTCCAGATCGTGGGGTTTGGGATGAGGGATGACCAGATCCAAGGAGTCTCGGGCCTCCCTGCCAGTCCCCGGGACCTGGGGAGTGGGACCAAAACACATCCTGGGGCAGTGTCCCAGCCCTGCCCTCTCTCTCCTGCACCTTGCGTGGGTAACTAAGGGCTCAGGCCACCCTGAATGAGTTTATTAACTTCATGGACAGTACGTGATCTGCAGATAGGACCCTTGAAACAACATTTACTTCCAAGCAGAGAACACGGGGTGCAGGCTGGGCAGCATGTGGCATGCACTTGGTTACTGATTGACAGGTTTTCCAGAAAAGAAAGACCATAAAAAGAATCTCCATGGCCCGGCTCTGGGCCTCGTCAGGTTCGTCTCTGCTTCACCTGGTGTGTCTTTTCTCTGCTCTCTTCACTTGCCAGCAGACCCCTGCTTTCCAGGCAGGGGAAGCAAGTGTGAGGTTGTAAGGGTATGGACCCAGCTCTTCTCTGAGAGCACTGGGGGCTGGTGGGCATTATCCTGAGCAGTTAGCCGAGTCCAGGAGGGAGCCAAGGGCGAGTTATAATGCTCCCTCTCACCTCTGTCTCTTAGAAAGTCATAACCCCTGACATCTAAGATGGAACTTAGAATGTTTGTCTCATACTTGTTTTTCCCACAGCAAAGTCCAGAAACAGACAAAAACCTTCCCAAGGTCACACCATGGGCCCGGGACAAGCTTCCAGTAAAGCCAGCTCTCTCCTCCCCCGGGTGTTCTGTGCTGAGTCTCAGTGAATGTTCTGCCCCAGCTCAGAACTTCCCCTTCTTCTACCTCCCTCTGGCCCTGCTCATCTGGGAAATCCCTCTGGGTGACACCAAGGAAGCCCTTGGGGAGGTCACACTGGGAAATTCTTGAAAAGGAACTCAGTTTGGAGATCTAGAGACAAACAGCACCCAAGAGCAACTGTGGCTTCCTGGGGTTGGGGTGGAGCTGTGGAGCAGAGCAGGGAGGGAAATAAATAGGGGTCCCCAGTCTGGGATGGTCCTCTGCAGAAAGCAGTCTGAAACATCCTTTCTTTCCTAGGCTTGGGCCCTGGGACTCTGCCTGGTCTCGGTGCTGCCCCCTAACGGCCTGGCCATGGAGGCTGCGGCCCTGATGCATCTTCCAGGTGAAGTCCGGTGGAGCGGCCACTGCACACGCCCCTGCTCTGCTCTGGGCAGGCACCACAAGGCGGCTGATGAAGGATGGACCTTGGCGAGGAGCAAGTCGGCCCTGCAACCACCAGAGGCCACAGCTGAACCGTGGTCAGAACTCAGCGACCTGGGGCCTCTGTGAATCAACAGGGAGGTGCTCACCTACACCCCAGAGTGAGGGTAGGAGGAGAACCTAGGGAATGACTCGACACACCCCTCTGTCCAGGGAGCCCCACTCCTTCTGTAAGGATCAGCAGAGTTACTCAAGGGGAGCTCTTTGGGGCACCCCTTCCTTACTCAGTTGAGGCCCACTTAGGACTGCTTAAGTGGGGACCCTAAGGGCCAAAACATTTAGAAAAATCAGAGGCCCATGTCAGAGGCACCTGCCCCGGACAGATGGGCCCCAAACCCAAACTCTGGATCCCTGATGGGGAAACCAGGTCTAAGCAGGAGAGGGCCGGCACCTGCCCACCCAACCAGAATCCATGCAGGCTGCAGAGGAGAGGGTGAGACTGGGCAGTGGGCACTTGAGCGTAGAACAGGGCACAGGCTCATGGCTCACCCCGTGCCCACTCAGCTCTGCTGTCAAAGATGCTGTGAGGAACAATCAGGACCAGCAGGTCGCCACTGTCCAAGGCCAGTGACCTTCCTGGGTCCATTGTGTGACCTTGGCCTTCGCTGTTCTGAAATCGCTATGAGGGAGCTGGGTGGTGGTTCTGTGGAGCTGTCTTCCCTTCCCAGACTACAGGGCATGGGGTTTCCCCCCGAACCCCTCCATCGTCCCTGCCTGTGTGCCTCTGGCCACCACCTGACCCTGCCCACTGGTCAGGTGCCTGTCCGCTCTGGCTTCACAGCCAAGTCATCCGGGGAGGTTTAAAAACTACGATGCCCCATGGATTGTGCCTAAATCTGCAGCCAGGCGGAGGAGGGCCCCTCGGGGAGCCCCCCTCTTCCCTTTCTGCCACTCCCACTCCTGCTCCACAGCTGACCCCTCCCCGGATCCCGCTTATGATACTGACTCCATTCATGGGCTTCACAGCTACGCCAGACCTCAGGTGGAAATGCAAAAACCACGTAAGGTTTGTAAACCTCTGGAAGGGGTTGGGCTGGAGACACCACAGCCAAGAATTACCCCAGAGCAGGCCAAGTGCTGTTCCTGCGGCGGCCGACGAGCACGAGAAGAGCTCAGGAAACCGGGCGTGGGTCAGGCCGCGGCGACCCCTCTCCTCCCTGGCCAGCGCCTTGGAAAGGACGCCCTGAAAACACGCGATTGAGGGACTTTGAAGGGCGCCACGCGCCCTCTGGTGGTACTAAGGGGAACTGCGCCTCAGAAAGGCCTATGTCTGAGTTGATTCGCAGTAAAATTCATCCATTCACTCCCCCAATGTAGTTACGTTTCGTGACTCAGAACGGGTTTGAATTGTGGAAAACCCCGAAGCGTAGTAAAAATTTCAGAGATTCCCATCCCACGTGACCTTCCTGGGAAGGGAAGATAAACGGTCACTAGCATCCAGGTGGCTCTTGGCCTTGGGTGCTCTGTGGTGTCCCCTGGGTGCTGACTCAGCTTTGGTCCGTGTGTCACCCCAGGTCCACAGGCTGGGAGGACACCTCGGCCATCTGGGGTCTGAAGGACAAGGAGCGAGGCCTTGTGGCAGGGCGAGAGGGAGGCCGTGACTCACGTGCACTGGGATTCCTTCTCGGTAGCACAGGCTCAAAGGGCCCATGCATAGAACATTCTGGAAGCGTGACTCCCGCCTCCAGCTCTTACTGCTTCCTCCTCCAGGAAGCTTCAGGAGCTCCCCTTCCCACTGCCCCCCCCCCAGCTGCCTGTGTCTCCCAAGCACAAGCCCCTCTCCTATACACAACACCAAATTCTATTTAAGGTGCAATTACCACCTTGCATTTAGTGAGCCTACATCCAAAGGAAGCCACCACAGACACCTCGGTGCTGAGCTGAACAGCCAGGAGGGGTCCCTCGTGTCCTGGTCTCCCCAGGCTTTTCTCTTCTCTCACTTCTCTACCACCATAGGTGGGCAGCAGGGAGCCCCCGCCTCAGCCACGGCATCACTGTGGTGCCCTCTTGCGGCCTCTTTCCCCTCCTGTAAGTGAAACTGATCTCTTTTGCTTTCTAAGAGCTAACTCTGCTCAAGCCCTCTGCAATTTCACGGGGGTTGGTAATCCTCCGGGCCTGGGGACAGAGGGTGGGACCAAGAGCTTAATGCCCAAGTGAAATGGTGACCCCTGATGTGCACTGTGTGCTTTAAACTCCAGTGTCTCACTGCCTGTTCCCTCCTCCCCTCCTCAGATGCTGGTAGCGCCAGGCAGGAAGCCAGGCCTCGGGTGGTGCCGTGTCCAGCCTGCCCTCCAGCCTCCTGGGAGTCCTCTGTGGGAAGGGAAGCTGGGCTCCATTCTCAGTGCAGAATCTCCCGGAGGGAGTGTCCTAGAGGGAGGCTGGGCCACAAGGGCCCAGAGACTTGGGCACTGACACCATCCCGGGCAGAGGTCACCCTGAGGGTCCCCACCTGGAGAACAGGGGCTGGGACACTGGCCTGGCAGTCTCATTTCACTGTCCACTCCTGGCACGCAGCCCAGGATGGACAAAGCCTGCACCCAAATAGTCATGAGCATGAGTCCAGTTGGGGTCCCCTGGCCTCATGAATAGAGAGAGGGTGTCCTGACCTTAGCGCAGAGGTCTGTGGGTTTGCGGGAAAATAGGGAGAGCACTGCTGAGGTTAAACACCAGGCCCCACAGAGCCACCCAGCCTGACCCTGAGGGGCGCTTGCAGGGACAGCCAAGCTCAAGGACGTGGTCACAGGTGGACACGACTTGGGCGGCCTCTGTGGGAACCCCTGGCTTCCCAGGACAGCAACAGGGCCTGAGCCAGCAGCCACAGCAGGCCTGACTTTGAGCCTGTGGGTTTTTGAGCTGAAAGCCAGGCCGAGGCCTCCACAGCCAGGACTCTCCGTCCTGGGCCCAGTGAGGAGAAGCCTGCAGACGACAATACCCGGTCTGCATTTAGAAGCAGACAGGTGCCAGAGCAATGAACTGGAAAACAAGTGAGAGCAGGCCGCATCTGTACTCAGGGTGCTGCCGACACGGGAGGAGGAAGGGAGGCAGATGGGAGGGCGCAGAGGCGGCGGGAGGTGGCTCCATCCAGGGCTCACGCAGAGCCTGGCGCTGCCTTCAGCTCAAGTAGCAGCCGTGACGGGAACAAAGGTCCGCAGCCTGGGGAAGACAGGGCCTCCTTGGCTTCCCAACCAGCCCCGGCCACCGGTGGGCAAGGCCGACCCTGGAAAGGCAAGAGCAGGCCGTGGGATGAGAGGAGCCGGGCTTGGCAGCTTTCCTTCCTCCCTGTCTGGCTTACCTCCTCTGAGCCACTCTGCAGGCCCCCCACTTGGCAATGGAGACCTCTCCCTGGCTGGTCCCAGGCAACCCTAAAATTCTTTCTTGTTGCTCCCCAGGTGCACCCACAAACGTACCTGGCATTACAGCTCATTGTCACTGACTGGCCTGGGATAAAAGAAGAAGACAGGAGAGGCCAGAGAGAGGGCTAAGTCCAGGAGTCCTGAGGTTGGGGCCCCCACCTCATGGCCCCAGCGACAGATGCCAGGCCTGCTCGTCCTCCTTTCCTGGCCTCCCTCCTCTCCGCTTCCCAGGCAGCACTCACCGATGCTTCTTACCGCCCCCACAGCGGAATCGCCTGCCTTGAAAAGAGAAGGGAAGTTTCACGGAGAGCCAGGAAGACCGTTTTCCCAGTCTCTCCTCCCCCTGCCAGCATCACTGTGGTAGGGGGCTTGGAGCGCACATCTGACTGTTTCTGTCTTTGCAAAGTGCTGTGCTGTAAGCACTCGGGAGTCCAAGTCAGTCAGTCAGTCAGTCAAACAGTGGACCTGTGGTGGACAGTAGTGTGTGGACAGTGGCGGCTAAGACTGGTCCTTGTGGTACCCCCAGGGCAGTGCTAGGTATGTGGCTGCTCGGTGCTCGCTTAGGGAAGAATGGCTGTGAGTTCAAAGCCTGAATCCCTGCTGAGGCCCATCTGGCCCCTGCATCTAGGTGTTCAAGGACAACACAGCCCTACCCTTGCAGGGTGAGTACCAGGCAAACTGGGGAGCCGACTATCTCTGCACAGAGGTCCTCAAAGTAAGTGGTAGGATCCTGAGTGGGTCCAAGTTCCAGAACGTAGGGTTCAGGGTCCATGGTGAGTTAGCAGGGTGCCCCTGGGGCTGGTACCAGCGGCGCTAACCTTAGCTGAGTTTGACTTTGCTTCTCAGCCGCTGTGGCCCCGCTCAGCTGGGCCTGGCTTTCCACTGTCAAAGGCTGACATGGCAGCCCCACCCCCTCCCCAGTGATGCCACAGGGCCATACGGGCTCCGGGCTCCGGTGCAGCGCAAGTCTAAGGAAAAGCCTCAGCTGGCCCTCCCCTCTTCCAGAAAGCTCCCAGGGCCCTAGGAGCCCATCCGCCTCTTGCCAGCTCCGCTGGCCTCCTGCTGGGCACCCCTTTGCCACGCCCTGCTGGGGCCACAGCATGGAGCACCTTGGAGGGGATGCATCCCCCATCAGCCACCCCCCCAGCTGGAGCCAGCTCCACATACTGAGGAGAATAATGAGCCCCACGGCGAAGGCCAGGCCAGCAAAGATCAGGCCTCCATTCCGGACAGTTTCGTAGTCTGGGGAAACAGAAGCCCAGAGAAGTGAGATGGCGTCATCTCTCCCTGACACCTAACCGTGAGAGGGAAGGAGATGCGGGTACAGGGGTGTCAGGACAGGCTGCAGGGCAGGGTGTGGGGAGGGGGCGCCGGGCTCACCATAGTGGAAGGGGTCCACGTCGCTGTTGGAGCTTCCTCCTGGGGAGAGAGCCAGGGTGGGATGAGGGGGACCTCACAGACCTGCCGGAATGCCAGCCCTGCCCTTCCCAGCTGCCCCTGAGGGCCAGGGGGCACAGGGACACTGGTTAAGAGAGGCCCTGGGAAAGGGAGATCAGGGCAGGTGTCTGACACAGGCTGCCCGGGACAGGCAACTTGGAAGCACATTCTGTGCACGGGGAGCCCCGCGGTCCAAGAGGCTCCTCACACCCTGGAGGGAGCGAGCCTCACGCCACAGTGAGGAAAGGCGAGATGCAGCTCTGCAAGACTCACACAGGAGGCTCCTGGTGGAGCTGAGCCAGGGTCTGTGAAGCCAGTGACGGATAAAACAGAGCCTTCGCGATCATGGAACAGGAGGAGCAAACTGCCGCCCAGCCGGAGAGTTTTCCGGAGACCCAGGGGAGGGCAGCGGCAAGGCTGCTCTAGACTCTGCTCCCTTATGTCCCAGTCAGACATTAGTACGTGGGGCTTGGAAGTGGCAGGCTAAAGCCGTCAGGACATCAGTTCATTTACACTCCAAGGCGCTGATACCGCTCCACATCATCCCGAAGGATGGAGGCACAGAGAGGGTGAGCAAGCGACCTGCACTCACACAGCAAGTACAGGGGTTTGAGTCTGCTAAGGTGCTGTGCTGTCTTTCAGATGGTCGGAAGGAAGCCAGCTTTCCGGTCAAAGCTGTGGGGCTCCCCTGGCTCCCCCCGCCCTGGGGCTGGCAGATGTCAGATCTGCCCTCCAGACCCCCACGCTGGGTACCTGTGCCCTCAGACAGCTGGGACTTGGCCTGGCAGCTCTGGAACTGACCCTCTTCCCTGTCCTGCTCAAGACCCCTGTGGACGCTAGGGACGCAGGCCTGCCGGCAGCTCCCAGGCTGAGCCCCAGGCTGAGCCCCAGGCAGCCCCTGGGCCTGGGGAGCCTTCTTGGCCCCAGGGCCAGTCCCTTGGCCAGCAGTGGACAGGCCCAGGGGGAGCTGCGCATGCATAGCTGAGGTACAGGCTACTCAGGAAGGCAGGGGCCAGGGAAGGCCTGGGAGCCTTGTCCAGGACACTGATGCCTCCCCTTGGTCCGGCTCTCCTCTCTTCAGGGTCTGGTTAAACTACCTCCATCAGCAGATGCCCTCCGGGCCCCGGGCTCTGCAGGAGGCTTTTGGGGTGTGTTCTGACCTTGGAGGGCTCCCCTGTAAATCCAGCCCTTGAAGGTGACCGGCAGAGCTGCTCCTCTGCCAGCAGGCCTGTCTGCCTCCTGCTCCGGGTCAGGTGACCTAGCAGGACACTTTGGAGAGGGCAGGTGTGGGCCAGAAAGCTGAGAATGGAGGCTCACACCTCCCCTCTCCCTGCCCCGGGCGCTGCTGTCCCAGCTGTCTCTCAGAGGTGAAAACAGGGCCTTCATTCAAAACGTGTTTTCTTAGAGAGGAGGCTGGCATGTGCGAGGGCAGGATTCTCTGGCACGCAGGGGTGGTGGGAGAGGGAAGAGCTGGGCCCAGCTGCCCTTCCTAGCAAAGCCACCCCAGCTACACACACACACACACACACACACACACACACACACTCACGCACTCACCATCACCCAAGGACAATCCTGCCATCTCCCCCGCTGCCAGGGCCTGTCTCCACTGCCCTCTTCCTGCTGCCTCTGCCACAGGGTGGCCGGGGATGAGGTGGGGGGGCATTAAACATTAACAGTGCCAGGTAATATTTACCCTGGTCACAAGAAGGGTCAGGGTGTGTGTGGAGGGGCCATGGCCATTACCGAGGCGCGAGGCGGTGTCTGGGAGGCTGGGATGAGAGCCACCAGCTGGGTGGCCAGCCTCACCCCGAGGGAATTTCCAGGGAGGGCTGGGATGGGCAGCAGTGGATTTTCCCTCCCGAGGGGACGCCATGGTGGGAGTCTCCAACGCGTTCATTCGGTGTGTGCTGAGGGGTGCACGGTGCCCGCCTCGGCCACCCCTGTAATGCCAGTGTCACAGCTGATAACTTGTGCATTCGAGGCTTCCTGAGGTGCCTGGCTACCTCCCCTCCCACCGCAGCCCCAGAGCCACCTGGAGCACACTGGCAGCTCGGGCTCCCTTGCCTCTCCGCCCAGGCAGGCCCTGGGCTCTCACTCCCACCGGGCCACAAAGCCTCCAGCCTCTCAGCCAAGTACCATGGGATGCGCTTTCCCGAGTTGCTCCCATTTTCGCATCTGCCCAGTGCCCTGCTGTCTCTCTCAGGACGAGGCCAGGGCTTATCCTGGGACAGAGCTTCGATTTAAGGTTGACAGAGCACTTTCCTAGCCTGGTATCCCCTTGAGCTTTACGTTAGCCCCCCATTTGACAGGCGAGTGTTGAAGCATGGAGAGGTTGCCGAGGTAACAGTGTCAGTGAGTAGCAAGGAGGACACTGATGGTCTGGGCTTTGGCTCCAGCCGCCTCCCTGGTAGAGGCCACTCTGCTGTGACCTCCTTCTCTTTGAGTTCTGGCCAGTGGAGCTGACCTCTGGGGGAGGCTGGTGGCCAGTGGTAGCCAAAGGGCCAAGGGCAGTGGGCAGAGTCCACAGGGGCATTTTAGTCCTTCTCAAAGGAATCTGCTGCCTTCTTGTGGCCTCTGTCAGAGCACTTAACTCTCTGTGACTCAGTCTCCTCACCTGCACAGTGGAGCAGCACTCAGAACCATGTGACTGATAACCTATACACACAGCACAGGCCACAGCCGGTCACCGTTTCTACCCCACCTGCATTGGTGGGAAACAGCAGGCACTGACCTTGGTTTAATGTTACCTGTTGGATGCACAAAAGCCGCCAGCCACCCTCCAGGGAAACCTGCCTGCATGAGGGGAGGGAGAGCCCCGGCCCTGCACACCGGGACCTGCCACCCTCACTCAGCTCCCTTCTTCTTTAGAGCCACGCATGTTCCCAAAGCTATGACAACAGAGCCAACCTTTAACAAAGGTGGACCATTCGCCGGCCTCCTCACCTCTCTCTACCATGGAAACCATGCTAGTTCCATTCTACAGACAAAGCAACTGAGGCTGATCATTGGCTCCCCGGAAGGGGATTGTACTGAGATCTCCTGAGCCAACCACAAAACCTGAGGGCAGGGAGGTTAAATGACTGAAACATGGTAAGAGAACCAGAGCTGAAAAGCCCAACTATTGCAAATCTCTTTTCTTTTCTTTTACCAGGGATCGAACTCATGACCTCATGCTTGCCAGGCAGGCGCTTATGCCACCAAACCATATTCCCAGCCTGCTATTGTGACTCTTCCACAAAACAGTGATCCAAGCCCACACTCACACCCAGGTATGATGCTGCCCTAGTGGGCTGTTTCTATCTGGGTGAGCCCCATGGGTTCTTTCTGGATTAATAAAGGATGAAAAAACAGGTGGAAAATTAGATAGATAGATAGATAGATAGATAGATAGATAGATAGATAGATAGATGACCGGAAGGTGCTGTTGTCACCCCACTGCATACAGGAAGAAGCTGAGACAGAAGTGAAGGCAGCTAGGAAGTAGGGGACCAAGATCTGGAGCCAGCCACTGCCTTCCGAGTTCTTGAAGACGGATGAGCGGACAGACAGCTGGACCAATGAGAAGGGTGCCGGAGGAGCTATGTCCTCGCGCCTGCTGCTCAGAGCCCTCTGCAGAAGCCCCAGCACCTGCTCCAGTGCCCGCTCCTCATTGCTGCTTTTCCGGTGCTTTCGGGAGCCAGTGGGCACACCTGAAAGTGCAGGCCTGGCCGCCTGTGGGAGGCTGAACCGGGGAGGAAGCACAGGGCTTGGAGGGACTCACCCAGGTGCCACCTATCCATGGCAGGAGCTGCTGGCTGTGTTCAGGGGTGCAAGAGCGCTGTGCAGTGCCGCTGGCCAGGCTGGATGGGAAGAGAGCTGCTCCCCCTCCCTCCCTCCCTCCCTCCCGCCAAGGCTTTGTCCAGACAGGAAGAAGCAGGCAAGGGTGGGGGATGGGGGCTGGCAAGGGAGCCCACACCTGCAGCTGCTTGCCCAGGCGGGTGGGGTGAGGGAACCACGTGAGCCACTGCAAAGCAAACAGCAGCCCCTAGGCTGCCCCCTCTCTCCCAGGGTCTCCATGCTCTGGCCTGGGGAGGCTGCTGGATGGTACTGGCCAAGAGGGAGCCAGCAGACTCAGAGACCTCATGCTCTCCCTGGCTCTTTTGATGGCAGCTCAGGACATCACCAAGGGCACTTGTGGGTCCCCTGAGCCTTTCCTCAGCAGAACGGCGCCTTTCTCCTTTCTGCTGATAGAGCTGCCTCAGGCCTTGTTATAGGTGGCAGGAGACCCTGGAGGTACCTTGGTGGGGTGGGGCTGAGGGTGGGGCCCAAGCGGCAGCCTCCTGAGCTGTCTACCATCGGAGCAGAGGTGGGAAAGGCTGGAGCCGGGGCTGCCCCCACGGCAGCGGGCCTTCCCCCTCTTCCCACCACACACTTGGCCCTGGGGACTGGCCCAGTTGTGATATCAGATGCACCCACCACTCCTCCGAGGACTCGGCCAGAGACAGCGGCTGCTAATGAGGTCCCAGAGGTTGCCGCCCGCTCGGTGCTGGAGGGGAACAGCGGAAGGCTGAGCTTCTTTTGGTCCCTGGACAGGACCCCAGAGCCAACAAGAAGAGTGCCAGGGAAGCCCACCATGTTGCCTCAGAGTCCCTGAGCCCCGGCCACTGCTGCTGGCCCAGGCCAAGGCCACGATAAGAAGCCTCTGTGTGGCTGAGTCTGACCAGAGCATCCCTCTCAGACTCCTGTGGCTGCCCTGGCATGAACACCCCAGCGTGGATACCAAATAGCAGGGCCTGGGGCTGTTCACCTGGACAACCAGCCTCTCTGTCCCCCCTCAATACTTCCTTCTCTCAGGGAGGACTGATGATGCCCAGGGAGGCACCTGGAACCAGGACACACTGAAGTGAAGACCAGCTGGCTGGCCTGGGGTTTAGGGGCTGCTTCAGGTGGCTGCGGCCTATGCTGGAGCCCTGAGTACTGGACCTCCATGAGTCGGGGCAACCCCGCCCACTGGCCTGGCCCCATGTTCCCAAGGGGAAGCCTGCACATTCAGACAGCCCAGAGCTGCCAGTGGAAATTCCCCAGGCTGGGCACTGGAGGTTGGGCTGGGTGGGACTTTGGCAGGAAGCTGGTCCAACCATTCTACCAGTGGTACGGCCAAGGGACATTCTCGGTGGGACCCCTCTCTGTCCCCTTCGACAAGTTCTGCCATCCCTCCATCAGCCTGGTGCTGTGAAGGAGGTGTCTTGATGTCAAATGAAGACCATGTTAGAAGCTAACCAGAGAGGGTCCCCAAGGCCATCCCTGGCCATCCAGTCCCCAAACTTGGCAAAATGTTTCACTCTCCTGTCAAGCTCCTGAGGGGAACCAGGCTGTTTTTGTTGAACTTGTCTCCAATGCCCTGCCCTTCTCTCCACTCCAGCCATACGGCTTCTCTCAGTGCCCCCTAGGCCCCCAGGGCTCGCTCCTGCCTCAGGACCTTTGCACGCACCATTTCCCTGCTCACAGCTCTAGAGAGTTCCAGCTCGGTCATGCTGGGCTCAGGTCTTCCTCAGGGACTGATTCAGGCGACCTTCTGTGGCTTCTCTGTTGAGACTGTTCACATCTCAAACTCCTTCTCAAAGCTTTTATTTTGCTCTATGGCACTAAGTACTACTATCTGCCAAGTTAAATATTTTCCTTATCTTATTTGCTTTTCTCACAATAGGAAGATAAACTCTAGGAAAGCAAGGATTGTGTCTTCATTTATTCCTGTACCCCACAGGGCCCGGGATGGCCCATAGTGGCCCCCGGTTTTGTTAAGTGAATGAATCAGTCCCAGAAAGGTGAAGTGACTGTCAGTGGCACAAGGGAACCAGAAGCAGGCCTAAGGCTGCCCCCTTTCCATGCCACCACCCGCCCATGATAGGTAACTGGACCTGGTCCACCCTCCCACAGAGGCAGCAGGTGGTCAGTTCCCCCTCCAGCTCCCCTAGGGTCCTTCCAGGGCTCTCTCTCTCTCTCTCTCTCTCTCTCTCTCTGTCTCTCTCTCTTGTACCTCATCACTGCCCTGTCCACCCCCATTCCTTGTGCTCCTCCCCAGCCCTGGAAGCTGGGACGGGTTTGCACCTCATACCTCACTCTTGCCAAAGTCTTTCCTCAGTCTTCTTTGTGGTCCTTCCCCAGCCTACTGAGGCCATCATCAGGTCCTCGCTGGCACTGGGACAAGGAGGTCTCGTCTGAGATGCTCACCTCTCCTGCACACTGGGCTTGGCCCTTTTACCCATGTTCTGCAGTTCCCGGAGACAGTCCTCCTCCTCCTCCGGTCTCTAAGCTCACCCTGAGGGCCCGACTACCTGAGCTTCCCCCTGACCCTTCCCTCCCACTGCATGGCCCTGAGGGAGAACATCTCTCCACGGTCCTTCGGCCATCTGTAAAGTGGGCCAGGAGCACCTACCTTGCACAACTGCTGGCCAAAGGTCCTAACGAAGGGCAGCTTCATGCTCCTCACTGGGACCCAGGAGACATGATGCTCACTGCAATCCCTTCACTTGGCTCAGGCCCCAGTGACTGATCTTTGAAACAGGGTCCCTGAGAGCCCCTTCACTCCCTGACCTGCAGAAGGATCTCTGCCAGCCACCACCCACTGTCCCCAAGTTCTTCTCCCCAGGCAAACCAAGCAGCATGGCCTTTCTCTGCTGGGGTCTGGACTCCGTTCTTGTTCTTCCAGTCTTCCCTGGGGAGGGAGGCCAGCTGGCACAGAACCACTACTCTGCTGTTCCAGAAAGGCCGCAGGGTGAGTGGAGACCCCGGCCCTTCTCCTTTGTCTGGCTGTCCCGGGATGAAGCCATGGAGGAAATCCATCCATGCCTGTGGTGCCCTTCAAGACTCAAGAGACCTAGGAGGTCTGGGGAGGAGCACGGAGCATCCCTGCTCCTGGATGGGTCTCATCACTGTCACAACCCATGGGACAGTGCTCTCAGCTGCTATGCTCAGTGCCAGGCAGGCTTCCCTTTGTCACCTGACTCTGGAGCCTCAGGGAAACCTGGGGCGGTATTGGGTTGGTGGGGTAGGGAATTAATAGGCTGGGACACCCAGCTGACCTTTGTCTCCCTGTCGTTCAAAGGAAGCGCTGGCAGAGAGACCCTGGCCTTCCACTTTCCCAGGATGGGATGCTCCACCCCATCAGCCCTGGGCTCTGTAGGGACTCCAGGTCAGCATCCGGAGCCTTAGACTTCAGGCGCCCAAAATCAATTCCTCTAAATTGATTTTCTTTATGGCTGCAAAGGCACTTTGATGAGGCAGAGTCCAGAACCCCTTAGAAAGCCCTGGTCTCTGGTTAGTTCCATCCCCAGCTGCATGGCCTGCAAAGCCACTGGACTGAGAAGGTAGCAGCCCCCTCTATAGCACCCAGAGGTGAACCTTGAGCAGTGCTGGCTCCTGTCTCCTGCTATGGCCACAGACGCCAGGTCCCTGGGGACTTATAAGGCTGGTCTGGGAGGAGGTGGGCCCCGGTGGGTCCATTCCTTAAGTGGTGGCTTCAAGATGGCCCAAGTTGTAGGCACAGAGCTCTTTCCTGGAAGCTGCCAAAGGGCAATGTACTCTAAGAGTCAAAGTCACCAGCTGGTGACAAAGGCAAAGCCATTTGACCCACCTCTCCCACGGTGAATACCCTGGAGTAAAGTATGTTCTTGACTTTTCTCAGAACACACATCTGGCCTTGCCTGGGGACAGGGGAGAGAGGCTGTTTCTCTGTAGCTGCTGCCCTTCACTCCAGTAACCACACCCCTCCGGCAGCTCTGCACAGCCGCCCGCTCGGGGCCTCTTTCTCCAGGGAGACCCCCACAACAGCCCACCACGCTGCTGTTCCTTCCCTCCTCTGCCTCAAGGATTCCACTGATATGGCTCAAGTGAGCATCCCATGGCCTTGTGCTCATGACAAATGGCAAGGTCCCTCCAGGCCTCCAGAAGACTCGGATCACGGTATCTATTCCACGTTTGGATCTTTACTGAGCCCAGAGCCCAGAGCCCAGGCCTCCTCACTTGGCAGCAATCCTGTCCACTCGATGGCTCTGGAGATTTCCAAATAGCGGATTTGCTCCTTTCAGCAACTCCAACAGGCAGGCATGGTGATGCTGATTTTACAGAAGGAAAAAGTGCAGATGGGATGTGGCCAAGTCAGAGCTTGACCCCAGATCTCAGAGACAACAGGGTCTCCTGCTGTCAGAGAAAGAAGAGACTGGGAAGGGTGATGCCAGTGTTGGTAGCATAATGTCTACAGGCAGAATTTCCAAGATGCTTAATCTCCATTGCATCCCTGTGACTCAGGGAATAACAGGAAGCTCCTGATGAATGTACTTCATAGTTGAGGACACAGGCTTGGAGCTTTCTGAGGGTCATGCAGCTAACAGGAGGTCCCCTCATGCTATGGAGGAAGGACTCCTTATGCAAGAAGGAAACCAATAGAGAAGCTGAGCTCATATCACTGCAGTGAAGCAGGTACAGGGGTTGGGAGGCAGGGACCCACACCTTCCAGCCCTGTTACATTGAGTCCTTCAGGGCATCTGGCCACAGCATCACCTGGCCTGCCATCAGCACCTTGGCAGGTGTCTACTATTGCACAATTGGCCCTGAGACTGGGGCTGGCTCCATAAAACCAGCAGGTGGTTGGCTTGAACTGGCTGATTCTCACCCCTCCCACTATCCACCCCCTCTATGGCTGCAATGAGTCACATCAATGGCAAGAGGTGGCAATTGTGCCCTGGAGACAGGTATTTCCAAGGCTGCTCCCCTGACTCGGGCAAACACACCTGACCTCTTTCTCTTGCTGGGGCTGGGGTAAGGTAGAGCAACGGGGACAAGGTGGAGCAAACCAGAACAGAGCTGGAGAGCTTTCCCACACCTGCCCTGCCCAGCCACTCTGCCAGCCCGTGGGCCTAGTGACCTTGGGGACGTGACTCAGCTGGTACACTTCTTCCCTCTCCTGCAGCTTGTACTTTGCTTCTCTCTCCCAGGAACAATTTGGCAAATTCTAATCTATAATATGAAAAAAAAAATAAAAATAAAACAACCCCTCAAAACCAACACCAAAGAGGGCCACTGCCTGGGGGCCTGGAAGGCAGACTGAGCTATCTACCATGGTGTGTGATGATCATGCACACCTCCATGCAAACAGACTTAAACATCGCTGGGGTCAGACCCAGGGGTGAAATCTGCAGGACCCTTAAGGTCATTGTCACAGATTTAGCAAGCCTTTCGGGAAGGAGTGAGGCATAGCTTGCCCATTCAAGGAAAATCATGAACAGAAGCCTCAGGTAGTGTCACACGCTTGGAGGCTGAGAGAACGCAGAGCTAGGCCTGCCTTCCTGGAGCTCCTGCGCTCCGGGAAGTGAGTCGGGAGTGAGTTGATCCCTGCGAAGTCCTCAGCCCAGCACATGGCAGTGCTGGATGCATGTCGGCTGCTGTCATGACTATCACCACGGTGATCGTCAGTTATTTTACCCTCGTGTCTTATTTCCAGGTCACTCACTTCCTCCAGAAGCCTGCCTGGGACAGTCTGGATAGTTTATGCTCCAAAGAAGCAGCCATGCTCCACAGGAGCCTGTGCCATCCAACAGGCTACCTGCCCGTCTCTTGAACAGCAGCCTTGTCCAAGGCTGGGTAGGTCACATGTCTCACGATGCCATGGAAAGCTTGGTCCATGCCAACTGTGCCCAACAGCTGTGGGGCTGGTATCAGAGAATCTGTAAAATGGCACCATCTTGCTATGTCAGAATAAAGCTGAAAGAGCCAGGAGGAAAATCAGGTGGACACTTAGACTGTGGTAAAGTCAGGATAACCATTGTGTGCGTAGACTAGAGTGGCAACTATCATTCCCTGTTACTAGGGCAACGGAGTCTCCTACTGGACTTCTCTATACTTAATGTTTTGTCTTCAACACCGAGAGGCACCCACTGTCTTCATTTCTGGGGCCTCTAAAGGTCTCAATTGCCTGCTTCAAGGCCCATGAACTCCTTGATACAGTAGATGCTCCATGAACGATGGTCATCAGCCTATTTACTAACCCTAGCCTACATGTGAGATTTTTTAACTGCCATGCTCACAGGCTTGACAATGTTGAGCTTGATCTCAACTTTAAAACTCTGTCTTTTGAGAGATCCACGTGGAGACAGAAGCAAGAACAGGAGAAAGGTCTCAAGCAGAACCAGTGGTGGTCTGGGAGTGGCTGGACCTGGTCGAGTCACTCAGACCTCAGCCTTGAAGTTCTGAGGCTCTAACACTTGAAGGATCCAGACAGGGGCTGGGCCCCGAGCTGTGCCAGGCATTCTCACCTTAGAAGATGTCCTCTTCGCCCCCAAGAAATTTGTGTCCCATTACAGACACTTACAAGACGGTGACGGCTGCAGACTACTGACCTCCCAGCAAAAATCTACCCACAGTTGTGTTTATTTGGCCAAGGATGCTTTTTATAAAAAGCAGGATTGGAATATTTGGGGGAGGGGGCTTTAGGTGGCACCCAAGCCCCTCTTCCCCTTCACAGGTGAATCACAGCCACACAACCTTCCTGGCCTCTGCAGTCTGGATCCCAAATAAACATCAGTGTGCAGATAACGGCAGGAACCAAGAGTGAGCAGAGCACAGGAAGGAAGGGACACCTTTCTCCTACGTCCAGGACGGCTGCCCAGGAGGGGGCATCTGAGTGGGAAGAAAGGAGGGTAACACTTTGAGCATAACCCAAGTGACCCATGTGCGCCCGCGCTTTCAAATCCTCAGTAACAGCCTCAGACCTGGCCAAGAGAAGAGCTAGGGCCTTTTACTCCAGGTCAGTGAGCACTGGGTCAAGCCACTGTCATCTTGTTTTTAGTACAAATGTACAGGTTCTGCTGTGGGATGAAGCCTGAGCCCAGGGGCCCAGGGAGGAGGCCAGGGAAGAGCAGGAGGGAGGAGGGGCAAGAAGAGGCTTTGACGGAGAGGGAGAAAGGGAGATCTGGGAGGAGGAGCCACTTTGGAGAACGGCTCAAATACACACACTCCCCTCTGGCGGCTCTCCAGCCCTCTCCTCTTCCAAGTGCCAAAGGCCCACAAATACTCAAGTTCCCTTAGAGGAAAAAAAGCACCTCTGAGCCACTAGGAAACAACGAGGTTTTATTTTCTTTCTGTTGTTGTAGTAGAGAGGATAGGTCACAAGACAGACAGCAGCAGTCCTGGTCACACGGCAAGGTTTGGTTAGTTTCCACGGGAACACAACGGACAGGTGGGGTAGGATCTGGCTGGACTTTCCACTCTCTCATGGCCTTCGACATCCTGCTGTTGATCTGCAGCAGGGCCCCGTGAAAGCCTGCTGGCCTCTGACCAGCAGCACATCGGCTGCTCACACCTAACTCACCACTCTGACCACCGGCAGACAGGCAGGGAGGACGCAGGAGGTGCTGCTGCTGCCTGGCCAACAGGACATGGGCAGAGGCACGGCCCCTCCTGCTCTCCCAGCTGCCCATCCCTGTGTGCTGACCCCTACAGAATGGGAATCCCTCAGTCATCCACTTCTGCGGATCCAACTCCGGGATGGGAGACTGAGTCCAGGGGAGCTGAGCTCAAGATGGACATCTTGGGAACCGGGAAGGTGGGCGAGGTTAGGAGCGTGCCAGAGCCCGTGGGTTATTGCTAAGAAGATATGCAAGGGGCACGTTCCCAAAGGGCAGAGTAAAAGCCCTGGGCCTGGACTTCCCGGGTGCTCCGCAAAGGGGCAGGGCAGGTAGAGACTCCATGGTGGAAGCCTCAAGAAGAAAAAGAAATGTCACTGGGCTCCCCAGCTCCTTCTCTGCACCCCCAATGGCCACGGCCTCCCGAACAGGCTCGGGTCAGGATGGGATACAGGACTGAGGTCCTCGTGAGAGGACGGAGGCAGGTCCATGGAAGGCCATGAGGAAAGCGATGCAAAGCTTCCCAGTCCCAAGAGCAGTGGGGATTCCTACTCCACCCTCATCCCTAAAGCAAGACGGGGGGCAGCTCTCTCAGGCAAAAAGCAGACTCTGGGGAGTGGGAAGCGAAGGAGGCCCCCAAAGAGGCGGGGAGGAGCCAATGGCCACTGGGCAGGGCTCCTGCCCAGGAAAGTAAATGCACAGTTCACAAATGCAGTGCTGTCCACAGACAAGTAGCCACAGAGATCACAGTCAGCATGTACACACGCACACAGACACACACGCACGTACGGACACGGCCCAGGCGTGACGAGAGCGCAGGCTGCGGGTGGGGATGGCCTGTGCGGGCTGCATCGTGCGCAGAGAACCGGGGTTGGCAGGGATGGGAAAGGGCGCAGGGGACGCGTGAGTTGTTGGCTTCTCCTGGGGAAAGATCTGAGGCTGAAGTGGCCCGTTTTCTTATCGACATCTGTATCTAAAGCTCGGAGCAGCTGCCTTCAGGTTCTTGAGGCTGACGAGAGAAAGAATTTAAGTAAGAACAAAGCTCCTGCGCTCTCTCCTTCAGTCAGCCGGGCTGCCCACTGGAATTCCTGGGTTCGCATCCCTTCACAGGCCCCTGTCCTGCTGCAGTGAGGTCAGGGCTGAGGCACGGAAAGGAGACGCAGGCATGGCAGGCAGTGGACGTCACAAGAAGGTTTCCTCGCCCCTGTGGGCTGTACCTGGTCAACCCCGGGCAACCCCATCAGTTGCTCACTGGCCTGGATTTAGGAAAAAGGGGTTTTTGAGAAAGACCAAGTTTAAGAAAAAGACATTACCTTTCAGAGGCTGCTTCCCTTGAGCCCTCCAAGCCCACTCTGTGCTCTCCATGTGCCCTGCCAGCTGCAGAGGGGTGGACGGAACACGGAGCCACCAGGCGGGGCTCCTAGCGGGGTTCTGTGACCCCCCAGCTTGAAGAGCCCCTTCCCGGAGACAGGTCTCTATGAGCCCTGCTCTGCCCGCGCAGGGGGCTGTCACGAGGGCACCCAGGCCCTTAGGAAGGAACTGAGACGCTAGGCAGGTACACCTCATTACTGCCATCACCAAAGCAGGCGCTGGTGTACCAGCATCTCCTGCGGAGACCTCTTTAAACTTACAGTGTAGGATAAAGTCACATAGCATATCTTATCTGAACTGACAAAAGACTGAATTTTGGCCCTAATTCATTCCTCGGGCTGCCCTAAGTGACACAGGTAAGACAGAGCGTAGTGGGATGGCACTAACCTATAGTCAGTCACAGAAATCTGCATTCAGGTTGACCCTGTCACCTACTAATCTGAACGGCTACTTTCTCCCACCTCAATTTCTTCAACTATAAAATAGATTTCAGTCCCACCCATCTGATTTATGGCCAGCAGGCCCCCGCAATTCCTGTTTGGCCACGCTCTGGGGACCAGTCACTAGGCACTAGGCACTCTCCTACCCCTCTAAGGGTGGATGCTGAACAGTGCCCCCAGGCGCTGAGAAGTGGCAATGTTCCCAGGAATGGGGACATCATTTATTATTTCCCCTACTTGTGAATAGGCTTGAATAGATCATAATTTTTTTTTTAAACATAAAAAGGCTGTAAGGTGCTTTCTGATTCACCACCGTTCTGTGATCTGATAGAGGGAGCATTTCCCTAACTCTAATTCCCTCCCAAGCCCACACCTTGGAGCAGCTGGAATAGCAACCAGCAGCCTGAGGCTTGGGCTGGGTGGGATGGATTCTGGACACTCACCGAGTGGGCTGTGGGACACCTCGCTGCCTCTGGGACTGTGTTCCATTGTCCCTCTCATACCCCGGAAAGCCGCCTCAGAGCAGAGCTCATAATAAAATTGCACCCCCTGTAGCCCAGGACGTCCCACCTGATGCCCTGGCCCAAACCCAATGACAGTGACAGGACAGTGGAAGACCCTGTCACAGAGCATCTCACCTTCACTGGAGGCTGCACTTCAGTTCTCTGCTTTCTGGGGCTCCGCTGCTGGAAAGAAAACCAGAACAGACAGTTACAGACTCTTCCCCCAGGGGCCAACGAATGCAGCCGCCAACCTGTACCTGAGGCAGGAGACTTCGAACCACACAGACAGGGGTTCAAGTCCACGCCTGCTACTTGCTGGTTACAAGAACCTGGGCTCTGGGTCTCAGTTATAAAATGTGAGTAGCACTGTCTACGTCACAGGCCAAGTACCCATGAACGACACGGGGTCTGTCCCCGACAAAGTCTCACTCACAGTGGCCTGGTTGGTGCGGGTGAGGGGCAGCCCCACAGACACCCAGGTCAGCCCACTCCTGCACAGTGGGAGTTCACATGGCGAGCCCTCACTGCAGCCCCTCCCTGGCACACACAGAGACCCTCTTTCACAGTGGGAGTTCACGTGGCAAGCCCTCACTGCAGCCCCTCCCTGGCACACACAGAGACCCTCTTTCACAGTGGGAGTTCACATGGCGAGCCCTCACTGCAGCCCCTCCCTGGCACACACGGAGACCCTCTTTCACAGTGGGAGTTCACGTGGCGAGCCCTCACTGCAGCCCCTCCCTGGCACACACGGGGACCCTCTTTCTGGCTGGTTACCATTTGCGGTGATGAGGTTCTCCCCCTGGGCTTCCTCGTCTCCAGGAGCCCTGTGAGAAAAAGACACAGCCTGTCAGAGGTCTCCAGGGCAACTCAGTGTCACCACCCTCCTGGTTGGAGCAGGGCCGTCTGGAATCCATCCCCTCCAAATCCTCCAAGGGGCTCAAGCACTACCTACCTGGGACATCACCGGGTGAGAGAGAAGCTGGGATGAAGGGGACAGGGAACGTACAGGCACCTCTAGGTCAGCCCTCAAGATAACTAAGAACCGGGAAGGAGACCTAGGGCCATGCAGGAGCTTGCACGTGCTCTGCCATAGGATTCGGATTTTCAAGGTTGGAAGCCACCCGTGGCTACTGGGATGGGCTAGTGGGGTGTGATTTGATGAGGAACAGAAAGAGAAGCCGAGCGTCTAACTTCAAAGAGCCCACACAGGTGAGGCACAGGGGCAGTATCTCAGGGCTATGTAGAAAGAACTGAATCTCAAGAGAGGCCCTAAGGTCCTCTGCTTCCCACTTCCCAAGCCCAGCTGTGACAAGAGTCCAGAGAAAGTTCCAGCTCCTTCTCACCCACCCTCTGATGCCCATTCTGACCTCTTCTCTGCCCCAGGGTCTCCTGGCAACCCTCAAGTTCAGAGCCCTGCCCCTACCTCCCACCAGTGTACACTTACTTTTCCTCAGACAACAATCTAAGAGAATGCCCATTAGGGTCCCATGCCAGAGGCCCTTCCCTCACCCTCCTGATGTCACCCCAGGTGGCCATGGCCATGGTATCCTTACCGGGGCTTCTGATTGAAACTGCACTTGCACCTGCGACCTAAAAAGCAAAGAAACCATCAAGGTCACAGTCCCAGCATAAGCTCAAGGTCATGCACCTGGCCTGGCCACGGGAGGGCTGCTCTGAGTCTGCAGCTTGAGGGACTAGGTAAATGGCACCCTTGCATGGCTTTACACAATGGTCTTGGGTTGGATTAGGGTTTGTCTGAGCCCAGAATAGCACATTCAACAGCTGGGTTGGCTACATCAGCACAGTGCACTTGACCACGCACATGCAAGGGCTCTGTGTAGACCATGCTCACTTGTGGAAAACAGATGCAAGAGCGCATCGCTTGGAGCACCTGTCACTTATCTCTATGACCTATTCAGGCCCTATGAACACAGGACTGGAAGAACAACCCTGCCCATTCTTATCTATGCATTTTTTCACCTATGTTTCCCTTGCTAATGCTTCACTGTTTTGCCAAGCGTTCACCACATGCTCAGCTGTGTTAGATCCTGGCACCAACACAGAGGACAGACAGTCTCCTCCCCACTTCCAGAGACAGAATGGCCAGGATTTGACAGTGCCCCCACCTACTTAGGAGCCACCATGATGAACAAGGAACCAAGGAACTTACTCAGAATAAGGAGGATTCCAACAGAGAAAAGGACCACAGCAAACACCAATCCCCCAATCCTCAGGGTCTGGTAGTCTGCCAAAGGAACCAGGGGTGAGCAACAGAGCAGAGCAGGGCTAAAAAGCTGCATCTAGCCTTCCTTCCGCAGGGCTGCACCCTGATCTGCCATCCCCTGCACCCAGGGCTGCTGAGGCCACTTACCATAATAAAAAGGGTCCGTTTCTTTTTCCTGCTCAGTTGCTGCGAAAGTAAATAGGCACGATCAGGAAGAAGATAGCTGTATATCCTGAAATACCTCACTTTACCTCCCAGATCTCAGTACCCACAAAGGGATCCCCAGGACATACTGGAGATACACAGAGGGTAGGCCTGCTGGCTCGGGGCCTGAATTCACAGTGTACCCACATTCAGTGCTTTTTATTCTTGCATCACCCCCAAAAGACAGGTCTGTCATCCTCTAACAGGTGGGGACACTGAGGCCAGGAAAGGACTCATGACTTGCATAAAGCCAGAAGTAGCTACTTATGGTCTAGTCATTGGTGTGCAGTGAGTTCCAAGGTGAGGCTGAAAGCCCACAAAGGGCCAGAACCTTCTAGAAAGGACTGTGGCTGCCATCTTCCAACTCACCACTGGCCAGGACTGTTGGGACCAGCAGGCTGCAGAGAAAGATCAGCACCACCTCCATCACGCCTGCGGGCAGAGGGAAGAAGTCATTATTTTCTGGACAGGAACCACACCACTCCTCGAACCAAAGCCCAGCCTGGGGTAAATCAAACCCCCAGCTCTACTGTGACACCATGGAACATTCAAACCACTCACAGTGAAGCAGCTGACATTCACCAGGCTGTTAGAGAGTGTTCGTGGGCATTAATTCAATTAATAGGACAGAATTAGAGCCACTGGTAGGTAGGCATTATGACAACCATAACTATGCCATGTCACAGGACAAGAACCTGAAGCTCACAGAGGATTCAGGACACAGAGAGAGCAGCAGGGCTGAGAGCTCTGAGCAGCCCAGAAGCCCCAGTGTCACACTGCTTCTAGGGACAAAGCATAAGCGCGTCAAGATTTTGTTATGGTCTCTTATGATCACTATGTCCTTCTCTCTGGTCCATCTTTCTGTGGCTATCTCAGTTCCTTGTTCAGTTCTCACAGCCAATAACCCATCAGAAATTCTCCTTTATATCAGACAGAGATGAAGCAAAGCCCACCTAGTCCAGCAGCAGTGGGGAGGGACACTGGCTGGTGACTTTCTCTCTGCAAACCCTGACATGGGCAGGTCCCTTAAGCTGGCCCTCACATTCTGAAGCAACCAGATCAACAGGCTTCAATTCATCGTCCCCGCTCCAAAGGTGCCCTGATTAAACAAAGGGAATTTGGAAAGGGTTTCTAGCATCGGTATCCAAGTCTCTCCTGTTCCAGCAGATGTTGGGATCGCCATCTGGGCTCACTGAGCCCTAACTTCTGGGCCAAGTACGTAGCCCCAGGATGGCTGTCTGGCTGGAGGCAGAAGGCCTGGTTCACCCAGGGACAGGTCTCAGTGGTTCACTCCTCACTGCTGGGCTGATATGACAGTGGTAGAGACAACGAAAAGGGAGGGAAACAGAGATGGGGGATGCCCAGGACTATTTCCCACACAGGGTGAGACTGGGTAAAGGGTGAACCTCTGAACAACTGCTTAGTGGCCCGGTGGGTTCTTGGTCTGAGCATGGGAACTTTTTGTGACACTCTCCACCTGCTGCCCTTTCACCTCCCAGCCACCAGGGGTCAGTACAACTGCATCCAGAACCACGCAGAAACCGGGACTCCACAGGGATTCAAACCATGTCAGGCCAGAAGGCAGCCAGCAGTTTACCTATACTGCTGCCTTACTTTAGAATTAGTTTTCTCTTGAAGTTTACATTATATATTGTATGTATAGAAACACATAGTATACAGGTCACAAAGCACACAGTAATAAGATAAGCACCTATGAATAACTAAAAAACTAGGACACTACAAATACTGCATTTATTTGTATTTTTCTCCAACCCATTCCTTGCCAGGTTATTGTACACCTAGAAATATGTTAGAGAGTAAATCTCATGTTATTTGTTCTTACCACAATCTAGCTCTTACCATTTTCACGTTTCTGAACATTTCTAGCATTGTCTGCAGATGCTAGGAACTCTATCAGTGGTCCCTCTCCACCCTCACCCAAGGTTCTCACAGTCACTAATCTATGTTTTGTCTCTGGTTTTGCCAATTTTGGATATTTCATATGAAAACAATCATAAAATCTGTGGATTTATGTATCTGGCATTTACACAGTATGTTTTTAAGGTTCCTCTATATGGTAGCATGTATGAGTGCTTAAAAATAGTCCATTGTTGCCCCAGGAATGGTGGTTTGCATCTATCATCCCAGACTTGGGAGGCTGACACAGGAGGGTCACTGTGAATTTGAGGACAGCATGGGCTACATAGGGAGTTCAGGGCTAGCTAAACCTGCATTGCAAGACCCTGTCTCTAAAAAAAAAAAAAAAAACCATTGTATGAATATATACCATACCTTGCTCTTCCTTCTAAAAATGTACTTGACATATACATATATCTAAATAATATATTGCTTAGCACAGCTTTTTTTGAGATTTGTAACTATGACACCATGTTTACAGCTTTCAGGGAATTTTTTTGCCCAACATTAAGTTTCTAAGATCTATTTATATTAACACATATAACAGTTTATTCATTTTTAAGATTGTATAATATCCCACTGTACAGGTATTGATCCATTCTGTCAGTGGACATGTGGTGGCCCCCCCCCAATTTACTGCTATTATAAATAATACACTTCATGTGTGTTGCCCAAGAAACACTCCCAAGAACTCAGAGGGTACTGTTTTTGACTCACTTGAGTACTTCTCATCAGAAATCCATCTTACGCTACCACCCACCACAAACACATATTCGTCTGTCTTAGAAACACTTCACAAAGCAATGTTTATCCTCATTATGAATGACGTACTCTTATTTTCTATTCTACTTTGTTTTCCTTAAGAAAAAAAATATAGCCAAGCTGCTTGATGGGTCACTCTGCAGTTTAAAAAATAATGTTCTGAAGATAAGCCTAGGAGAGAAGCCATTCATTGGGTTATAATGTCAATGATAATTTAAAATTATTTTCCCAAGTGGTTACTCAATTTTCCAAAGTGCTCACTACTCTACAGCCTTATCAACAGTCGATATTGTCAGACATCTTTTATTTTTGTCAGTCTAGAAGTAAAAAATAAGCTTATATTTGATGACTTAATTGAGCTGATCACATATCTTGCATGTCTGCCCACTCTTCAGAGATTGACTCTTCCTCTTACAACTTCTGCATTCTGGAAACTAAACCTCTGCTATTAAGTATTGCAAATATCTCACTAGTAATAGCTTGTCTTTTCACTGTTTAAGATTGTCTTTCAATGAACAGAATTTCTTAATTCTAATGTAACTGAATGGAATGAGTTTTGTGTATTATTTAAAATATTCTTTGATAGCCTGTCAGTAAGAATTTTTTTCTAAAAAGTTAAAGCCTGTTCTTTTACATTTAAACCTTGGTTCAGTCCAGAATTGAAACTAGTATGAAATTCGATGTAGCAATCTAAGCCTCACTGCGTCCCACGCTGAAAAGCAGATTCTCAGGCACCGTCTGCTGACCAGCAGCCTCCCCTTTCTCACGATGTGCCACCCCACTTTTACCGCATCTCTAGTTTCCATTTAGCTTTGTGTTTTGAGCTTTTGCTGTGGATATACTGGTCAATTTTTCTGTATAATAGTGCCCGCTTCTCCCTGGTTTCACTTTCCACAGACTCACTCAATGCAGTCAATTATGGTCTGAAAACACTGAATGGAAAATACAGAAATGAATGATTCATAAATGATATTGCGCACAGTTCTAAGCAGCGCGATGAAATTTCCTGCAGCTCCTCGTCCTGCGATGTGAGTCATTCCTCTGTGCACTGTATCCACCCCATATCTACCTGCCCAACAGTCGCTTAGAAGCCATCTCTGGTATGAGACTGACTGCGTGTTATCACAGTGCTTGTGTTCCAGTAAGTTGTTTTTTTTTTTAATAATGGCTCCAAAGTGCAAGAGGAGTGATGCTGGCCATCGCTGCTTGAATACGCCAAGAAGCTGTAAAGTACTTCCTTTAAGGCAAAAGGCAAAAGTACAGTATTTTGAGAGACAGGCAAGATTTACATAGGTATTACAGTATAGTTATAATTGCTTTATCATTATTAATGTTATTCTGCCTAATTGAACTTATACTTTATAAGTTTGTATGCATGAATACAGAAAACACTGCCTATACGGGCTCAGTGCTATCTGGTTTCACACATTAGATTCCTCCTGGCATCTCGGGATGTTTCCCCCATGGATAGAAGGGGACTGCTAGGCTTGTACTAAAGGCACAGTGCCTCGTCTCAATTACTATGCTTAACAATAATCCTGATACGAGGTAGAAGCTCCCATCTGTTTTTTCTCCTCTTCCTTCAGGAACGTATTCATTATTCTTGGGCTTTTGTTCTAACAAATTTTTAAATCTACCTGTCAAAATCATCTAATGCCAATGGGATTTTCATGAGAACAGCCATGGATCTATCTACTGAACATGTGAAAAACTGACATGTTTTTGATCTTGAGTCTGCTGCCTATAAAGAAATATTTTCAGTTTTTTAAAGGAATTTTTCAATGTTCTCTAAGTTTCATAACTGCTTTTATTATATAGGTCTTGTACATCTTTTGTTGATTCATTCATAGCTATTTTATTATTTGCATTATGATTATAAATATTTCCTTATATGTTTCCTAATTTTGCTAATAAAGAGAAAAGCAATTAATTTGTATATATGCTTAAATCCAATAATCTTATTAAACTCTTATTTCTAAGAATTTACCTATAGATATCTTTGGATGTTCTCTAGATACATCACCTGTAAATGATACACTATTGTTTCTTCTTTTTCACTATCACACTGTTTATTTGTATTCCTTATTTTAGTGCCTAAGACTTCAAGTGAAACACAGGAAATGATGATGAACACACCTGAATACTCATGCAACAGCACGTGCACCGTTTTACTATTAATTTTAGATGTTCTAACACTTTGAGAGCTCCTCTAACCCTGGCTTTCCAAGATGTTTTGGTTTTTTACTAATTATGAGTAACTACTCCATGGCTATGATGTGTCCTCTTTTGTCTACCAAGGAAATAAATTCTATATGGATGATACAGCGTAGATTAGGTTGGCTGACATTTTGCTTAGGAGTTTTGCATTTATATGCATGAGTGAGGTCAGGCTGCAACTTTATGTTACTGTACTGACCTCAACTTGTTTTGGTATGGATAGGGATTTGAATGTGTCCCTAAAAGTTCATGTACTGGAATCTTAACCCCCAAAGTCGTACGTTAGTGATAACTGGAAACAGGACCTTTGAAAGGTAAGTAGGGTTAGGTGAAATCACATGGGCGGGAGAGAGAACCACACACATCCTGTCTCATAGGACACTCTCTACCATTTTGTGATGCGGCACAAAGGCCTTCATCAGATGCTGACGCCACGCTTTTGTACTTCCCAGCCTCCAAATCCAAGAGCTGAACAAGTCTTTATTCCTCATAAATTATCCAGTCTCAAGTATTTTGTCACAGTAACAGAAAATTGACTAAGGGAGTTTTGTGGTGCCACTCTCGTGAACAGTTAATCCCCAGAACAATTTTTAGAAGATTGGAATGATCTATCCTTTCAACGTTTGCTAGAAGTAACCTGTAAAACCACTTGGGCTTAGTACTTTCTTTGTGGGCAAATTTTAAATTGCCTATTCTATAAATTAATGGCTATGGCACTTTTTAGATCCTTATTTTTTCTTGATATTCAATGCATTACACCTTGATTATAAGGATTTTCTCTATTCTGCTTTCAAATTTATTGCTAAGGTTTTTCATGGTCTTTTCTTATTTTAACTTCTACTGGATTTTTAGTATGTCCTTTTTTTCATTCTTAATATTTCCTGTGATAATTCCTTCTTTGCTTGATTGCTCTCACCACAGCGTTAATTATTTTATTTTATTAGTCTTTTATTATCCTCTAAGTCAGTCTTTGGGAATTTTATGGTGATTCTCTTGGTCTTAAATTCTACTTTACTTTTTACCTTTCAATGTAACTATGTGTTTTGTGTAAATCTTATAAACATCAGAGCTAGATTTTTTTAAGGTGCAACCCGACAGTTTCTAATTATCTGTCAAATTTATCTTTATTGATATATCTGGACTGATTTTGGCTATTCTCCCCTATTTATTATGTTTACTTATTTCTCTGTTCTTGCCTTTTTCTTTTTTCTCCCATATTTTGGATTTAGCACATTTTTATTTACTTTCTCATCCTATTGGTTTAGAAATTGTGCAATCTGTTTCTAATCTTTTCATGGTCACCTTTGGTGCCTATGTATTCAACTAGATTTTTAGGTCTTAAGATTTTATTAATAGCCATAATAATTACTAGATAAAATATCTTCCTTGAAAACATGAAAATATAAATCATATCCTTCCTCAAATGCATGCTACTGTATATACAATACAAATATATAGATAGATAGATAGATAGATAGATAGATAGATAGATAGATAGATAGAGATAGATAGATATATTTTTTTTGGTACCAGGTATTGAACTTGTGAACTCACGCTTGCTAGCAAATATTTTTTTTTGAATCTCATAAAATAGGTATCAGTATTTCTACTTCATGAAGACAATATTTGTTTGGATTCACCCATGTGTATGGTAGCCAGCTGTCAAAATGATACCAAATACCTCCTGGTATTAAGATCCTTATGCATAGTTTTCTTCTTCACTGCAAAAGGCTGGTCTGTATGACCAATAAAATGTGCCAGAAGTCAAACTATGTCACTTCCAATAAATGTTAGATTATAAGCGATAACAGGCTTTTCTCCTCCTCCTCCTCCTCCTCTTCTTCCTTCTCCTCCCTTTCCCTCGTTTTCTTCTTCTTGTCATCCTAGTCCCTCCTCCTCCTCCTCCTCCTGTCTCTTCTTCCTCTCTCTCTCTCTCTCTCTCTCTCTTTCTCATTTTGGGGAAAGCTAGCTGCCATGTTTTAAGGACAATCAAGCATCACTCTGGAGAGACTCATCTGACAAAAGTTTAAGGCAACTCAGTCTAAAAGCCATGCTGGAACAATTAAGTGAGCTTGGAAGCAGACCCACCCATGTTCATGTGACTACCGCTCTGGCTGCCAGCTTGGCTGATTTTCTTTAAAAGCCTTGAGCTAGAACCACCCAGCTAAGCTGCTTCCTGATTCTTCACCCTCAAAATTGTGTGAAAGGAGCAATTGTTTTAAGCTGCTGTGCTGGGAGTAATTTATTATGCTGTGAGAGATGACAAATACAATATATTTACTAAGTGATTTATTCACCATTCTTTTTCAATCTTAGCTATTCTTAGCTATTTTCCCTATTTTTAAAAGCTATCTTTTAGCAGTTTCTTTCATGAAGATTTATTCATTGTAAACTGCTTTTGTGTATCTGAAAATATTGTCATTTCACCTCTGTGGTACCCTGACTCTAAGGAGGACAGACACCAAGGGGACCCCCAAAAATTTCAGCCTTCTAGAGCTCGAGCCTTTGTGTGACCACTTCCTCATTAATGCAGTAGGAGTGGCCAACTTGCTTCTAGTCTACTGAATATGGCAAAAAAGGTGACATGATGTCACACAAATGCTGCTGTTATGTTACAAAAGACTCAGTCTTAGCAAACTGGAACTTTCTCCCTTGCTGGTTGAAAAAATAAGCTGCCATGTTGTGAAAAGACCCATGAAGAGAAGCATAATGCAAAGAATTGTGGGAAGTACCTAGCAACTAAAAGAAAGCAATCTTTGACCAATAGCCAATAAGAAAATGCAGGCCTCTCTCATGCCATAGAGATTAATTCTACCAGCACTGACACAGGCTGGAAGCAGAGCTTTCCCCAATCAAACCTTGTATTAGACCACAAACCCAACCAACACCTAGAATGCAGCTTGGTGAGACTCTTGACGGAAAGAACCCAGCTTAACTGTGCAGACCTCTGATCTGGAGAAGCCACTCTGAGATAGATAAATATGTGTTGTTTTAAGCTTCTAAGTTTGTAGTAGTTTGTTACACAGCAATAAACTAAAACAACTCTATCCTTGGAAGGTGGTTTGGCCATTCCAATGGATATTGGGTCCACTTGAGAAGTCCAGAACTTTAAGTAACTCAGCAGATGCTAGTCACTGTGTCAACCTGAGAAGTTTAGAAGTTTAACAAAGTGATGGAGCGGGGAGGCAGAGACCTCACTTTGTAAATACCCTCTGCCTGTCTGAGAGGAGGACACAGAGATGGTATGAGTGCTACACCCACCGGAGGGCAGGTAGCCTGCATACAACACAAGGGAGGGAAAAGCGGCTCCCCACCCCCGTTTTGCTCCCATTGTTTTCTGCTGTCTTCTGCCACCTTGAACTTTTGCCCTTCTGCCATGCGGCCCTGCCTTGGGGCCAACTGATTATGGACTGAAACCTCCACAAACCATGAGCTAAATAAACTTTTCCTTCCTTAATGTAGGTGTCTGGTATTTTATCCCAGCAACGAGAGAAAAGTAAACAACACAGCCACGTACACAACTGTAGGTTGATAATCACTTTTGCTTCACATTTGGAAGATGTTATTACGCTGTTTTCTGACTTCTATGATTGCTGTTGAGAAGTCTGCCCCTTTATTCCTTTATAGACATTCTTTCCATCTTTTCTCTGTCTTTTAATTTCTTGTTTTTATGTTTGGAATTTCATTAGCCTAATGTTTACATGTAGACTTATTTTTATGTATAGTAAGTCCCTGACTTAAGAATGAGATCCATTTCAGGACAGTGTTCCTAAGCTGAATTTGTTCCTATGTCTGAAAAAATGAATCTTATATATCTTTGACACAAATGTAAATGCATATTGCTTTGTGCTGGCTGCCCAGCAGTCTCCTCCACATTGCCACTTCTTCTCTTGCTTCCAAGACATCCCAGGCTCTGACTGTGACTCTGTCACAGCAGCACAGCTGTGACAATGTTTTGCAGACACGTGAACTAATTCCACGATTTGTTCATGTCTACATATGCTCAGGGTGGTAAATGTCTCATCAGTTCGTATCTATGAAAGTCTGAAAGTTGAACCCTCGTAAATTGGGGACTTACTGTATTCTCTTATGTCTCCTTTCCATTTTGTAATTAAGACAAATTCTCAGGTATGATCTCTTCAAATACTGCCTGGGATGGTTGATTGTGTTAACCTGAGTAAATAATGCCAGACTGAATCCACTCAGCATTGTTCTGGGTGTAGGAGACCCACCCCAGGGAAGATTATCCCTGGAATGCTAAAAAAGGGGAAATGAAGAAGGAAGGATTGTTTCTGGTTCCTTCCCAGGAGTTCCAGTCTGCTTTCACCTGGGACATCATCTCCTGGCTTTGAGTACACTTTTCAGTCTCCAGTGTCAACCCTTCAAGCTTCCATTGCAGAGGCTTTGGCCTCCTGTTGACATAGGAGCTCCCAGACTTTGACCGGATCCTTCTGACCTTTTGTGCTCCTCCATTCCTGACTCTGTGGGCAGCCACTGTAAGCCAGTCTGTAAATTCTCATGTAGTTGTACATCTTGCATTATATCTATTTCTCTATCAACACTGACTGATACACCACCTTTCCTCCAGTATAGTTTCTCTAATACAATGATTAGAAATATGCTAGACATTCTCATTTTATTCTCCATTTCACTCAACTGCTTTCAGTTTTCACTTCCTTTCTGTGTACCACATGCTGAGTAATTGTTTCAGGTTTATTTTCTATTTGCATTTTGCCTTTTAACTGTTTAAGTACTGTTAACATATCCATTAAATGTTTTATTTCAATGACTGTATTATTTATTTCAAAATATTCCATTTGGCTTTTTTTCAAACTGGTTGGTCATTTGATTAGTCTTTGTTGCCTGTTATTTTGTATTTTATTCCTTAAATATTTTCTTCTCCCCAGCCCCACCTCAGGTCCTGCAAATCAAACTCAAGACCTTATGCTTGTCAACCATGCATGACGCCAGAAAACCATGTCCCTGGCCCCTTCCTTAAACATTTTCTACACAGTTATTTCATATTCTATTTCTGATAATTCCAAAATCTTAACTGGTTAGGATTCCAAATCTATTTATTGCATCTGTGCCTTTCATACATAAGTGTCTTGGTTTTTGCTGTGTTTACTAATCTTTGGTTGTAAACTCATGTTTGCTAGATTTTAATCTGTGGGAGACTGACAGACCTAAAATGGGATACTTTCTTCCAAGAGAGAATTTTATTGCTTTTTCATGCAGATGGAGGATAGTAGATGCTACCTAATGGCTATGTATCCCCTCTCAAGACTCCAGGACTTAATAAGAGGGTCTCAGATTTGGAGTCTCAGCCTTGCTGGACCCAATGGTTATTAATTTGCAGAATGTAGTGATCTCAACTAGCATTCATCCTGAGAGCAATTCCACTTTAATTGTTTTACATTTCACATAATTGGTTAGTGTTAGTTTTATGAGTTTTTAGTTTTTTTGGTCTCTGGTTAAGAAGGGTTCACTCTGTGGAAAGAAGTAGTGACTGATAAGTGGGTACTTTTCTTTCTTCTCATAAGCCCAGCTCTATAATTACAAATCTGGGACTATTTATCTTTTCTTTGAGATGGGCGTCTCACTATATTCCTCAAGCTGGTCGCAAACCTGTGGCCTCAAGCAACAACCTCCCCTGGCCCCAGCCTTCCAAGCAGCTTGGACTACAGGTGCATACCACTGTCCTTGGTTCAGTGATCAAATAGTTTATAGTTCCTTCAATTATTGAGGCAATCAAATAAAAAAGAAGAAAATACAAAAAAATATTGAGGCAATTCAAAGTATGAAATAAGTTTTTGCACTTGATATTTATAAGCCCCCCTTCCTTCCCTCCTTCCTTCCTTCTTTCCTTCCGTTAAGTTTGTTGCTATCTCCTAGCTCAGGTTGCTTGCACAAATTCACATCCAAATGACATCTGATCCTTGCACACATAGTAAAGAGCCTGGACTCAGGACCTGGCGGAGGATGGAACTGGACCCTAAGGCCTTCCAACCCTCGGGGCCTCGGTGAGGGTTGGATCTGAAGTGCCAGAGGAAGGAAGCGTGAGCTAGGCTTCCCGGCCCTAGCCAAAGAGGTGTTTCACTAGCAGGCTCCTCCTGGAGTGCCAAATTCATGTCAAGGGTTTCAGGGGTTTCAGGCAACTGGATACAGTGGTTAGAAGCTCAGGACACTGCTGCACCTTTCCCTAACCCCTGACAACCACCTCCTCAGATGCTCAGGTTCAAGTCAATTCCACAAACACTGAATTTCTAGAAAGAGCCATCCTACTCTGGGTCTCCAAGGCATAAATAAATAGGTGACCAAGATTCAGCCTTAGCTACTAAAGAGGGGCAGGGTCTGGCAGCAAAGCACTCCGATACATCAGCAAATGTGGGGAGGGCTTCCCAAGGAGTAGAGACTCGGCATAGCTAAAGTCCACAGGAACAGGGAGAAGAGAAGTAGGGAGTATGGCAATCTGGAAGTTTCCATGGAGGAGTTACTTTTCAGTGGAGCCTTGAATGAAGGGCAAAGATTTTGATAGATAGGACTGAGAAGACAGAAAAGAAAGGGCACAGCATAGAACGCGAACACAGGCGGGGAGGGGTGGGGGAGATGGGAAGAAGGGTTGACAAACAGCATTCAGTTCAAGTTCAAATTCAGTTTACGCTGAAACTCAAAACATTTCACTCCATAGTAGCTGCCTCCACCGGCTTCCGTGGAAGTACTCTGCACAAGGTGGGGCAGGAGAGGCCTTCATACTAGAAATGTCTACATGAGATAAAAGAAGGCTGTGCCAGCAACCCACCAAGTATTTCCCATTTCCAGGGGAAGACACCTTCCAAAACGCTGATGCCCAGCCTGAGTAAAGCAGGAGTTGGTGGCAGGAATCCTAAGATGGCTGAACTCGGGCTGTGGAGAGCTGTACGTGCCAAGCTACAAAGTTAAAACCTGGTCAAGTTACAGTGTGCTCAATGAAATACTGTTGCAGATTTGAAAAGTAACCCACTCTCCACCCTTCAAGCTGCTGCCCAGGCTCAGCTCCCCCAGCTGCACCTCAGCCCAAGTCTCCTCCCGGTGCCTCTTGGCCCCTAAACCTATTTTGAAAAATCTCATCGGTGATACAGATGGCAATAGCTAGGCGTCAAGAGGCCAAGTACATACACAGAGCCTTTGAGGTGACACAAAATGCCTTTGTCTCGGCTGAACCAAGAAACTCAACCTCGGCTTCCCTCGCTCCCACAGGGCCCCTCTGTAACAGCTTTCTTCCCCTTTTGCACATTCCTTTCGCCCTCCTACCAAGGAGGAAGCTGGGCAGCCCGGAGCTGGCTGGGATGGCGAGGTTAAGAGGCGGTGGAAATGACAAATCTTATTTCCAGGCCACAGAGTTTAGGGAGTAAGTAGGAGAGTGGAGGGAGGAATCTTTGGGTGAGGGAAAAGCAGAACTTAGTAGAGCTGGGAGAAGACACTGGAGATGTTCTTTGAGTTTCAGTGCACATGCATGCAGAGGGCCTTATCACGGTGAGACCTTGGACTCCTGCCTAGAACCCTTCAGATCTGATTTGCTAAAATGGGGCACCCAAGAAATCATCACTGCTGGCGTGGGGGATCCACACCTCCTTGTTCTCCTGCTCCCCGTTTCTTTCATTCTAGGTCATTTAGACCATTCTCCTGTCCGAAGGACAGACAGACAGGACAGAGAAGACAGAAAAGGAAGGGCAGCCTGGCACACAGAAAAAGAGCATGTGCCCACTGGCTTCCTCTGGTGAGGAGGAATCTATCTGGTCTCCACTCATCTCTCCTCCTTCCTCTCATTTCTCTCTGTATGGATAAACAGCTGACATTTCAGCTGGCAGCAGCATTTCACATTAATTTTCCTCTTCTCCCATTGTCCTGCTGTTTGTGCAGTGCCTGCTGCATGTGCAAGAGGAGAACATAATCAGTAAAGTTTCTCTGGTGATTATGTTTCCATACTGAGTCACATAATTCCACTTAATTGCTGGGTAAAAGCTGCTTGGAAAGAGAAGCTACTAGTTGATGATATAGCAACATGGTGTATTATTTCTGAGTCCATGCAGCAGTGAGGTCGATCCAAATACTCGGTTCCATTGTGACAATAACTCAGAAACAACCACCCTTTAAAAGGCAGAGGCTCTGAGTTACAGTGAAACTTCATTATCGTGTTCATGCTTTCCTTTCCTCTGCCAAAGCCTCGCAAGCCTTTCCCCAAGGCACCTGCTTGCCTTTCTGTATGCTCAGCCCATGAACAATATGAGCAGCAGTCACATGGCCGTGGTCTTAGGAGGATACTCCAAAGAGAGTCAAGGCCCTCACTCCTGACAGGGTACACCCAAAGGGTCACAGAATGTCTGGGCCCCTGCTTACCCAAAGCTATTATTACAGGATAGGGGGACATGATATATTTACATCTTTGCAACAAAGACAGTGTTACAAGATTTCACTGTGTATAAATAGAGTATAGGCAAGATGTAACATTTAGCAGGTGGACCTGGCATCACAGAATGCCAGAGTGTGTTAGAATGACTGAGATGAAGGCTGACTTTCATTTGAGACAACTGAGTCCCAAAGAGAGAAGCTACATCTATTTCAGCCCATTAGACAGGTGCATGGCTGTTGGGAACCATTGAAGCTGGAGATTGATCACATGGGTGGGGCTAAAGCAAGACCAGCCCTGAAAACACAGAGAGCCCCAAACAAGCCACATAAACAAGCTGTTCCAGCTCCATGCGAAAAGGGGCCCAGGCCAGCCATGCAAACAAGTTGCTACGCAGCGGGGTTGAAATTGACATCATCCTTCCCAGTGTATAAATAAATGTGCTGCAGTGGTTGAACAGCCCCTTTTCTCCCATCAGAAGAGAGGGCTCTGCCTGACCTCAGCTTTTACCTCTTTTCTTTATTTTCCCAGGAACCTCAAGAGTGGTGCAGGTCACGGCACATGGTCTGGCCCAGGTCACTAGCTTCCACTCTTGTGTGCTCTTTGATGTGCTGGGGTCAGCAGGTGGTTACACCAGGGATGGTGGAGCAAACAGCTGAGGGTACCTGGGGCAGCCCCACAAGAGCCAGGTTACAAGATAAACTCCTGCAGGGCTGAGTGATGGCTGCCCAAAGAGAAAGACAGAAGGAAAAGAATGGACAGGCTCCTTTCACTAGATGACCTACGATAGGAGATGCAAGAGCTCATGATGGCCTCAAGGACAGGGAGAGATGGAAACATGTCAAGAAAGGCCTTCCAAAAGCATGGAGCCCAGCTCCTCACTCTCACACGGGGTAGCAATGCCAAGAAGACCTCAGAAAGGCTCTGGGGCCAGTGTCCTGTCTCTGAATTGTTCCGTTTGACACTAATAGATCGGACTACCCTCCCCCTACTTTCCTTCCAACTGTAAGACTTGGTGATTTCTTAGGGATATAAAGATTCCACCTTTCTGCACCACACCTGTGCCAGTCTTAGTCCTGGGCATTATCATTGCCTGTTGGCATCATCGGCCTGGCCTTACACTATTCACATGCATGCTACGTAACAGCTGTACCACGTCACGCAGCTGGGATAATGGCAAAGGCCTATGTCCACTGTCCATTTGCTCCCCTGTTCAAGTGAAGCATCCTGCCTTCCGAGGGTCCTTTCTTAACATCAAACCCATTTTCCAGGGAAACAAATAAACAGAGAAAGCAAGTGAGTGCTGGGTTCTAGTCTTCAGGTCTGCTCTGTCTGCCCTGCGGGTTGGTGAGAGTGCATAGTTTCCTGCTGTGAGCTGGTACTGGTCACTGAGCTGAACTGTAGGAACAGATTGATGGAGGGTGCCCACCCACTTGGTGGCTGAGAGCCATGGCCGCATGCACTGCGGCTGTTCAGGGCACCCCACCGCCACCGCCGACGCTACCACCCCACTTGTTTCTACCCAGCTGCCGCAGACTGAAACTGCCTGGGGGTAGGGAGGGGGTAGGGGCAGATAAACTCTGCAAACACGGCCACAGAAAAAGGAGCTCCTGCCACCCAAGCTCCCCGTCACCTCCCTCTCCATGCAGATTCACAGGAAGGACCCTGCCTGCCAGCTCACCTCTCTGGGAATTTATACTCTCTCCTTGAACAGGAGTGGCTTACTTAGGAGGACCAATTTGGGTTTGTTTGTTTGTTTGAACAGATTACAAACTCAGGTACCTGATTTAGGTGAGGGTAGAATCAACCAATCCATTTCCCCCGCCTACTCTGCAAGGCCATTCTAAAGGTCAGGCACCCAATTCTAAAGGTCAGGCACCATAACATATGTGAAAGTTCTCTGTAAACTGTAACCACTGTAACAATAAATGCATCATGAGGTGCTCACACACTGCCAAGTCCCATTTCAAGGGGTTTACTCATTCAATCCTTATAGTCCCAGGAAGTAGCTGTTAGTGTGGGTTCCATTATACAGATATGTAAACTGAGGCCAGGAAGATTCAGTCATTTTCTCAAAGTCCCAGGGCTAGAAAGCAGCAGAACCAGATTCAAAGTCAAGTGCCCTGGTGCCACTTGGTTTGGAACCACTCAGCTCTCCTACCTCCCTGTGGCTTTGTGGCCTAGGACAGGTTATTTAACCTCTGAGCCAATTATAAAATGGGAACAATAATATGCACCTGAGGGGTGGTGAGGATTGGGTGGCAGGGACCTTGTGTGGGACAGTTATTGTCTGTTTGGCCCACTTGTCCCAGCTTCTGTGATTGGCATCTTCTACTGGAAGCCTTGTCCCCTCTGCCCCCAGCCAGTGGTCTGCAGGAGGCTGACACCCAGCCCTCCCTGGAGGATAAAGGAATGGACAGGAAAATTCAGTGCCCCCTACCTAAGGATGCCCAGCGAAACAGAGAAGCCAAGTTGTGAGGAGTAGGGGTGGTGAGGTTTTGGGGTGGGAGTGAGCTAGTAGTAGCAGGTAAGAACTGGCCAGGAGGGGGAAGCAGAGAAGGGACCAGGAGAGGGTCCTGGTGTAAGGCCTACAGTTCAGCTCAGTGACCAGTTCCTGCCCTGCCTAAGGGAGATGGGGCTCTCTTTCTGCCATCTGCAAAGAGGAGAGCTGGGGTACGCACACTACCTGGCAAACAGAAGGAGAACAGCAATGGTTCTTCTTGTCACTGCTACCATTCCCCAGCTCCTCCTTTATTTTCTACCTCTTCCTGGACAAGGAGGAAGCCACACAGAGGCAGAGGCCCAGGAAGGGGCCCAAGTTACCTCCCATCTTTTCCATCTCTTCCTCTTCACTGTGTCCTCTACCCACCAGGAGGACACCAGCAGGGGCACAAGGGAGGCTTCAGCCCACAGCTAACACAAGCATCCCTGGCCACTGCCTTCTCCCACCCCCAGGTCCACAGCCAAGTCATTCAGGGCCACACACAGGTGACACAGTGACACAGTGAGAGCCTACTGGGTGGGAGAAGCAGAGGACAGTGACATTGACCTAAACTAAAGAAAGCCCTTCAAAGAGACACACAAGACAGACAGACAGACGTGACACAGAGGCAAAAAACCCCAAGAAAAGCAAAACTGAAAAGGGCGTTGAAAGCAGGAAAGAAGCCACCAAAGGTACAAGAGGCTGCAAGATGAGACAGGGGTGGCCCAGAGCCAATGTTCCCAGTAAAAACTAAACCAGAAAAGTGCAAAGGAAAGACACAGAGGGAGAAGCAAAGAGAGGAGGAGCTCAGGAAGAAGAAAGAAAATCTTCCCGGGAGTGAGTAACATCAAACAAGCCTCCACACAGCCACTTGGAGCAAGGTCCGGGTCCACAAATCCTCGGCAGCTCCAGTGGCCTCTCCTTGGTTCCTGCATCCCTGAGACACAGTGATTCCTCCAAATAGCAAAGGAAAGAAAAACCACCCAGGTGGACTCTGAAGAGGAAAAGCCAACAGGCAGCTGCTGTTCCCAGGAAGGAATGGCTCACACTGCTCCCCAGCTGCTGGGAGGCTACTCTAGAGGCCAGGAGCCTGCAGAGCCCCAGCCTGAGGCCCAGACTTCGAGGGCCTCAGGTGTCACTTTTCTCAGCACATCCAATCTTCCTCCTCCTAGAGAAGCTACTGCCATCAATAAGGGCCCCCTCAGTGTGCTTACAAAGGCTGGCCTAGGATACACAGGTGAGGCCGTTAGGACTCCTGCAGAACTAGGGGGCTCTTCCTAACATGGCCCCAGTCCTCTGGCCTCCCTGGGTTCAGAGCAAGTTATACCAGGATGGGGACTCTTGTCCCTCGGCCCTGGATCTTCTAGTCTCCTTATTACTGTCAAAAGGGGAGCAACTATGTTAGCACATTCCATACCCCCTGGAGCTCCTATTTCCTCTCATGGTGGTTGAAGCAATAGTGAAGAATGTGATGGTGGTGACAATAATACCACCAAACATTCATAAGACATCCTGTTTGCCAAACAATTCACAGGAATCAGCTCAAAGAAACACCACAACTATGTGTGAGGTTGGTCATCAAGGCCATTTTACCTGTTTCAACATGGAAGGCTCAGAATTAAAGTTACTGCTCAAGGTCCCTCCAGTAACAACATACCTAGGATTATCACCTAATTCTGTTGATTCCAAATAATGTACACTTTCTACTCATCCTTGCTGCCTCCCTGGCAGGTGTGGCAATGTACATGGACAAAAATAAAAATAGTAATCTTAAGTTATTCCTGGAATGCAAGGATGGTTCAGCATACAAAAATCAATCTAAACAAAGGCAAGGCAGGAGGCATCACAATTAATTCTGACTTGAAATTATACTACAAAGCTACTATTATAAAAACAGCATGGTACTGGAAACAACAACAACAAAAACCAGACCCAAGGATCTGTGGAACTAGTTAGAAGATGCAGAACAACTCCAAACTCAGCCACTTAAACACCTTCTTTAATAAATGGTGCTGGAAAAAACTGGCTTTCTATATGCCAAAGATTAAAACTAGACCCATATCTTTCACCATGCAGTAAACTAAGACTGAAATGGATCAAAAATCTAAATATTAAAACAGAAACACTAAATCTGCTGAAAGACAGAATAGGTAGAACTCTTGAAGACATTGGTGTAGCCAAAGGCTTTATAAACAAAACCCCAGGTGCACAAGAACTATTACAAAGAGTCAACTGTGATCTCATCTTATTAAAAGATGAGATCCTTTGGCACAGGACTGGGGATTTAGCTCAGTGGTTCAGCGCCTGCCTGGCAAGTGCAAAGTCCTGAGTTTGATTCCCAGTACCAATTTAAAAAAAAAAAAAAACTTTTGCATAGCAAAAGAAACCACCAACAGAGTGAAGAGACAACCCACAGAGTGGGAAAAAAATTTGCCAGCTATACCTCAAAGGATTAATATCTAGAATATATAAAGAACTTCAAAAAAAACAGACCCCCCCAAATTTAAAGACCCAATCCAAAAATGGGCATGTGAAAGGACAGACACTTCTCAGATGAAAAATACAAATGGCAATAAACATATGAAAAAATGTTCAAGATTACTGGTTATTTAAGAGATGCAAATTGAAGCAATCCTGAGATTCCACCTCACTCCAGAAGGAATGGCTATTGTCAAGAAATCAACCAATAACAAATGCTGGAGGGGCTGTGGGGAAAAAGGAACCTTCTCCACTGCTGGTGAAGTGTAGACTGATGCAACCACTTTGGAAATCAGTATGAAAATTCCTTAAAAAACTAAAACTAGAGGTTCCATTCAACCTAGCTATTCCCCTTCTTGATATACTCCTGAAAGAATTAAAAGCATCATATCACAGTGATACAGTTACACCCATGTTTGCAGTGACACAGTTTTTAATAGCCAAATCTTGGAAATAGTCCAAATGCCTATCAACTGATGAATGGACAAAGATGTGGGGTGCCTGTTTATTTGTTTGTTTGTTTGTTTCAGACAGGGTCTCTCTATGCAGTTCAGGCTGGCCTTGAGCTCACTTTGTAACCAGACTGGTCTCAAACTCATAAGGATGCTCTATCTAAAACATACCAATAAAATAAACTTTTTCCAGGCATGGTGACACCCATCTGCGGTCCCAACACTTAGAGGCTGAGGCAGGAGGATCACCATGACTTTGAGACCAGCCTAGGCTACACAGTGAGTTCAAAGCCAGCCTGCACTACATAGTGAGATCTTGTCTCAAAAAAAAAAAAAGTTTTAAAAAATCAATCTAATATACTATACTAATCAAATGTTGCAAAAAATACATAACTGTCTCAACTGGTACAGAAAAAGTACCTGCAAAATTCAACATCCTCTCCTGATGCAGACACTCAACAAATAAATAGAAGGAAACTGCCATAACCTAATTAAAGCCATATGGAAGCATCCCTAATGAAACCCAGTCGTAAAAGACTGAAAACTTTTCCTCCAACGATGGAAACATGGCAAGGGAACCCACTTTCACTGCTGCTATTCAGCATGGTGTGGGAAGTTCCACCCAGGGCAGTTCGACAAGAAAAACACGTAAAATGCAACTAAACTGAAAAAGAAGTAAAATCACCTTTGTTTAAACATGCTACCATCTTCCACATAGCAAACTCAAGAGATTACACATATGCACACAGATTCTTGGAATAAATGAATTCAGCAAAGTAGAAAGATACAAAGTCAATACATAAAGTTCAGTGTTTGGGAAAAAAGTCAATAAACTAAAATGGAAACTATGCAAGTAATTCCATTTGTCATAGTACCAAAAAGAGTGAAATACTTAGAAATTAACCAAGAAACTGAAAACTTGTGCAATGTGAACTATAAAATATTTCTTAAAAAATGAAAGAAGACATAAACAAATGGAAAGACATCCATGTTCACTGACTGGAACACGGAATCATTAAGACGTCAATAATAAGCCAGGCATGATGGTATATGCTGCTACTCCCAGCCCTCTGGGAGGCTGGAGCAGGAAGATCACAAGTTCAAGCCTATTCAACTAAGTGGCCTAGCAGGACTCTGTCTCAAAAAGGGCTGGGGATGTACCTCAGTGCAAGGGCTCTGGGATGAATCCCCAGTGCCACCAGAAAAAAAAGCCAATACTATCCCTAAATGATCCATATAACCCAAAATATAGCTTTTGCAATGTTTGGCACACATCATGCTTTTCAATTTCCCTTCACATGTTGTTGTCCAGCTGTGCTGTGCTCACTGTGACCGATGGTTGGGGTAAGGCTGGGTCCCTGCAGCCTCAGAAGCAGTGGGCAGCTGGGGACTTGTCAGCCGTTGCAGGGTTCCAGCTGCTCACAGTTATGCTCCATCTCTCCCAGCTGAGCTTCCCCATCAACACAGATGCCTGTCTCCCTCCTCAGCCTCTGCCTGTGTCACCGCAGCTGCTGGGCATCCTGCCTCTTGTGCCCAGTGTATCAGTGCATTTATGCCGGGAGCTGGACCATGTCCCAGCGCAGCTGTAGGTGGTCTGGCCACTGGTACTCGGCTCATGGTGGATGCCATCAGAACTACTCACCAGAGAGCTGGCTGAAGAACTGACTGCCTCAAAGACCAGAGAAATCCCAGAGTCGATCACCAGGTGCTGAATACACTGCTGGGGGAGCATGAAAGGATGGGAAACAGTGACACATGTGACAGCAGACTCTTGTGACATGATGACAGTGGCTCTTTACCTCTGTGACTGTCTTTCTCCAAACCCATAACCCTGGTCTAATCGTGAGGAAAACATCAGACAAGTCCTAGCAGAGGGGCTTCCTGCAATAGACCTACGATGGACCTGAGCCGTGTTCCTCGCCACTGTCACAGTGGAGGAGACACTGTCACCAAGAGAAGCCTAAGGAGACATGATGACCGGACACAAAGTGGTGTTCTGTGTGGGATCTGACAACAGAAAAGGGACCTTAGGTAAGAGCGAGGAAATTTGCACAAAGTATCAACTTTAATTAATAAAAAATGTATCAACAGTAGATCATTTGTTGGAACAAATGTACCACACAGGTAAGATGTGAAGAATGGGAAATTGTACACAGGAGAGAACATAGAAATTCTGTAATATCTGCTCATTTTTTTTTGAAAATTTGAAATCACCCTGAAAAAATAAAGTCTGCTCATAGAAAAAAAAAATTTTTTTTAATTCAGTTAAAAACCAAAAAGCACCCCCATCCCATCATATCATTCCTGCACCAGCTCACCTTCCTAACCCAGTGTGGAGCCCGGTGCCCTGTTTGTGGCATCTGATGCTCCTGAAATAGCTGGGCATCTCTCGTTCATAGCCACAGAGCCCAGAGCCAGCTGAGGGTTTCAAAGCTGCCTTTTAAAACAACTTTGGGTCTGCATCAGAGCTCACTGATAGAGACCTCTGGCCTCCAGAGGAAAATGCAACCTCTTCCCTCGATATGCATTTTAAATGCCCATCAAATCAATGATTAAACATCACTCATTCTGTTTAATAGCCCAACTTGAAATGGCTGTTCCACCTCCTTGCAAAGAACCAGAAAGAAGCTGTCACAGAGACAGGACTCAAGCCTAGGAAAGTGAAAGAAAGCAGAGGTTGGTGACATTCCAACAGGCCTGGGGCTCACAGGGTCACTGTAGACACTCTGCCAGTTCCTCCGGGCTGACCACAAGAGAGCTAGAAGGCCTAAGCACAGGGCATGGGACCCTGTCCCAGAGCACTGCTGTTGGCCCCTGCCTGGGTGGCCCCTTCCATCTCCAGTCAAGGCAGGGGGCCCCTAAGTGGCCCAGTAGCTGGGATTCTGTCCCAACATCCCTCATTCATGGTAGAGGGGTGTCCTCAAGACTCAGAGCTGTTTCTCTAGCACACAGATCCAATCCTCCCCAGATGTACAGGCTGGCTCCCTTCTTACACAGCAAGGGCCTTGTTGGGAGGCATCTTTATCTTCACTGAGGAGTAACTTCAGGGAAAGGGAAATTTGGCCAGAGGAAGAACTGCCTGTGAAGGGAAATAAGGCTTCTTTCTTAGGAAGCAAAACACATTCACAAGTGCAGTCTTGAGTTCTAGGAGTCTCCCTGGAAAGACCCCACGCTGGCCCATCGGCAGAGCAGGGGCCTCACTGTCACCTCACCTCCACTGCTGACTGTGACAATCTTCAGTGTCATCCCAGCCATTCCGTATAGACTTCTCATATCTACCCTGAGAACGCTGTGAACAGACAGGATGGGCCGCCTCTCACATATGGGTTACTGATGTGAGCTGGGCAGAGTGAGTCGGGGAGCTAGCTGGACCCAGGCTTTCCACTGGCCAGCATAAGTCTTGAGGACCCTGCCTCAGTGAATTTTGGGAATTCAGATCTAAGGTCTAGAGCTGGGGCGATGTTGCACAGAAGCCACAAGCACGTGCATACACACACACACACACACACACACACAGGCTTGGTGGAAGGGACCCAGTCAACAGGGAAAGGATCACATCACCCACAAACCTGCTGACAGAGGCCCATTCAAGACAGACCAGAAGAGCAGTTCCAGCAGCAGAAACAGAAACCCCAAGCAGCTGTCAGGCCAGGGACTCAGAGGCCAGGCGCCTTCCATCCTGCCCACAGCCAGACCACAGCACCAGGAGCGGCAGCTGCCCTCTGCTCTCTCTGCCCACCTCTTTGGAAGCACAGCACTGGCCTACAGGTCCCAGCCACATTATCCTCCCAGGCTCACATTATCCTCCCGTGGGAGTAGCAAATGAACCCACAGGAATGCTCTTTACTTGTAGGTGGAGTGGGGGGCTCTTGACACTAATGTTTCAGGAAACACACTGTCTCTTCATTTCCCACCACATGCCCTTACTCCCCAGATTCCCACAAAACTGAGGCCCACCATGTTCTTCCATGTACTGCCATGGCTACTGCGTGCATCTACCAAACTAAACAGACACACTCTAGGCATCTCTGGAACCCCAGCTGCTGATCACAGTGCCTGCTCTATAAATGGTGAACGAATCAGTGTTTCAGCATCACCAGCTCTTTAAGTCATAACCCAATGAACAACCTGAGGATCTATGCAGCGTACCTTTGGCATTTAAGGCATTTTGAGACATTTAGGCACCCCCCCCCAACTCCAGCCCCTCACCTCCTCATTTCTGTCATTGAGATCTATGTCAAATCCCAAAACACAATTAGGAATCAGCTTCCATCTGTTGGCTCAGCCCTTAAGCCTCAACTTCTTTTCAGGCTCCACCAAGGGAAGTGGCCATGCCAAAGCGATGGATGGGAAGAAAGGAACAGGCTGTGTGCGCAAGGGGATGAATGAGAGGCAAGGAGACGGCTGGAGGTGCAGATGGACTCAGCACTGCCTGGGGCGTAAGGACTCTTCCAAAACACACTTGATTCCTAAGTGCTTGTGGGGCTTTCTCCATGGGTCAAGGGGGAAGGATCAGCAGGAAGAGGCAGCTCTACAAGGATTAAAAATGCAGGCACAGACCCTGAGGGGTAGAGCTGTCAGGGGTATGGGAGGAGGAAAGCAGTGCTTATAGGGAATGAGGAAAATTAGCTACTCAAAAGAAAGCACTTGTCAGGAGCCTCAAAGGATGGCATATCACCAAGGATATCATTCTAGTAAGAGTGAGATGGGCTAGCTATCATTATGATCATTAGAGCAGGTGATATCTAGTGAGCGTCTACCATGTGTTAGACACTGTGCTAACACTTTACAGAGCTCACCCTACTCAATCTTCATGCTCAGTTGATAGACAAGGCTACAGAGGCTTAGAAAAGCTGAGAAAACCAGGAAGTACCAGAATCCAGTGTAGAACCCAAATCTGTGTACAGAGGCTGCCAATCCCTGCTCCACAGGTAGGAGCAAGAGCACATCCCAGCAGGGCCTAGGCAGAGGCCAGGAGAATGAAGGCTTCAGAGAAGCATCTGTCACGTGCCTAAAGAGGTAGCAGCAGCCAAACTCCAGACAGCCTGGAGGACAGGCACAGTGCTTGCCCTTATTAAACAGCAAGAGGCTGAGACTAGACCTTACCTGCAGCATGGGCTGGGAGGATGCAGGCTGAGAGGCCACCAGGAGGGTCCAGGCAAGTGACAGAGGCTGAGTGAGGTAAGGCATTGCAGGGATAAGTGAGTACCTGCCTGAATGTCAGGCGTGGAAGATTAAGTGTGTGAGGAAGGGAGTGTGAGTACACCAGTGCTAGTGTGAGGATAGAGGCCTGTCCTGGGGAGAAAGCAGGTTACAAGGTCCTCTTCATGGGAAATGAGGCAAGGTAGGCAGGAGGAGGGTGGCCAAGAAAAAAATCAATCGATTCTCCAGAGGTGAAGGGCTCAGCTAATTTGGAGACCGTCACTCCACAGTGCCACTAAGTCCTGAGAAGCCCACAGGGCCAGGGCCAGGGAAGGAACTAGGTAAACATTTGCTAAAAAACTGAATGACTAAATGCCAGACCTCAGCCTTTGGTCTCCCAATACAGGCTTGCTTTTGCCTCCAGCTGGAGTCATTGTCATTCCACCTAGACACCCCCCAATCTCTTCTCTAGACTTGTGCACTCAATTCAGTATTCTGAGCTGGCATGGAGACATTCCAATGGTTCCACTGGATCTAGTCTGGGCCTTAGGGTCCCCGCCCACTTCCTGAGCCTTCTTTCCTGCATATCTTTGGGACAACAGTGTTTCTATGCAGCCTCCAGGTCTCTTCAACCTTCCCCTATCTCAGAACAGATAAGACGCTGCCAAATGGTCCCAAGCATTTGTGTCAGCCAAAAATAGCCTGCTTCTTGTCAGGGGCAGACAGTCAGGACAGGACACTCTCCCTGCTACCTCTCCAGTTGGCCATGAGCATCCTCCCCCACACAGGGCACTTCTTCACCTCCCCTAGCCTCAGTTTCTCACCTGTACCATGGCCTCTTAACTTGCGTGCTCCCAGCTCCATCTATTGACCAGCTGATCCTGCACCAAAGATCTAGTCATGTCTAGCCTCTTGGAGGCCCTCTGTCGCTGACCCTGGGTCTGGCCCTCTCCAGAGGAGGCGCTTTAAAAGCTCCACCCAGCCCAGTGGGGCGTGGTGCCTCTCAGCCCAAGAGAAGAAATTCAGTCTCCATTCTTCCAACACCACCTGCCCCACTGGGTGAAGGGGTCTTTCTGGGGAGCAGCCAGAGACGCGTCCCTTTTTTGCTCAGCTCAGCTGCAGCCCTGTATTGTGAAATAAGAAGCACAGTTTGATGCCTGGAGAGAAAAGGGATCTCAGAATTGTATAATTCACACAAATTTAGAGGAAGACATGACTTAGAAATCAGGACTCTGAACCTCTGTGCAGAAACAGGGGTCAAAGATCTTAAAGGCTTTTGGTTGCTTGAGCACAGTCAAGGCCATTTTTAGATTTCACCAGAAACACTGTCTGCAACACCGAGGGTATCTGGGCAACAGATATGGTACACATGCCCTGGGAGGCTCAGCGGAACAGGGGCAGAGCTGGCTGGAAGCAGGCTTTCTGCCCTAGGCTCTCCGCCACCCACCGCCTGTGCTTTTAGGACTGGTCTGTTCCTTCCAGAGTTACTCTGGTAGAGCTAACAGGAGAGTCATTAGATTGGGAGTACCAGGGGCTACCTGGCCCTGCCTGCCATGCAGATGGCAGTCCAAGAGGACTGGACATGGAGGGAGCATGTGCTCTGATTTATAAAGGGAGAGAGATGGGCTAACTCCCTGAAGGCTGTTGGGGAGTTTCCAGGGTAAGAAACTGCTCCTTCTCCCACCTCACTTTGCTACACTATCCACTTTACCTCCCAAGAAAACACAAGGAACCAGGTTCACCTACCATTCCCACCCACTAGGGGACCTCGCAATGGGGCATTGTCTCCAAAGGACTGATGACAGCAGAGAAAAGAACACAAGACATGCTGGTCAGGTACTGTGAGGTCTGCACTCCTGGCTAAGAAATGAAATGGCGAGGACTAGGGATTTAGCTCAACGGCATAAGCGCCTGCCTTGCAAGCATGTGGTCGTGAGTTCGATCCCCAGTACCAATAAAAATTTTTTAAAAAATGACATGGCCTCAACCATTACATGTGACTTCAGTTTCCCCACTTATGTCCTGGCTGGATGCTCCCTCAAGGCTGCTTCTGGTTCTGAGATTCCAAGGTCAGGGACTGTGTCTCCCTCACAGGTGTCCCCAGCAATTAACACATAGTAGACACAACACAGGTCACTGAATGACTGAATTAAATGGGTTCTTCAATAGTCCAAAGACCAGATGGAAGCCAGAAAGGAAACTCTTCCCTCAGAGATGCACTGTCTGATGACCATGGAAACCACAAGTCTTGTAGAGTGGCAGTGGAGGAGCCCTTTGCCAGCCTGCCTCCTCTCCTGGGTGTGTAGGTTTGGCTGGAGGAGCCAAGCAGGATGCAGGAAAACAAGACTCAGGAAGAATGGCCTGAGCCCCAGACAGGAACCAACCTCCCCACCTTCCCCTCTCTTGGCTCATCTTCCCTCTGAGTCCCGGCCTCCCTGCCCTTCCTGCCCTCCTCACTCTGTACCTCTGCGGGGTAACAGGCTTCCCTTCCCTCTTCAAAGCCTCCTATAGTCAGGAAAATGCCTGGGGAGGCCTCGGGATTTCTGGAGCTGCAACACGGAGAGATTTAAATTTTGGTCTTCTCTCAGCCTCTGGAATTTGGCACCTAGGAGTCCGTGGGGTAAAGGAATCTGGCAGTGTCTCTTCCTCCACCATCTAACCCAACATTCTGAGGTAGGGGTTAGGATTTCCCTTCTGGGCTTTCTGACTCTCTGCACCCTTAAGCACAGAGCACAGGGCTGGATAAGACAGGAAACTCTTTTTTGCCTCAGCCCAGCCAGCCCAGAGACCCATTTAGAAGGTGTGTGTGTGTGTGTGTGTGTGTGTGTGTGCGTTTGTAGGTGTGCACGCACGCGCGCGCACACACATGCGCACGACCTCGCGGGCATAAGCATATGTGTTGGGGAGTTGATGTATGTGTTATTGTTAGGGAGCGTGAATATACACAGCATGAGAGCAGGGAGTAAGTGAAGCTTGGTAAGTGGGGGCCCTGAGGTGTGGTATGGATGTGGTGTATACGGTATTCATGTGGTATGATACATGTGTGCGCACGGCGTGTAGGAAAAGACGTGTATGGCGAGGAGGCGTGGAGCATTGTGAGAACATGTTAACTGTGCGTAACGTGCTATGTGTATGTTTTGGGGTTGTGTGGGGTGTACAGTCTGTATGATGGGGTGGAGTGGATAAAGGGCCACGTCATTTTGGAGTGGGAGCCAGACATTCAGGGTCTCCTCTCTACAGAAGTCAAAGATAACCAGTATCTAGGCAACCATATTGGGGGGAAGGGGAGGCAATATGGAAGTGAGGAATGGGCAGGAAAAGGAGGGAGGCTAAGAATTGGAGTTTCCATGGTAACTACAGGCAGGTCACGTGCAAAAGGCCAAGTTCCAAAAGAGATACACACATATACAGACACGTAATATGAGCCCTGAGCTGGGGCGGGGGGGGGGTCCCTTCATTGGGGACCTGGGATGTCCACTGATCCAATCCATCTGCAAACCGGGAAAGCTCTGCCCAGCCAGGTATGAAGCCAGGGAGACAAAGGAACAGGAGATAGGGGCCATACCGGTGGGAAGAAGCCTCCAGCAGCCTCGGCCCTCACCTCGCCCGCCCCCACGGGTCTGGAGGTTGGCAGGGGCCTGGTCAGACCTGTTTTTGCAGCAAGGCAGCTCCACCACTTGTAAGAGCCAGAGTAGGCGCTGAGAAAGCCAAGCTGCTCTTCCAACGCCCCACCAAACCCCAGGGACACCCAGGGGGTAGGTTCACCAGGACCAGCCCTGGTGGGAAAAGGCGGAAATGGGAAAATCTGAGCCCACTGGAAAGAAAACAGGGTTGAAGGAGAAACAAGTGATGCAGACACTGGCATGAATCCCCGCGCCCTGGAACCCCAGTGCCTTGGCTACCGCCCCTCTCTCGGCCGACTACCCAGTCCACACCCCCACCCTGCAAGTTCCATTTTGTATCGCCTTTGTGTCCACACTCACATCCAGCCACGCTGCCCATCCTCGCGCCCCTACACCCAACTCGAGTCCACAGCCTCCGAGTAACAAAGGAAAACTCCCCTGAATACGGGGTGGGAGCAGCCTAAGGACCCCGGCCCCAGGCTCAGGGCAGCCAGGAGAGCCCTCCCCAGCCAGCCGCCAGCACCCCAACCCACCCCCGCCTACTACGCGTCCACCGCCAGCCTCCCTCCGGGGCCCTCGGTCTCCGACGCCCACCTTCTTGTTTACATCCCCAAAGCGCCTCCAGCAGCGGGGCCGAGAGCCGCGGGAGGACCACACACACCCCCCGCGACACCCGAGCCCGCGCTCCTCGCGCCCGGGGACGCCCCAGCCTCACCCCGTCCCCCCAGGACGCAGCCAGCGCAGCCCGCGCCGCAGCGCTCACCTGCACCGCCGGCCCCCTCCGAGCCGATCCCGGGAGGACGCGCCGAGACCCGAGGAGCCTGGGAGTGGCGGGCGGGGGCAGGGCGGTGGGCGCGGCCTGCGCTGCTTTCCCGCCTCCCGGCTCCGCCGAGTTGGGGCCGGCGCGGGCGCGCGCGCTGGGCTCCCGGGCGCACGCCGGCCCCTGGCTCCCGGTTACCGCCCCGCGCCGTGCCCTCCGCCCGCGCCCGCAGCCACCTCTGCTCCACGCGCGGGAGCTGGCGCGCGGGAGATTTTCTCCGAGAAGCAACAGGAGCCGCCGCCCGCCCAGGAGGCGCGCGGGCGCCAGAGCGGATTTGCAGTCAGCTGTTGCTCTACGCTTTTCCTCCGGTGAGGGTGGGAAGGGAGCCAGACAAACACAGTGACGGAGCTGGTGTCTCTCCAAATAGTAAACTCAGGGGGACAGCAAAAATAAAAAGAAGATAGCCCAGCATCAGACGCAGCACCCCCACGTTAATCGGGAGCCTTGGCAATTAAGGGGAGCTTGCACCGGCGGCGCGAATGGCTTTGTGGTAGGCCCAGGAGCCAGCTCTGCTTGTAGCTGTCATTTTCAAGTAGGGCCCTGGGGGCGGTACCCTCACCTGAGCCAAAGATGGCCTTTTTGAGCATCGCCAAACCCTGTCCCTGCCAGAGGCCACATGTTGCCTCTACCCCTCCCAGTCCCCGGGAGTCAAAATTCAAGATGACCAACTTGATTGGAACTTTATCCTAGACTGGAAGCCCTTAGCCTCTGGAGTCTTTATTTCCTCACATAGGAAAGCAGTAATGACCCCATGGGAGGCCTGGCTCACAGCAAGTGCTCCATAAACCGAATGTTATCATTAGGAACAGAGTTTGTAAGAAGGGGCGGGACAGAAACCACAGAAACACAAAGGCTGGCCAGGTTGGTACCAAGGAAGCTCTGCTATGAGCAGAAGGAGACCCATCCGGGCCTCTAACACCTTCGGCCCTGGGCCTCGGTTCTCATAAAGAAGTCCCTTCCAGCTCTGGCCCACTGTGACTGACTTATTTTTTAAAAATGGCCAGATCTCAAAACCCCAAGGCAGGAAACCCATGAATTCAAGATAGCTTTGGAGCCAACAGAGAAACTAAATGGCTACTGAGAAACTCATGGCTCCCTCAGGGCTACTCTGGGGAGGACAGCTTGACCCCTGAACACAAACCTTGGGCTGAATGGCTGCCCCTCTGGTTTAGACTCAGAGTCACTTGGGTCCCCATGATACCTAAAGCTGTTTTACCAAAGTCTGTCTCCAGTCTTGCTAATCCGTGTGATTTCAGACAGACCCCCTGACACTGATGCTCTTCACTTTTCTATAAACTGAGGACTTTGTTACAGTTGTCCATTCCCCTTTTTATCTGCTTGAGGTAGGAAAGATGAAACCACACGACTTTTTTAGGCCCATGTCCTTGGGCAAGTAGAGTCATCCCTCTAGATGTCCTTCAATCCTGCCTTTATTTGCCTCACTGTTGCTTTTTGAGACAGCTGCTGGCAAAGACACACCAAGCAGAGGTTTAGCAAGCCTATTTGGGGAAGGAAAGGCCAATGGATCAGAACACCAAAACCGAGCCACCTGTTGGCTCAGGCTCTTTCCTGGCTGAAAATTCTGAGTGTTCAGCCAGCAACTCCCCAGGTCCTCTGCCTGATGCTGCTAACAGCCAGGCTGCAAAGGGAAGTTAAAAGGGAGCAATCCGCAATCTCAGGGGAGACCTGGTCCCACCCAGAAGGTAGATCTCCAAGGTAGAACAGGAAGCTATCCAGGTGCTGGTCCATCCCAGGAGGCAGGCTGCAGGGTGGGAGCAGGTTCTGTTCACTAACTGCGACCTTGTCTCCACACACACCGGCTGGATTGCACAAGCTTAACTGTGCCAAGGCCACAACCCTGGGACAGCAGTTTCCAGTTCCTTGGCTCACTTCCAAATGCATCTCAGACCTCCCCCTTCCTCCCTGACTTTTTCCTCCTCTGGCCTCTCCCTCAAACAGCTGTGTCGACCTTTCGTCCCTTTACAGAGTTCTTGGACAATGGAATCTGCAAAAAGTTTGCCCCTCACTTAGACTTGCTGACCTCTTAATATCCATCCTGGTTCTCTCTCCCAGAGACCCAGACAAATAACTCCAAACTACTCATCCTAACTCCATCCCATGGGAGCTAAGCAGCTTTCCATCACTGTGACACATATGAAGGCAAATCAACTGATGAAGAAAACAGCTATATGTTGGCTTAGAGTTTGGGAGATTCCAATCCATGGGCAGATGGTCCTGTTGCTTTTGGGCTTGTAGTGAGATCATACATCATGTTGAGGAACAAGTGGCAGAGCAGAGCTGCTCACCTCATGGCAACTGGGAAGCAAAAGAGAGACAGGAAGAGCTGGGACCCTACTATCACCTTCTTGGGAATTGCCCTGCGATCTTAGGATTTCCCAATAGACCTTGCCTCTTCACAGTTCCACCACCTCCTAATCATGCCATTGCTGGTGACCAAGCCTTCAACACACAGGCCTGTGGGGAGCCCTCCACATACTCCAAGCATAGCCTGTGCCTCCAAGTGCCCCCTGCCTCTGTCTTTCTTGACTTTGTAAATGGCATTGTCCCCAAACCAGTTTCTCATCCAGAAAATTGGATGCCATCTCCATATCTCTCCCCAGAGCATCTCTTTCCATTTCAAATGCTTTTATTCTAGGTCAGGCCTTTGTGGTACCAGCCTCCCAGGGCTGGCTCTGCCTTAGTCCCCCCATATCCACCCCTGTCCACTCTTTATTGGAATATTTCCCGCAACACGAATATGGCTCCTCGTTTCCTGCCAGTTCTAAAGCCTCTATCCTAAACACAACATTCAGTCTTTCTGATCCAACACCCAGGCACCTCTCCTGCTTCACCTTCTAACCTACTCTATGCCCTGCTTTCCTGTCCATCCTCCTTTCTGCCACAGTCTTTTTAAAAGCTATTCCAAGGGCCACATGCAATTATCTGCCTGTTTTCCTGCCCTGTCTTTTACTCGTATAGTTTTTTCTTGGTGCTTGAAATATCCTTTTCCTTTTATTCTACTTGAAAGACTCCTACCTACCCTGCAAAGCTACATTCAAATAGTACCTTACTGAAATTAAAGCCATCTAGCTATCAGTGACACCATTGTGTCCCTATTACCGTAATTGCACACATCACAGTCTGAACTTTACTATGTTCAGTGGCCTGTGTCTGCTGCCTCATGGAACAGGTCTTGACTGAACTTGGCTCCTTTCTCCTCTAGTAGGCTCCCGTGTCTTTCAGGGTGACCTACTTATAAATTCTTGAATTTAAGTGAGTTGTAGCTGTTGACTCACAAGACCTGCATGATCTCACCCTCCTCAGCCTCTGCTATTGACACTAGGGGATAAAAGCAGAATTCTCTAGGTGTGGGGCTATAAGGCCTGGGGGCAGATGCTGCTGGTTCCCTCATTAGATATTTTCTCTTCTGTTCCTTTCCTCTCTGAATTTTTCTAACTGAGCAGCAGTGTGTTGAGTTAAAACTTTCATCTCTCCAGACTCCTCTACAACTAGTGACTCAGTACTAACCTAGGAGATGGGACCAGAATTATACTGCATGAGAATTCTAAAAAGACCAAGAGCCTTGCTCTTCATTCTTTCTTCTTCTTCTCCTCCTCCTCCTTTCTTGTAAGAAACCTGGGTGAAATGCCCTGAGATGATGCAACCAAACGTGAAGAAAAGAAGTCACCACCTGGGGTTGGCAGGACAGAACTCTGCAAAGATTCATCAAGAACATCAGAATGGCTTAATTCCAGACTCCTTGTTACATGAGGAAATTCAATTTCTAGTACAAAAAACTACCAAGGCTGGCTGTTCTGTAGCCAGCACAATCCTAACTGATGAAGTGGAATATTCTCCAGCTGTTGCTGGAGAGAATCACCATTCATCATGAGAAAGCAGAAAATCGATGCAATTCTCTCTCTTCAAGAAGACCTCTACCTGTCACTGACAGTCCTATGGACGCACACCTGACACATGCAGCAGGGACATTGAGAATATAAACATCACAGGCCAGGAATACAGCTCAGTGGTACATTCTTCATCTGCCCAGCAAGCACAAGGCCTTGAGTTCAATTCCTGATACAAGAGAAAGACAGGCAGACAGACAACCAGAAAGACAGAATATAAACATCACATGTTCCTTGTTGGAGTGGGTCCTCATAGTCTCTGTCTTAGCTATCTTTATACGGGGGCCTTGATTTGAGGGAAGTGGAGAAAGTCAAAGCAGTCAGAATGCTCACGTGTAAACGGTCCTGTCCTTCCTGCAGAAGGACTAAAACATGTAAGAACGCAGCATTATTCAAAGCGTGCTGAGCCATGGACTCAATTTGTTTCTAAGTGAAAAATCCATCCCAGTGCCATTGGTTTGGAGAACCAATTGCTGCCCAACCTAAACTTGTCTTGTAAGTGTGAAATGTCACCTCGAGGTGTCAGTCTAATTATGAGCATGCATCTTCCAGAGAAGCTGGTTACCTAAATGAGAACACATGACCACTCTTTCTTCCCCCAAGCCTTTCCATTTGCAACTAGGAGCCCATTTGTCTTTTCCTAGTGAATGCAAATGAGAGAAATGTGAGCAATATTGCTCTATGGAGATAATGATGTTGAAAACTCAAGACATAATGGCTCCCAGACAAGACCAGAATAGCTTCCTGCTTCTGCTTTCTGTGGTTGCATAGAGAAGCTGACAGCCTGTTAACATATGCAGGGCCCTGGAGCTCCCTGCCCCCACCCTGAGTGCCTAAAGCCAGCATTCATGGGGGGAGGCACCTGTTCATCATCATACAATGTGTTCCAAGCCACTGGAGGCAGGCAGAGAGCAGAGACTGAAGCTGAGTCCTTGTGCCAGGAGGAATTGTAGGGACCCAGTAGGCACCTTCATTCAGTCTGTAGGGCATATTTGCAACTAGAAAATAACCCACCAGCTCAGTCATGTTTGCTGGGCAGGGAAGACTGATTTGAATCCATCTATTCTCTTTTGCATTTCCTCCTCCCATCCCCACCCCAAAGCCTGTGATGCAGTTTTAAAAAACAATGAAAAGCTGGGCAAGGTGGTGCATGTCTGTAATTCCAGCATACAAGAGCTGGGGCAGAATTGCTGCAAATTCAAGGCCAGCCTGAACTACAACTGAGTTCAAGGCTAGCCTCAACTGCAGAAAAAGACCCTGTCTCAAAAAGACCAACCAAAAGAGCCTGGTGATATAACTCAGTGGCACAAGAGCCTGCCTGGCAAGATCGCAAGTTCGATCTCTTGCACAAAAAAAAAAAAAAAAAAAAGCAGTGAAAATATTTATAAGGAAGTCACGTGGAGCCCTCAGACTGACTGCCAGTAGGGCCAAGAGGACCTCGCTTGCACAGCAGTCTCAATGCCTACAGACAAACATCTACTTCTCCCCCACCACAGCACAGCAGAGGCTAGAAGCCTACATCCTGGGACTGCAGCTTGCTTTCTCTGGGAAAGTAGCTCACCCCTGATGACACTGGATGCCCGAGTGATACACTAGGTAGATCAGCAGATAGATGTAGCTATAAGGGCCCTGCTTTCTCATCTGTTTATGATGGACTGTAGGTCCACAGACTTCTCCACACTCCTGTAATTCAGTTGTCTCTCTGATGATGCTGTTGGTATGATGTCTTTTCTCAGACCAGAGACATGTTTTGAGTCCCACATTTAAAGCATTGTCTTTATTGATTTTTATTGTTTAGGTCTTGTAAGAGCCTGAGGTATCACTGGTGGGAGGTGATGGGTATGAAACACTCACCAGGCCGGCCTTTCACTTTATTAAACATTTACGTGGCCCTTGGAACACATCTCCTTCCCGGCACATTGTCAAGAAGAGAATCCGCAGTTGCCTCCTTAAGTTTATCTTGGAGCTTTCTAACTCAGAATCAGAGGAAGGGATGTTATGACTCACCCAGGAAGTTGGCAAAGTTGTGGGCTTTTGGATAACTAACAATTTTAGGACAGGAAGGGCATCTGGTTTTGTTTTTAACCCTCTCCCTCCTGTCTTCCATTGTCAAAATCATTGGTATATCACAGTTGTTTGCTGAATGCAAATTTACGAATGATATTTGTGGAGTAAAATAACATATATCAATCATGAGTCCTCCATCAGTACTAGGGGCTGTGGGATGATGAACCTTGGTGGGCAGGAAGGAGAAGAAGAGAGATAGACAGCAGGTCCCTGGCCAGGGCTCACAGGCCTTGAGCCTATCCGGCTCCTTTGGAATGTGTTTCTACATTTGTGTTAACTCAGGCACCCAAGATTGGCCTCACCAACCTCTCCCATCTCTCCCACTCACCTGCAATGAGACTCTGTCTTTCCCCTCACTGAGAGGTGGTCTCTATCCTCTCCCTTGCTCCCGACTTGCCTCAGTGACTTATTTTGAGGCATAAAAAAGAGGCAGAGCTAATCCTGTATGACTTTCTAGACTGGCCTTAAGAAATCTGCACTCTTTGCCTTTGACATTTGGATGCTACCTCTTGGAAGCCATCTATCTTTTCAGAAGCCAGGCTCAGAGCGCCATGCTGGAGAGAGGTCTGCAGTCCTGTATGACATTCTCACCCTGCCTAACTTTCAGCTGAAGGCAGCTTCATGAGTGATCTTGACCGGGAGCTATTCAGGGACCCCAAATTCCTAATCTATAGACTGAGAACAAATAAAGTGGCTATTGTTTTAAATATAACATTTGAGGGCATTTTTCTTTTCTTTTCTTTTCTTTTTTCTTTTTAAGCAGCAGTAAATGAGTAAAATCAGGTAATAGGGTCTTTCCCAGGTCTGTGAATCAGGCTCTCCAGTGCCAGGATCAGGGAATCTATTTTACCAGGCCTCCCTAGGAAAAGCTGAGGCTTCCACAGTCTCCTCCTGTGGGCTGCTTTCATGCATGACTCACAGAGAACCCAATGGGTCTGCATCTTGGACCATACCGTAAGCCTGAGCTGCAGCAGTCAGAGCAGGGACACAGGTAGTAAGAGATTTGGAAGTTCCACAGATGTAGTTTTGTCAGAAACAGGGCACAAGAGAGCTCTGCATGTGGGTCCCTGAAACAGACACCACAGGAGAGTCAAAGGAACGATGCCATGGTGTATTTGAGCTGGATGCAGCCTTAGGACTGTAAACTGGGAGTTTAAGGATTAGAGAGGGCAAGTGACTTTTCCGAGTCATACAGCTTATTAGTGGCTGAGTTGGGACCAGAGTGAGGTCTCCTGAGTACTGGTTGAGCCCTGCTTCCCTTCCCCTATCTGTTTGTCTCTTGGGATTTCTGGGTCCTAACTAGGAGTGAGGAAATATACACTTTCCCAAATTCATAAAAAAAATTTTGAAAATGATAGCTACGGACTTAGAAATGCTGGATATTAATGTCTCACTTAAGATGACATACCAAAAATATCCAAGGTAAGAGAAGGGTCAGAACAGGGAGCTGAAAGTCTAAGAGGAGGCATCTTCCTGGAGGAGCTGACCTTTGAAGGAGGAAGACTGGAGGCTTGGGGTGGGGCCCAGGCAGAGAGGTAGGGACCGGGAGGATGGGCGTATAGGTGGATTAACTGGCGAGTGTGGAAAGTTCTGTCAGGAAGGAAGAGGACTTTGTAAGTTTCCATCGGGGTTCTCCACCTGTGGAGGGAAGGGAGGGCTGGCTGCTGTCCTAGGCGGGGGACGTGGGCTCTCCACGCTGATGTCTGAAGCCCCATCTGGGCCCCACTGTGCCATAAGAATGCGGCCTAGTCCTTGGAAAGACCTCAGGAACACAGTCACCAGGAGAGTGTTTCTCACCTTGTGGTGGATTCTGCTGTCTGTCGCTGTCTCCCCTCAAAGTGCAGCATATCCCCACTTCGCTTTATTGTGGGAAGAAGCCTCAGAGACTCCGCCCAACCAAGTTTATTTTTAGTGTCCCATTCTCCTAGGAATGCTAGTCATGGAGCAAGCCATTTCAGTGTTCCCAGCTGCCCTCTGCTGAGGACTGAACAAGTGATGTTACTTGTAATAGGAGAGGTCAAGGTCAAGGAGCAGGGAAGGCCCTCCCCGTGGTCTGGATTGGGCAAGATGAACCAGGCTGGTAAATATGTTTCCTTGGCAAATAATTTTTGCTCAACTCAGAGAATACTGTCTGTCTTTTCTATGCTAAAAAACATAATCTTTTAGAAGCCTGTGGGAGGGTAGTAGAAAAAGCATGCATATTCATTAATGAGAAATCATGAATTACTGTTGGCCTTGAACAAATCTGTTCACTTCTGTGTTATGATTGTGTTAATAACACGTATCACTTACTCTGAGACAGAGTGGAAAAAATGTCCTAACTCTTCCCTTTCTGACAGCCAGGAGGGTCCATATGTTGACTGACAGCCACAGCTGCTGCTGTCCTGGATGCCCCACATCCCTTCAAGGCGATGCTTTCCCTGACCACAATAGGTTTGAATTTGAACAAAACAGCAGAATTGAATTGGGACCAACTAGTAAGTTCAACTCAAAAGGTTTAAATTTCGACCAATTGGACTAATCAATAGGCTAAACATAGACCAATCAGCAAGCTCAAACTTGGATTATTCTTATGCCTGCTGCTACTGTATAAGTAGCATTCCTCTCATAAATCTCTTATTGGTCTAGGAAGGCTTTCTCTTGTTTCTTGGCCCATTTATGTGGTGCTCAGGGGAAGTGGCAGCAGTGATCTAAGTGTTACGGTTGTAACTCTAAAGGCTGAGGACCTTAGGTACTCAGAATCGCAGAGCTATAGCACCAAGGGCTGAAAGCCACTGCCGCTCAAGGCTCAGTCACTAACAGAGCTGCGCTTTGCAGATTTATATTCTCTCAAGTGAAAGAATCCTTAGTTGATTGGCAACAGTTTCATCAATTTGTTGTTAATACTGATTGACATACCAATATCCTGCTGTGGTGCTTCCAAGGTAATTGCCCAATAAATATTACTTTTCTTGACTTTTGCATACTAAATAACCCTCTTTGGCTGTCCCCAAGATAGAACCTTATGTTTGATCAATGCCTATGATGTACAGCATTGTACCAGCATGAACCAGGCATGTTACACACCTTATTACATACAACACACTGGCAGGCTAGATAACTCCTATCTTGTCTTATTGCTCACTCTATAATGAGCTCAGCTCTGCAGCAAACTGTGTGGCATGAAGTCAAGTGGCTGCAAGACACTGGGACTGTGGGGTCAGAGGAGTACACTCCCTGCTTCAAATCTCTACAGACTGCCTGGAAACTGAGCACTTTGGGAAGGAAGAAAGAGCTATGGACCCCAGTCTAGGGAGCCCTCAACCCATTTAGCTCACTTTGCTGACCCAGGTAGTGGAGAAGGAGAACTGAATGCAATTCTCCGGGGAGAGACTTCAAAGAACTAATGCAAGCACAACAGTCCAGTTAACTGAGCTTTTACCTGGACCTGGCATAGTGCTAAATAGTCCACGTTTTCACCTCACTTAGTCTGCACAGCAGCTCTGTTGTATAGACCTTCTTGCAAGGAGATTGAGCCAGAAAGAGTTGAAGCAATTTACCTAAAGTCCCTTAGTTAGTAAGTATATGGCCAGGCTAGAATTTGGGTGAAATGCAGAAGCTTGTGATCTTGGCCTGTGGCTTTCAGGCATCCTGTACCTCTCTGGTCCCTTCTTTGCATGAGGCGCTCCTGCTCCACAGGGTTCCCACCATTCATGGTCCTGTGGCACACAGACGCCCTCTCTCAGCCACCACCGTTCCTAACCCCTATTCTCCGCGGGGCTGAGGTCCTGCCTCTGTCTCTTTCTGTGCCCTTGGAGCCATTAGCCAGCGGTGCACAGCAATGGTTTCCTTTGTTCCAGCAAACTGTTTTAAGGGAGGTGTAGGGGAGTAGTTTTCCACTCTGGATAGGCCATTTCTCTTGCTCTGCAAATGCGTACCTCCTGCTTTCTGCACTATTAGATTAGATTTCTGGCTGTGATAAAAGGAGAGCATCTTGTGGCTGTTTTGCCCCAGGGCTGGTAAAGAAGGGCCTCTCAGTGAGCTGGAGACCCAGCCGACTACTACCATTATTAGCACCATCATTCAATATTTGTTAAGTGCCCCGAGTGCCTGCTCTAGACTTAGGAGTGCTCTGAGGACAAGGTCGCTGAGACTGAAGTGGGCTTCTTGTCATAAGGATGTCCAGATGCATATCTCCACCTGCAAGTTAAATATCCCCAAGCCTCACCAACACAGGTGGGTCCAAATGAAAAGTCCTGTACATCATGTCCTCACACGAGTGTGCATCACCCACTGCAAAGGCTCTTTAAGCACAGATTGCTGCTCCCATCTCGAGGAGACACTGATGCTTCTGGCCGGGACCACGGTTTGAGAGCCAGTGCACCCATAGACATACCAGCAGTGCCTAGACATTCACACATACACACTCAAGGGCACATGTACTTCCAGACACACATAGTCAGGCACAAGGTCTCTGCTTCCTTCTTGGCATTCTTCAAGCCCCAGCCTCCTGTCTCTGGAGGAAAAAGACAGGTGAAGAGCAAACCAAGGTGGCAAAGGTAGGATCATTTATATGTAAGGATGACAGTATCGTTTACTGGCAAGATGGTCCCCACTGAAGGCTCAGAAAAAAAATACAGATTTTCTCTGTGCTTGAAACCCAACTTCTACTTTTTAGTCAGTACCTACTCACTTTCAGCTCTCAATTCTTCTGTCCTTTCTCCAAAGAATTCTTCCCTGATCTAGTATTACCTCACCTGCCTGCACCAGACCAGAGTAGACCGTTGTTGTAGGTGATCATATTTTTGCACATATTTTTCTTCAAGCACTGACAGCAATTTTCTTGTTTGTTTTTTAAAGTATAGCTTGACTCCATGAGAGCTGGTTTCTCTGAGAACCAGAGCTGAATGTAAAATGAATACATAATCCCAAACATAGGTGAAACACTTACATATACACAGAGGTGTTCATACAAGAACATGTGTTCTTTGAGGCACAGAGAAAGTGGACACGGACATTGTTGGAGAAATATAAATTAATTTAATTCTTCTTAAAAATAGTTTAGTAGATAAAGGTACAAACAATTCTACTTACAATAATTTATCCTTCAGAAATCACTGCTTCAGAACAAAGATAAGCATCTACAAAGAAATCCATGGCAATCATGTTTATACTAATACATTTTGGAAACTATTCTATTAAGAAGTCCACTTATAAATTAAATTAAGTAAACTGATATATTCATGCAAGGGAATATTCTGAAGCCATTAAAATGATCATAATATCTAACCCCTCAGGAAAGGTATTCATCTCATACTATTGAGGAAAAGAAATCAAGATACAAAATAAGCTATATAATATGACCCTGCTGATGTGAAATTGTCTATGGATGTCTATGGATGTCCAGAAAGAGTTTCAGAAAGATTTTATCAAAATATTAACAATATTTTCCTCCAGATGGTGGGATTTTAAATGTTTTTTCTCTTCCTTGTTATGATACTTGAGAATGTTACTGAAAGATTAATTGAGATCAAGTATGTGAGAATGTGAGGAGTTGATTGCATAATGCTTAACACAAATAAAAGGCACCTAGCATCACAGCATAAAACTGACTAACCTTTGTCCTCTTTAGATGTTAGATTGTTCAAATGTGCTGAAGAAGGGAAAGTGAGGCTAGAATAAAGACATGATTCCAATGGAATTTCCCCAAAGTACCTATTAAAAAGCAGTATCTGCACATTACTCTTTTTTGTCTTGTATAATCTAAGGTACCAGTCCTCAAAAGTACAGCCTGAGGACCTCTGTCTGGGGTGCCAGACATACTTAATGGAGGGTCAAAGCATCAAGATTATTTTCATAATCATAGTATGATGTCATTTGTCTTTTTTTTATTAGATTAACATTTACACAAATAGCACAAAAGCAAAAATGAGTAAAATGGCTGGCTCCTTAACATGAGTCAAAACAGGAGCTTTAGGTACAAGATTTGTATGCTAAAATCATACTCATAATCTTTATGGCCTTCACTTCCACACACTTGCTGGTTTCACTGAAGAATGTCCTTGATGAAGCAGTATAATCCTTATTAAAATATATATTCATATCCTTAAACCTTAACTGTGAGCAAATATCTTTTTAGTATTTGGTGTGACAAGACAGGAAGTATGCACAAAGCATTTCACAACATACTGAAGTATTATTTGCCTTGAGGTTATCTTTGAGCTGCAGGCTGATGTAGCCACTTTTTTCAAGAAGCACCATCTTTAATTTAAGATCAACAAACTATGAATATTAAGACTTGATAGTTTGGAATCAATTGCTCAGAAGTGAATAAAATATGCTTGATACCTCAAGAAAAATATTTGTTGTCATTTGTTTCTAATGACAAAAAGATATTCAGAACCGAGATAGCTGATATTTTCCAAATGATCAATGAATGGTGCTAGGGAATTAGGGATGGTAAAAGACCTAACTGGAGTGCACTTTAGACCAAGAGATTTTAATTTAACCAACTAGAAAAAGTGGGTTACTCATATGGCTTCAAATTCTCCATTATCTCAAAGTATAGTATCAAAGAAAAGCATCCCCAATTACTTGAAAAACTATATTCTTCCACTTTCCAATCCTTTATTTTTGTGAGATTGAATTTTCTTTATATATTTCAACTAAACAACATATCACAACAGATTTAATATAGAAGCAAGTATGAAAACCCAATTATCTCTCATTAAACTATAAACATATTTATAAAAATGTTAAATATGTTAGTCCTCCTATTTTTTTTGAAAAACAATTATCTTAATGAAAGTGTTATGTTAACATGTAAATACTTGGCTATAAACTTAACAAAATAGGTGCAAGATTTGTATGCTAAAAACTATAAAATCTAGATATAAGAAGTCAAAAAAATATCTAAATAGATGCAGCAACAGCCAATGTACATGGATTGAAAAATTCGTTATCTTCAGCAGTTTAATTCTGTCCTTTCCAAATTAATCTATGGATTTAACACAATCACAGTTGATACTCTAACAGGAGTCTTTATAAATAGAAATAAACTGGTCTTAAGTCTTATATGGGAATGAAAACCAAATAGAACAGCCCAAATCACTCTGGACAAGGGTAAATATGGATGATTCACCATATCCAACTTCAAGTCATAATATAAGGCTTTGGTAATTAACACAGAGTAGTAATGGTGAAAGGATAAACACACAGATCAATAGAACAGAATAGAGTCTAAAAATACTCCCACACAAATATGCTCAACTGGCTTTTTAGCAAAATACAAAGACAATTGGATGGAAAAAGTATGTACAAGTCTTTCCAACAAATGATACTGGGCATCCATTCACAAACAAATGAATAAAAATGAACCTCACTCTATACCTCAATGGTAGCCACAAATGGACCATTGGCTCAACTGTAAAACATAAAATAACAAAATTCTTTTTAAAAATCAGGAAAAATCTTCATGAGCTTGGATTTAACAGAGTTCTTAGCTCTTACACCAAAAATACAACCTGAAAAGAAAAAAAATTGGACTTAAAAAATTAAAATTTTTGTCCTGCTACAAGTGCAATTGAGAGAATAAAAAGGCAAACCCCACAAAGAGAAATTATTTACAAACCACACATTTAACAAACACTTTTATCCTTAATATATAAAGAATTCTCAAAACTTAACAATGAGAAATAGACAACCCAACAAAAAGATGAAAAAATACTTAAACACTTTACCAAAGAAATGACAAATAAAAACATAAAAAGGTTCTCAACATCATCATTCATCAGAGAAATACAAATTAACACCTAAGTGAGACATCATTTGTTATATATTAGAATGACTACAATAAAATATACTGACAATAACAAGTACTAATGAGGATAGGAGCAAATGGAATGCTTATACATTAAGTAGGAGTGAAAAACAATATAGGTGCTTTGAAAATAGCCTAGAGATTCCTTGCAAAATTAAGCACGCAGTTACCAGATAACTCCAGCAATCCCATGTGCTATACTTTATCTTAGAGGAATGAAAACTTATGTTCACATGAAAACCTGTATGCAATCATTGAAACCTATATCCATCTTGACTTCTGTTACAAACTCATTAGAGAGAAATCACTTCTCAAGAGAGACATTCCCGAACCATCTGCTAGAAGAAGTTAGCGAGATTCCCATTTGAGGCTCTGAAAACAGGGAACTAGCCTGATACTGAGTCCAGGAGAATGAGATTTCTGAGACTGAAGGTACAGAGAGAAAGGTTTTTCCTTGTGTCTGGACATTCTTCTGAGGGGACCTGGGAAGGTTCCCCCACCTGGTGAGCAGTGGGCAGGCTCTCCTAAGGAAGAACATGAAGAGCAATGTTGTTCAAGCCGGCTGCAGCAGTGGTCAGGCAGATTAATCTGATGTTTAAAACACAGGTGACATTTCTTGCACCTTAGTAAACAGAGCAAATTCCTTCTGGCTTTGTAGAGATTAGCTGGAAGCCCAGAAAATGGGTGAGATGGCCCAGTGTGAGCATTTTATACATACCAGGAGAAAAGGAGAGAATCAAGGGCATGCTCCTGGCAACACCATCACAGAAATTGAGGAAGATTGAGAAAGAGCAGGCAGAGGAAAAGTTCTGTCATGGAGGTCGTGGCAATTTCATTAAGGAAGAAGTACTCACTGGCTTGCTGCAGAGAGTTTCGGTAAGATGAAGACTCAAAAATGGCTGCCAAACCAAAAAAAAAATGGCTGCCAGGTGTGGCAACAGGAGCACTCACTGGTGACATAGGTCTGAAGGCAGACAACAATGGATGAAGGAAGGGGAGGTAAGGCTATGTGCCGCTCACATTTCTGAACTGTCTGACTTAGCAGTCAGAGGTCAGCAAGGCACAGTATTAATTTCTCCTAAAGGAGAATTCTGGAACAGGCAGCTCTCCCGGTCCAATAAAATTACAAGATGGCACAGGTTGAGCTCAACTCAGTGGTGTTCCATGACTTACAGAAACAACTAACTGAAATGTCCACCTGTTCTAGGTGGTAGTGTCACCTTGTTTTGGTTACTTTTCTCTCATTGCTGAGACAAAATACCCAACACCTAAAGTTAAAGAAGGAAAGGTTTATTTAGCTTACAGTTTGTGGAGGTTTTGGTCCATAATCAGCTGGGTTCAAGACATGGCAGAGGGCAACAGTTCACAGTGGCAGAAAACAGTACAAGCAACAAGAATAAAAAGAAAAGAGCACAGAGAAAAGACTCTTTCTGTCCCTTATATTGTATGTAGGCCACACCCACTTGGGTGGAGAGCTCACACTCATATCCTAGCAATGGACCATGAGTCATTCACAAACTCTAGAAACCCATTTCCATGAGGCTTTGGGGGGATATCCAGACTCAAACCATGACACACCTTCTGGAATGTCAGCCACTGCTAAAAAACTAATGGAAAGTTTATGCAAAGAAATGATAATTTTCCTAGGACCTGAAGATTTACCCACATTTCCTTCTTTTCTCTCATTTGTCTGGTGGAAGACTGTGGAAGCTAAGAAATTGGGCTTTTTGCTACAAATTCAATATTTATTCAGAGAGGTCACAACACACCAGTCACTTTACTGTGCACATTTACATGTACCATTCCATTTTCCAGCAACATTTGAGAGAGAAACACCCATTTTTACATATGAAAAACCAGAAGTCAGCTTGCCCAACATCATATAACTAAGTAAGTGGTAGAGATGGAATTTTTACCTCGAGGTACTTTGATTCAAACTCCAGTGCCCTCTCTACTGCAATAGCATAACCAGGAAGAATTATTCAAAGCAGAGAAGTGAAGATCCTCTTCTGAAACTCAGCTTGGAAGAGAAGGCATCCTATTGTGTTTGTATCCCAGATTCTGCTGGAAGGAGCTGAGTTGTAGAGGACCAAAGATCAGGCTATGTCCCCACATTTCTCAGAGATTTCCTCTAACAAAGCCTCCTTCCTGGGTGGTCAAGGCTGGTTATGGTTATCTCTAGGTCGTGATTCTCCCTGTTTACTGAGCAAACCCTTTTAAGACCATTACAGTGCATATTTTCTGGGCTGGGCAAGAGCTTTTCCAAACTACAGAAAGCAGAGGAGTTAGGGAATGAATGGTATGTGCCTTTCAGAGCCACTCACCCACATCACAAAGACATGGAGGTGTCCTGGGCGACAGCTTGTCATGGGCTCCATGAACAATTCTCTGGAGATGGCAGTGGGGGAAAGGAGCTCCTTCCCCTAAGGATTCTGGTCTGAGGTTCCAACAACTGCCTAGTCTAAGCCACTGGTCATGTGGCATTCATTCTGAGGGGTGTGCCTATCCTTCTGGAGTGTCGCCCCACTCTTCCCTTTCTGGAAAAAATACAGCAGATGGTGGGTGCTGTGAGGTTGAGGCCGGGAGTTCTCCATGTGACTTTGGCAAACAGCAATGTGTGGAGTGTGAGAAAGCAGCTTTTTACAATCAGACAGCCTGGATTCAAAGTCCGACTCTGCCACTTAGCAGTTGGGTAGTTTTGAAAGGCTTATTTCACTTCTCTTGGCATTTAGCTCCTCACCCGTAAAATCGGCATAATAACAATGCCTACTACATGGGATTACTGTGCCCACAGGAGATAATATACATCAGGTGTTCAGCACAGCTTCTGGCACATGGCAAGCATTTAGCAAATGCTTGCTATTATTATCATTATCATTCTGAGGACTCTCCATGTCCATTTCCCAATATCCTCCCAATTGCATCAGGCAACAGCTAAACAATTATAGGGAAACAATGGCCATTGGGAATCTAATCAAACGCCAGAGGCAGCTGGTTCACCAGTGAAGGCTGTAAGTAACTCCTCCAAAGAACTATCACCTACCCAACCCCAACACACTGGCTTGGCTCATCTCTTCTTCTCCAGGGAAATTCCATGGAAATTCAACAGTCACTGAGTTAGCAAAGCCCCAGTTTGCCTGGTACCTTGAAATGCCTGGAATTGGGGACAGAGGACAATATCTCTGTACCATTGCCCTCCCTGCTCCCTGCTCCATACACAACACACCTCCCTGAAGACTATGGCCCAGATTAGGGACAGTTTAGACCGGTTCCATGAATTTCTTCAGCTTTCCTTAATGCCCTGGGCCAATGGAATGTGTTTTTCTTTTTCTCTTTAGAGCCTGCTTTTTCTCTAGCCTATTCTGCTGCCCCCTTACCTGCCAGTCAATTTATACCAGTTTATCTAGAAGGCCAGGAAAAGGATCTGCTTTAAAAAAGAAAAGAAGAGAAGAGGAGAGGAGAAGAGAAGAGAAGAGAAGAGAAGAGAAGAGAAGAGAAGAGAAGAGAAGAGAAAAGAATGGAAATGGTCTGACCCTTAACTCTGTGCTCAAGGTCTGCCTGGCTGCTGGTGTTGGCCAGCTTCCTCTGGTGGGCAGATGGCTGGGTGTCCTTCTGCACTTTCCCAAGGGAATCAGACTGCATTTTCCAGTCCTTCATCTAAGTGGCATCATGTGATGGATGCCCTTGCCATCTATAAACTCTGTGATCACTTCTGAGCCAGAGCATTTATGAAGTGGATGTATCTTCATGCTTTCTTTCTGGCTTCAAGTAGACAACAAAGGAAATGACACGGTCACAATACGGGAAGACTGGAGGCTTTGAAAAACCTGTGTAAAAAAGCCTTCCATGTACGAAAACACCCGTATCTATTAGAGTAACACCCTATCTATTAGAGTAGATCTATTAGAATCTACTAGAGTAAGATTATCCGACTGAGACTATAACATCATGGCCTCCAACTACCTTCTTCATAGCTTCTTGTAAACATGGAGTAAGAAATGAGTGGGAGGATTTGCCCTGGCATTGATATGAGAGACTACAACAGACAATATTGAGGGGTCCAAAGCCAGACACGTAAGAGCAGACATGAAGAGCTCTGGGCTGGGGTAGAAGCACAGATGTGTGTGGAGGTGGTGGTGCAGGCTAGACACTCACTAGTGTGATTCTAAGTACTAAGGTCCACAGATTAAATGAGGACGAATGAGTGCAGAGGTAAAAGGTAGCTCTGTCAGAAGAGACTCAGAGACCACCAACCTGGTTCTCCTGGAAATAGCTGAGTGAGAACTGGGGCTTCCTTCTCAACCTGCCTCTTGCTGAGCTGGTAAAGAAGGAGTAAAGAAAGATGAAGAGAAGTGCCAAGCTCCGGAGTGCCCTTCCCCTTGCCCGTTGTCTGCTTTGCTTACTTACTTTTAAGACTCATCCCAATATTTGCCTCTTCTGCAAAACCTTCCGTAATCTCTCTAAGTCAGGCAAGGGGTTCTCTGTCCATATTCCTAGCATGACACCTCCACCCAACTACAGTGGGTTATGATCAGGTCTTTGAAGACACTGCCAGGCCCTGTGTACCTTCTGGGTACCTGGCACACGTAGGCACTGATAATGTTAGTGAATAGATACATGAATGAATGTGTGATTACACAAGCAGAATCTAAAGATGAGGAATCCAAACTAAGAACCCCAGCTGAGATGTCTGGGTGAATAACCTCAGTTTTTTAGCTAGGTCATCAGTAATACATCCAACACAGAGCTCTTCAGGTCATTCACTTTTATTACTGAAGATCAGGGCTGAGGGACTGCGGCAGACGTGAATGTTGCCTTCCTCCCCAGCCTTGATGGCACTGCCCAGTGCTCCCCTCCACACCTGACTCGGCCTGCTCTTCCAGGACGGTTTTCTTTCTGAGGGGTTGGCCTGCCTGAGCTGGGCTGGGTCCGACTGATTTGTTTGCACCTGCTTCTGAGAATCACAGCACCACATGGGAGGTGGAAGAGGGGACTGGGGAGAAACAGGTGCCCCAGAGAAAAGCCTAGGGAGGCACAGGCCTGCAGCTGGCAAAGAGGCTGGGCACACTGATGGCCTGTAGGATTGGGATCAACTCAGGTCCTCCAGAACGGCTGTTTGGAGGGCCAGCATCGTGTCTGCTTCTTCATCACGATCCATTTTATAGCTGTGCTATGCTTCTGGAGCTGAGAAATTCAAAAGACTGAGAAACCCCCACACTCCCTGAACAGCCCCTGGGTATGCAGGGTGGTGTCCACCTGGACATTCCCTTTCTTCGCGTCCTCACTGTAGCTCTTGAAGGCAGGAACAGTTTGCAGCTCTGTGTTGGATTTGCCTGCAGGCCCAGATGAAGATTTGCTTCCCTGAGTATCTCTGACTTGGAAAAGTCCACGCTGGGGACATTTTCCAGGTCCTTCTCCTGGAGTATTTTGTAGGATGCTCCCATGTATCCCCTAGAGTTCTCAAGGAGTGATTAATGCTAACTCTCAAGGGCCCTGAAATTCTTGGAGATATTTTTAAATACATCTACAGTATTTATATTTCTTAAATATAAAAATAAAAGAAAATAAAAATCTGCCCCAACAGCTTGTGACCAACCAAGTACAGTCACAGTCATCAGTGCAGACAGTCACAGCACAGCCTGGCCCAGGACATCCATGCACCCATGGTACCCGCAGAGGATCTGAGTGAGGGCACAGATGCCAATGGAAACGCCTTTCCATGGAGAACAGTCCAGGCACTGGGAAGTGCACGCTCTGACAAAACCCATCTTCTGTCTCAGGAGAGCAGTGTTGTCACCAAGCTTGCTCTGGCCTAGTTTCCAAGTCAGGGTCAGAGGAGCTGAAACTGCTGACACCTCTCGCAGGCCCTTCTCTGGGCTCTGCCCTGGCTTCACCTCCTTGAGTCATCTATGGATGCTCCTGTAGGAACATCCACGGTGCCCAAGCTCTTATCTCCAGAAGATTTCCAGCTGGGCTTCCGAGAAGAGCTGAGAGTTCTCCTGGTTTCTGAAGAACTTCAGAGAACAGTCACACATACATACACACACACACTCACACACACAAGTGTGTGCACACACGTACACAGAAGCAGCACACAGTGGAGGTGGCAGTGATGAAGGTGCCTGGTGACCGTAGGCCCGGATGCTGCAAACGGCTCAGGACCTTCAGCCAGACAGAGTCTTCACCGCAGTCAGTGCTGGGAGCAAGATCTGGTTAGGATTTCTGGAAGTGCACCTCACTCTGAGAAACAGAGAGGGAGAACGGGGTGAGGGTGAGCTGGCTGGGTGGAAAACACAGGAGTCCAAGGTGGGGGTCAGGGACCAGCCTTCAGTGGAGCTGTCACCTGGCACTGACTCTGAGAAGAGGAGTGTGGAGGGAAGACTGAAGTATCCCGAGATTGTGCTGGGCTCCGGAGCAGCTGTCTTCCCAGCCCTCTCTGTTCTGCCCTCTGTTCTGATTGGGCTTAGCATTCCCAGCCTCAAAGTCACAGTCCAGGGACCTAAGCGAGGTTGGACCTGAGCTGTGTCAGTAGAGTCAGGGGTAGATCCCCAAATTCCTGCATGGAAGGTGGCCTCTAGCACACTCCCATGGTCACTTTAGTGGCCCGTGTGAACTCACAGCTCTACCACTGGAAGAGAGTAGTACTGGAGCTGGCACTGACCCTGAGTCCACCCATTTGCACCCCTCTGGGCTCTGTTCTGAGGAAAGGAAATAAGGGAAAGAAAGACAGCACAGGCTGGTTCCAGGCTTGACAGAGGACCCTGTTTTGAGCACCCCCAAATCCAAAGCACTGACAGGACCTGTACCTGCATCCTGGAAAGCCTGGGTTTCCTTCAGGCTCCTCCCTTTGGGAGTTCCCAGAGTGCCTGGTGCAGCGTTTCTGGGTAGGGGTCTCACCTCCATCTTGCTGTAGATCCAGGGAAGGACTTCTGACACTTTGGTGTACACGCCAGGTTTGTTTCTCTGGCCACAGCCTGTGCCCCAGCTGGTGACGCCTGCCAGGTACCAGCGGTTGTTCTGCTCACAGACAAGAGGCCCCCCACTGTCTCCCTACAAGGGACAGGCACTCTGTGTCAGTCATGTTGGGGAGCAGTGCTGATCAGGAAAGGATGGGGGCCTGATTCCCATGCCAATGTCAATATCCAGCCTTCCCTCCGCCTCACCTGGCAAGAGTCTCTGCCTCCTTGAAGGTCCCCAGCACACATCATCCTTGGAGTGAGGTAGTTGTCATAGACCAAGTAACCGTTACACTTGTTGAAGTCAATGAGGTTGACCTGCACCTCCCGGAGGAAGGGTGATGTCTTCTCTTCAGTGACATGAGGGGAACAAGACAGGAAACCAGTGAGACTGCACAGCTCTGTGGCTCTCCAGCCGCACACCTCAGGACTCAGTCTCACTCGGTCTGGACCTTGCCCAAGAGAGGACCTCTGTGGCAAGACACATATGTGGATGTACACCCTCCTATGAGACCTCGCTCACTACTCACACACACACACACACACACACACACACACACACACACACACACACGAACAGGAAAGTCTTTCTGATCCATTTACAGGTGGCGCCACCTAGGGCCGAAAAAGTGACTTGCAGACGGTCACACAGCCAGGTAGCGATGGAGCCAAGATCAGAGGGAGGCTGCATCCAGACCAGTCACGGCTGCATCACCCCGAGCCAGGGAAAAGTGGCCCTGGCTTATGGAGCTTGCTTGAGTCTAACAGCCAGGCTGGCCAGGCCACGGGGTCCTCCTGCAGGACATGAACAATCTCATGAAACTGACATCAGATAAGGCACTCCATGCCTGTGATGAAGTGAGGCAAAACAAGACCACTTCGTCCCGTTTAAGGACAGATAAAAACAGGTCACTGCAAATTTCAAAGCTGTCAAACATCTTCTTTCCTAGGACAATCAAGGCACTGTTGATTCCCTCCTATTTTAGCTTTGAGATCATTCACTTTCCTAATCAGAGAGTGACATCTACTTCCCGACAGTACCCAATCTAGAGAAGTCTCACCTCTCTGACCCCCCGCCAAGTCACCCATATCCTATGATAACCCCTTTCTAACAGCTTCTCATTGAGATGCTTCCTGTCTCTCCAGCATGTAATTTCTCCCTCATTGTCATCAGCAGAAAACTACCTGTTCAACTCCTGGTCTTGCCTGGAGGCCACTATCACACTGACTGAGTTGACATCTGGGCAGGTGTCCGTATACACACATTCATACTCAGATCCATAATCTCTAGACCCAAATTCTCAGCTAGATATATAGAAAACCTTCTTCTATAGACCCAGCCGTGGCTTCTACAATACACACATGTCTACCTGCCTATGTGTACACCCATACACACACACAGAGCTTCACACCTGCGCCCCTTACCATCTGTTTCCCTGGTCTTGCCAAAGCCCGTGATCCAACAGGTCTCATTGATGCTAAAGGTCTGTCCATGCATGGGGAGGCAGACAGGGTGGATGTGCGCTGCAACAAGACCTCAAGGCATTAGAGAAGGAACAAGGCTGGAGGGGGTGAGGGGCTGGAGTTCCAGTGTTCTAGGGTCCCCATTCTTGCTCCAAGTGCCCCTGAATCCTCCAGGATGTTGGACTGATCACTCAAGAAATGTAATCCCTTTATCTGAGCCCAGCAGTTGGGTGCTGCTAAGTTCCTCAAAGCCACTCTGATTACAGTGGTCCTCTCATAGGCAGGTTCACAGCCTTGGAAACTTTCTTACGCCAAAATGATACTGAGCAGCTGAGGGTCTCTCCCCACCTGGTCACTACACTGGCCAGGCCTCTTCCATGCCCTTATCTCAGAGTAAAGGTCAGCTGCAAGCTTAGTCCAAGATGTTAGGGTCATGGCATCTCACAGTGTGTACAGACTGATCTGGGAAGACACCTGCTGACCGGCCAGGGACATCGTTCTCTCTCCAAATGTTCACCTGGCATAGAGTGACAAAGCTCTACAAGGAGGAAAAGCACATTCTTGGGGTGACATATCACAAAGCCATGCTTACTTGCTATTACACTCAGCTGTATTTTGAAGGTGCTGTTGACTAGCACTTCATAGGCACCTTCTGTAGCCTCAAGATGGACCAGGGTACTGACCACTGTGATCCACTTGCAAGAAAAAAATTACTAGAAGGAATTTTCCAGTATTCTCAGACATTTTTTAGGCTTATCTGCAGCATCCTAGAATAGTGCCTGACACATATTAAGTGCTCAATAAACACTTAAAGACCATCAGAGAGAAAGGAAAGAAGGAAGGAAAGAAAAAAAGGAGGGAGGAAAGAATGAACGAATATTAAATTTTTTTCTCACAAATTGGGCTTTCCATGTTGTCTACATTTTGTCTACTAAAAGTAAATACACACAAATAAATGAAGGGATAACAGTAAATAAGATCCAAAAGGTACAATAGATATTGTGCAAGGGAAAGAAACTGTTCAAAAGGAAAGAACAACTGGGACATGGAGGAAAGGAGAAAAGAAGAGGAAAATATATATATACACATGGAAGAGAGCTAAGTTAATTGCATTATTCATTCTGTTAGTTCATTAAAAGGAACAGTTAGTGCTTATATTGTTTGATCAGTTTTGCATGACTGTATCTGGTAATCTGAGCAACTATTTTGAAACAATATGCAATTTAATAACCATTGTTAATTTCCTATCATCTTGTTTTGAAATTATGTATTGTTTTATTATTGGTTTTTTGTCTTTAAAATAAAAATAAATGAATAAAACTCTATTTGAAAAGAGAAAAAAAAAAGACCCAGGTGTTTAGGCAAATGGAATCTGAGTTTTACAGGTTGAAAGCTTGTCTGGTGCTGCAGACTGTCCCCTTGGTTATGCGTGTAAGTGGCAGCGCAGAAGGCAAATGGCACCCTTTCCCTTAGCCCCAGGCTCTCCAGACAGGGCTGGAGGGGCGGGAGGCACAGCTTGAGTGGGAGTGGCTTCCTGTTAGGACCTCTGTTGAGGGCAATTCTGGGCCAGGCGTCCTGCTCAGCCAGGGTTCCTCCTCCTCACGCCCCTGTGATGAGCTAGCTGCTATGACTCATGACAGGCACCACCTCCAAGATGAATGTACCAGCGCACAGCAGCTCACAGGCTTGGAACGCAGGGATGGCAGAACTAACCAGAGAGTCCTCCAAGGCTTCCTGATCCTTTGAAGCACGCAACTTTGCTTATGCTAAAGGACCCTGACTTCATTTTTCAAGGTCCCTCCTGTCCTCCCTTATCTGTCTTCACTAGTCCTTTCAGAACCCACCTTAGCTATCCTCTCGGGGGAAGCCTCCCCCACCTTGCCAAGTCTGATTCAGGGCCCCGTCTATGCCTCCGTCACTCTCCGAGCTCCCAAGCATGGCACTGTTGGCCTCTTCTGCTTGTCTAGATGTATACCACTCACCTTGTTCTATTTGCCATTACTTCCCCTGAGCTGGTATTTGGCATGTGAATGAATGAATGCAGCTTTCTTTGATACAGTGATCTGAGAACTTCCCCAGTATTTCCAAGGAATAGCCCCATGTGGTCCTTCGTTCTAACTTTGGGGCAGTTAGTTAACTGAATGTGTACGTGGCTCACGTTTTCCACTGAGGTGTATGCAACTGGCCAGTCCAGAGCCAAGTGGGAAGAGCGTCACTTGGAAATCAGTTTGACCTGGATTCCATCTTGGACCTGCCACCTATCACCTATGACCTCACATAATTATCTCTTTCTAAAGCTCTACTTCCTCATATGCTAAATGAGGCTAATAATAGCACCTGCTCCACGAGGTTGGTTGTGAAGAAGATGTCAATCATAGATGTCAAACATCTACCAGTCTCTGGCCTCTGTTAAGCGCTCAGTTACTACTAAGGGAACAAGATCAATGTATTTATTCTTATTAAGAGCAATATCCAAGCTGTGACTCTGTCACCAATTTGTAATGTAAGAAGTGTCATTGGGGCAAATTCATTTCTAATCCTTAGGCCTCGGTGGTGTTCTCAACTGTAAAATAAAAGTGTCCCATTTAATAATCTCTAAGGGTCTTTGATTTCTGCTAGGTTGATGCTCTGGGGCCCTGAGATGGGTCAACAGGGCACTGTCAAGTCCAAGGGCTCTGATGGTACCAGGGAAGAGAGGGTTTACTTACTGGATAAGGTCAGGGGCTTGGAGAGCCTCATGAGGGCAATGTCATAGTCATCCTGCTCGTCCGTGTAGTTGCTGTTGATAATGATCTGGGCGACGGAGGCTGCCTCAGGCAGGTGGTGCAGGTTGTTGGTGCCTGCGTATACCTTCCAGCCCTCCAGCATCTTCTCCCGGGTCCTGCAAGAGCCAATACAGCAAGGTCCAGTTACCAGCTGGCAGCGTTCCCTGGCAGCACCTGCAAGGCACGGGGAGTAGCAGCGGGAATACCAGCTTGGAGGCGGGAGAATGGATGGCATGATCTATGGAGGGAACCCTCTATCTACTGGGGTCTAAAACAGTTCCCCGTGCTCCCCCAAGAACTGCTCTGAACTGGCTGCTCTGCATGTCAGGGGAAGGGATGAGTGAGACAATCTCGTCTGCACACCACCAAGGACCAAATAAAGGGAGCAGGGGAGATTTGTAGCGGTAGGAACACCTGCGTTCAGAGATTTGGACAGGACAAGGAGACCCACTGAAGTCTCACTGCTTGGGAAGCCAGTGCTCCTGAGGCCTGGTATGTGGGCTCCCAAAAGACAGAGCTGGCTGGGTAATGTCAAGAGTGAACTACACTGATCTCTTTCAGCTCCCATCCCTCAAGTCCTGGGCAGCATTCCTGCTTTCTTGGGCTCTTCTGCTGCCAGTTCCTATTGGACAAGGCAGCAACAAGATCAAAGTCTCTTCAGGGCTCTCCAGGGGCAGAATCTGAGATCCCTCTGCCTGCCTGCCTCACTCTCTCTGGGAGCTGTGAGTGGCTTTTTCTCATCCTTGGGGCCAGTTCAGAGCAAGTACCCCAATTCACACTCCTGGGACTAAGGAATGACTGCAAACCCTGACTGGAGTGGTCACCCAAGCAGCACAAGGGTTACCTGATCCATGGGAACTGAGCTCACACCAAAGTCCTCCTCCACCGAGAGGTTTGTCTGCCCCTCCTGGGGAATCCCTGGTCCCCAGCAGCATTGACTCACAGGGCCCTGGGACACTCACACAAAGAAGCAGTGGGCGGCGGTGAGCACCCACTGGGGGTCGATGAGGGTGCCCCCGCAGATGTGGGCGGTGCCGTAGTGCAGGCTCACTTGCCAGGGCCACTTGCTCCCTGAGGCCAGCACCCCTCCCACGATCCGCCCAGTCATGGCTCTCAGTCCACAGTCTGGGGAAGTGGAAGAGACAAATCATAAACTCTGCTTCTCCCAGACTTTTGATCATGCTCCCTGGGCTCAGCACAGCTGGGCAGCCCTGTGCTGGAGGGCACCCACCAGAGGTTCTTTGCTCAATTAGTCTAAAACAGCACAGATGTTTCTGGCCCAAGAAGTATCACATGATATGCTAACTTTCTGGCTTCACCCAGTAGGCAGTTCAACCCCAGACAGGTTCCTCTTTCCTCTCCTGTATTTATTTTTTTCATTAATCTGACAAGTGCATTAATCTGACCTGCCCCATGCTTTGACACTGAGCCAGAAGGCATTATAGTTCTGAGGGGGATCCTAGGGCTATCATGAGGGGCTCAGGAAAGCAGACAGATTCTAACACGACCCTGGATTGCTAAGCATTGTGATGGGAGTGTCCATCATCTCAAAACATGGGAGAAATAAGCTCCACACTGGTGGGTTTGTGCCCACATGGTGCCAGGATGGGCCACGGAGTGCTGCTGGGAATGCTTCCTGCAAGGGCGCGTCCACAGGTGTATCTGGAGTGAGTCACCCCTACAGTGGTGGACAAGGAGGGAGGTCTTCGGGTTTGTTCAGGTGTGTGTGTGTGCTGCATTGTCCCTAAGAGGGGGTCAGTAATCTGGTCAACACTGAGAATATGTTGCACATGTGGCACAGTTCACAGCTTCGGGTTCAGAGCTGAAGTCGGACACCAGCTCCTTACATACTAGTGGTCAGTCTGACCTCAGGCAAGGTAAACGTTTTGGTCCCTTTGCAATAAGAGTGCAGTAATAGCACCTGCCTTGTGGGACTGGTGTAGGCTGAATACAAGTATGTTTGTAAAGAGACGCAGTGTGCATAATAAGTGTTGGCATTTAGTTTCCCATCTGCTGGGGCCAAGCTCTCAGCTGGGCCCCACCCACTCTCCTGTCCAACCTTTGGCCCCAGACCAGAGTCCAGGGGCCTCATGTGGCACTGTTAGCATGAGAAGGACTGGCAACGGAGCTCCCACCAGAGTCAGGAGGAGGGAAAATGGTATCCTGGGTGCCCCCCAGGCCTTCTTGCTGAGCCTAGCTTCCTATCTTGGACCTCCAGAATCAACATCTCCTTCAGAAGGGCCCCAACCCCTGCCCGCTGAGCCCCTGACTCCTGCTTCAAACAGGCCACAGTCTAAGAAAGAAAATGAGCAGCTTACGGGAACACTGGAGAGAGATGTACCGCTGGGAAGGGCACTGAGACCTGCAGGAGAAGACACTGGAGGTGGGAAAAGGGCACTTTTCCCACCTCCTCCAAAAAGCCTTCCTGGCTGGCTCCTGCTCAGTTACAGCCCATTTCCATCCATTTGCACCACTTCCTTCCCCAGAGACTTGTTCCTTCTTTCCCCTCTGTGAGGCTAAAGATTCTAACTGACGGATCACCCTCCAACCCAACCCTGTAGGGCTGCGGTGCAAAGACAAGAGAGGACAGGAAGCCTAAGAGGAGGACCAGGAAGGGCCCAGAAGGAGATCAATACTTCCCAGTTGGGTCTACCAGTCCCTGACCCACTGGTCCCCATGTTCCTTCTACCCCAAACTCCAAATATCACTTCTAAACCAGAGGGCAGCATGATAAACGAAGGCCATTTCTGAGGGACCCCTGAATATTTGTGACTCACTCTGGAGCCAGGGCCCAGAAAGGCCAGGGAGATGGTCTCTCTGGCTCAGAGCCCCACTCGTTAGCCCTCACTCCCTGCTCACGTGCAGGAACCCTGGCCCTGCCCCACAGCACCTATAGAGGCTTTCCTGGATGGTGGAGTTGTATTCAGAGATTGAGAAGCTACTGGCAAAATCCCCATGTGTCACCTCAGTTGTCCGGTACGCACTGCAAGAGAAGAAGGGGAAGAAGAATAAGCCTGGTGGAGACAGTACCCCAAGTGCTGTCACTAAAGCACCCCTACTGTTGGACCCTTGAAGAGACAGAGACTGGACCATAATGATCTGCATCATGGCTGTGCCCCTGGGTAGCAGTCAAGACCTAGTACAGGGAATGAGTCTGACCTCACCCAAGTGTTCTACCCGTCCCCTAAGGGCTCTGCGCACTGGCCCAGTATTTCTCATGGTATGGTCCCCTGCACTGGCAACATCGATATCACCTGGGCAGTTGTTAGAAATGTGCATTCTTTTTTTTGTTTGTTTTTTGGTACTAGGGATCGAACCATGACCATGTGCTTGCAAAGTAAGCACTTATGCCACTGAGCTAAATCCCCAGCCTGAAATGTGCATTCTTAAGCCCTATCCCAGACCTGCAGAACTAGAAGCTCTGGGGCTGCATCTAGCAACCTGTGTTGCTCTCTGGGTAATTCCAGTGCATGCTTAAGTTTAAAACACTGGCCTAGCCCTTTTCCAACAAGCTGTCACCTGCAGACCAGAGGTGGAATCCCTCTATATGGAACTGTATAAATTTCTAAAGACTTCGGCATGGTAAAGTCTGAGAACCTTTGCCCAGCACCGTGACTCTCAGAGCAGAGTGTGTGTGCCTACAGATCACTCTGGCTGTTTGCTCAGCAGGTTTTATGTCCTAAGCCCTAATTCAGATTCTGGGGTGCATTTTCACAATTACCCCAGGTAATTCTTGCATGTTTCACTCTCTATATGGAAATATATAAATTTCTAGAATGTGGTGTGCCCTTGGATGAGGCCGGGCCTTTACACATGCTCTTTCTTTACCCAGAGGGCCCGTTCCTCTACCTTCTGCTCTTTCTTCCAGGTACAGTCAGGCTCCCTCTCCACCATCTGCCCACAGTGCTTCATGGTCTTTGCATGAGATTGTTGGATCAAGTGCCCCCTCTCCCATGCCGCAGTAGAGGGCCTTCAGATATGAGGGTTCACCTTACTCTTTTGTGATTCAGTGTCCTGTAGCCTCTGGTACTTCGTAAAAATTTAATGAATGTGCTTCAGATAAATGACAACCAAATGCCCAAGTGGTTCACACTTCCATGATGTTACACAAATTACAAAAAAAAGACGCCCGTTGTCTTTTGTCTGGATCATTCAGATTCCCTGCTACAGGTCAGAACTCTGAGGCTGAGGAGGGGGGGCAGAGAACTAGCTCTGAGCCCTCTCCTCCCCCAACTCCGGTTTTTCCAGGTGCTTTTTCTATAGTGTACTCACAGGGAGACCCTAAAGCCCTTTCTCTAAAACCTCACATATATTGGTGAACTTCCTGGCCACTCAGCTTGAAAACTCAGACCAAGAGGGAGGGTGGAGATGCCTACTTGGCCTGCAGGTTGGAGGCTCCTTCACTTAGGAAAGTCATTCTTCACCCTGTTCTCTGCTCCAGCACTGGCTGCTTGGTTTAAAACCCTTACAGCCAAAGCTTCTTAGGACCTGGCCAAGCCACACTTGCCCCATCTCATTTCCCATTTGGTAAGTTCTAGCCCAAGCCACACCTGCTGTGGCTCAAGGTCCACAGAAAGGCTTTGCACAGCCTGAGCTTTTAGCTCCCAGATGCCAGAAGGCAGATCCTGCCCAAATGCCCACCATCCCCACATGGCTGCTCCTGTAGCCAGTCAGTGTGGTAACAGACCCAAGGATGCTTTGATGCACGGAACAGTAGCCAAGGCTGATATCATGACAGCTGTATAATAATTATCTGGGCCTCAGGAAAACAGCTGGCCCCACGCTTAGAGGATCCCAGGGTGTCCGGAGCTGGTTAAGATCGGCCCTGGCTCCAAGGGCTTTTGCAACACTAGGCAGTGTCAGCAATATGCCCGTGGCAGCCCCACGAAGTGCCCACGGCACACCAGGGACCTGGGGAGGCTTACCTCTGGAACCCCAGCTGCTGGCAGGTCTTCTTGGAGTCAGAGTCAGCCCAGCTGCTGCTGCAGATGGGCAGCCACTCACGGGAAGTCCCAGAGTACACTTTAAGCAGAGATTTGTCCCAGTCAAACCTCACTGCAGGGCAGAAAAGACAAAGCATGTCCTCAGCACCCAGAAACCTTCAAGCTCTCGGGGGGGTGAGCTGAGGAAGTGTCTGTCCAGGATTCATCACCGAGGCCTGGGGCAGGTCCAGGAGGTTGGCCAGAGCCCAAAGGGCAAGGGCAAGGCAAGGGGCTAGGGGCAAGGTGAGAGCTTTCTATCCAGCTCTGCCTGGGAGAAGAGCAAGGACAGTCAGGAGCTGTCATGAGAGCGCCACTCTCAGGCCCAAAGGACACAGTAACAAGGGGAAATAGACGGTGAGCATTCACAGCACAAGATCAGTCACAAATGGATGAAGTTGTGGGCAAAAGTACATGCAAATGCAGAGGTGAAATGATGGGACCCTCAGGCGCCCACAACCCTCACAGCAGGGCTGCACACCGGGTGCACACACCCCACAGCTAGTTGCACATGTGCCAGTCACTGAGGCCAGATGGATCTTAGCGCCATCTAGGACTTTAAATCAGGAGCCTGCCAGACAAAGGGGAGGGGCACGCGGATGGGGCTCCAGTCCGTTGATCCGCTTTGCTCAGTCTGCTACTTGAGAGTTGTCAAAGTTTGAGAGCCACTAATCTCATCCAATCCTCTCATTTTACAAACTAAGAAACTGAAGCCCAGGAAAAGGCAGGTGATGAAAGTTGCTTATCCAGTAACGTAGCTCTCAAGGCCAGGTTGCAACCCCACGTCTGCTGCAGTTAGAATCCAGATCTTCTGATTCTCTGTCCATTGCTTCCTGTTTGAGCTGACATGCAGTTTGTACTGCAGTTCGTAGTCACCAGATTTACCACACACACACGTTCCCCCATAGCTGGCCTCCTTACCACAGCCAAGCTCGTCACTCCGCAGCTTGCAGTCCGTCACCCCATCGCAGCGAACGGCATGTATGGGGCAGCTCTCAACTGCTTCCTTATACTTGATCCCTGAATGACCTTGCCAGAAGTAGACTGGAAATAAAAGAAAAAGAAGCAAGCAACCGGGTCACTGCCAGCCTCAGGATAAGACACTAAGCAGCCCAAGGCCCTGGGGGTTCTGAGACACCGACCTGCAATCCCTCTTGAACTCTGGGGCTCTCGTCCCCCATCTGTATGGAGAGAAAGGCTGCTCAGGAATATTCCAGAATGCTCCAGAAAGCTCCTATAAGCAGGGCAGCCCTGGGCAGGCTTAAGCAGCCAGCCAAAGAGAGATAGAGAGACAGAGATAGAGAGAGAGACAGAGACAACTGTGGGAGCTCCCCTACCCCTATTGACTTTCTGAGAACCACTTCCTCCAGGTTCCTCCAGTTCCCTCTCAGAACCCCTCCGGCATTTCATCTCTGTGCTCCACAGGTCACAGCAGAAAACTTTCTATCCTCACGGTCACAGGCACACAGCCAGCCAATACCTGTCCCATCTTTCCAAGGGCTAGTGTTCCTGCAGCCTCAGAGGCTCCCAGAGTTCCTTCCTCCTCCTCTCCTTAAACAAAGGGTGTCCCTCTGCTCAGTTCTTACCTCATACTGGTCTTTATGCCTTTAAATGTATTCTCACTCAACAAACAACTAATCTGAGGTGGCCAGTTTCCAAGTGTACCAGAAAATAACTTTAGAAACCTATATGAAAATCAGCCTCATGATTTACTTTGTCTTTAATACCAATCTCTCTCCTAACCAGGAAGTGTTGCTCCTGCTGCCTGGAGAAATCTCCCTTTGGATGCCCTCGAAGACTCTGATTCTAATGTCTCACTCAGCCTCTTGGGGTCAGCTGACCCCTCAGCTCTGACCCTCCATTGTCCCCTGCCCCATCCATGCTCTTGGTCACTAGAGTGAAGGCCATCCTGGAATGACCGCTCCTTCCGGGTCCAGACACAAATCTCGCCTGGTCTCTTGGTCTTGCCTCTCCTCTCTGTGATCTGGTCTTCCTCTCCCCACACCCTCTGGACACTGAGCCTCTGGGAAAGTCCTGGGCAGTCTGTCCCCTCTCAAAGCTTCCCATACAGGGGCCACCTTGAAGTGCATAGAGCACACTGGAGCTGGAGCCAGGAGGCCAGGCTGTAGTCCTCACCCCTAAATTCAGCTACTCATGGACCTGAAGGATCTTGCTGTTTCCCACTAGGAACTTCAGAATATGCCGAGGGACCAGGCAGGAGCTTCAATTCCATAGGGTAACCCTGTTCTCAGGTGCCACGTGCCCCTCTATGTGTCATTTCCCAATGCTCTCATGGAGCAGATGCCCTATGTGGGGACAGGAAGGACCAGGGCAGTAAGGAGCATGTGGCTGACACCCTGGGGAAGTCTTTATGTGCATCGTGACAGTGGCTCCACTGCCTCGTTCCAGGTGGGGAAACTGAGGCTTGGAATGGTAATCAACTTGCCAAAGTCATGCAGCGGGTCAGGAGCAGAGGCAGGATGGGAAGCAGGAGTATGTGACGCCAAGGCCGTGCTCTCTCAGCACCCCAGCTCCTCCCACACAGCCCACTTCCTCCTACAGCTGCCACCTCCCAGGATTTCCAGGTACTCGTACGTCCCATGCTCAGTCACCCCAGGCTCCTACTTCTATGGGATCCTCACTCCTTTACCTGGCATTTGAAACTTTCTGCCTCATGGCCTGGCTTTACCAAGTCAAGCAGATGGCTCCCCACATCTCCTAATGTTTACTTTGCCCCTCACTATGAAAGTCTTTTCTCTCCTTCAGTGGCAGCCTTGCCCACCGAGGCCCTCACAATTCTAGAAGCTGCTCAGATGCTCAATCTAGGTCACAACTGCCTTGCTACCTTCCAGATCCACGTCTGGCCCCTGCATCCTGGCCCATACAGCTGTCACCTATTCCTGCAGTCACACTCACAGGAATTTGCCTGAATCATTTCCACTTCTGTACCTCAGGATGCTGTAATTTTGGAGGACAGGACAGTATGATGTATGCTCACTTTTCCTCCATCCTAATGGCCCAACTGTGCTGGGCTGCCAGTCTCCAAAGTGGGGGACATTGAGGAGGCCTGAACCCCTGAATACTGAACTCATATCTTATTGACCAAAAATCCTCAAAAGAGTTTTTCCAATCCATGTTTCACGGTTTGTTTGTTCAAATAACAAGCATTTGGGAGGGTAAACTTTTGTAGCAGTCTTTGTGCCATCCTGTCATTTAGACCTCACACGCCAGTGAGGTTGACCTGACATCTGATGTGGCACATGGTGAGATGGATGGATGGATGGATGGATGGATGGATGGATGGATGGATGGATTTCAGCCCATCTGTAGATGCAGTGGCGAACTCACTTGCCCACATGTGTTGCTCAGCAGGCACTACAGAGGTTCCTGTGGTATCCCACACTCTTGACTCTGCTATGTCAAAGAGGTCTGGCCCCACCATAGTCCATGGCTATTTGGGAGAGTGTCTCTATGTGAACATGGTGGCCAGGTGAGTGTGGGGTCCCCTGTCCCTGCAGCATGGCCCCATGCCCAGCCCTTTTCCACCCAGAAATGACCAGAACCTGCCCCTACTCCTTTCATTCAACTCACAAAGAATGATGAGTGAGATCACGAGGGCGATGAGGAGGAGGATGCACCCAGTGAGTGGCAGCTGCTTCTTGCACTCCTGCCAGGACAACTTTGGCAAGCTGAGACCTGGAAGCGGGACAGCAGGGGAGAGTGAGACAGTTAGAGAGGAGTCCGGGATGGCAAAGGAGGGAGAAGAAACAAGGCTGGCCCAGAAGGGTTCCTGTAGGACTGCTGTGGCCCAGAACATGGCTCTGCCTTTGCCTTATACCAGCCCTTTGATGAAGCTCCTCCTCTGGCCCGGCCAGAACAGAGTGTGTTTTTACTTCATTCTCACAGCATCCTTGTGAGCTGAGTCTTATTAGGCCCATTTATAGATGGAGAAAGTGAGGTTTGTAGAAATGAGACAACTTGCCCAAGGCTGGTGAGTGGCAGAGCAAGGATTCAAATGCAGTGTGTCTGATTCCAAAACTTGCCCTGTCAAAGTGCCTGACCCATTCTGAAGGAAGCAAGACTGGGAAGGGTCCCAAACCTTGATGTCAGGTACGCACTAGGCCTGTGTGTTTTGCGGTGGGGTCCAGGGCCCAGAAGGCATGGAAAGAGTTTCCCTAAGGGCAGAGCACTGAGGCCTACTGGCTTTCCTGACTTCCTAGTGGCTGAACCAGGCAACCCAGAGACTGGAAGTTTGGGTTGAAGCTACCTGCTTGGTCCGAATTGTTCCCTTTCTTCTGCACACTGTTTCACTGGTCCTGGTTTCTTCCTCCCATCCCATCTTTACTTTTAGTTTTCTACTGTCTTGGGTTTTTCTTGCAATAGAGTCTTTCTCCCTCACCCTCCACTAAGTCCCTCAAAGCCCACCCCAGCTATCCTCCCACATCATTGTCCCATGGGCACAAGGAGCAGAGTGCCCGCTGAGATCTCCCCTTGCCCGTGAACTGCTGCCCTGTTTTTCCCACCTCTCCCTCCAGAGCCCCCTTACCTAAGCTCTGCCTGTTGGTCCTGGTGGCTGCTGCTGACCTGGCAGGAGATGCTCGGATTGGGACAGCAACTGGTTTTGCTCTAACGAGATACGCTTTTGTTGGGGGGGAAGTCGTGGAGGCTGACTTGGCAGAGGCAGACCTGCTAGATGATGATTTGGAAGAGGATTTCCGGGTAGAGGAAGCTTGTGCTGGAGGTGTCCTTGCCGGTGAGGCTTGGGCTGGAGGTGTCTTTGCCAGTGAGGCCTGTGCTGGAGGTATCCTTGCCAGTGAGGCCTGGGCTGGAGGTATCCTTGCCAGTGAGGCCTGGGCTGGAGGTGTCCGTGCAGGGGAGGCCTGGGCCGGAGGTGTCTTTGCTGGGGAGGCCTGGGCCGGAGGTGTCCATGCAGGGGAAGTCTGGGCCGGAGGTGTCCATGCAGGGGAGGCATTCTATAAACAGAATGAGGAGCATCCCTCACACTCTTTCTGCAGGCCACCTGGATGCATGCAGGCCCTGCTAAGCTTTAGAATAAATGCTTTGGGGCAGGTGTCTGGGTGTGGAAAAGGAAGTATGTAAGAAGAGCATAACCGAGAATAGAATGAAAGCTCAGATAGCCTACTTGCCCATACCCCACGAAGTGTCCCCTTCACAGGACCTGCAGAGGAGGGCAGAGGGCAGCAGTCATCTGTCCAGGCCTTGGGAGTAGCTGCTCAGGGGAAGAATCAAAAGAAAGAGCTGCTGGTCTGCACACCCACTCTGAAATCTCGTATCCAGGAAACAGGGCCCCTCAAGGGGGAAGGAACCCCTCGTTCGTTCCACTACCCTTTTCCCTCATGGATGTTCATTGATTGTAAAATACTGCTCTTATCCTGAGCTTTTTCATGTGTGAAAAGTTCTGCTTAAGAAGAGCCATGGACTGCTTTGTATTCTCCTTTCTCGGTAACATAGAATCCCCGCTCACATGCACACATGTATGCACGCTCACATGCACACATGCACACACGTCCACCCCCCAGTCCATCAGGGAACCTGGACAGACAAGCTGCAGGGAGAGAAGAAGGTGTGTGGGCTGCGGTGTGACTACCACACACGGATATGATCCTTAACCTGCCTACCTGTAGGTGGGATGATTTATTAATACACATTTCCTGTGTTAATTTACCTGCAAAGACAACATAATCACCTCTAAGTGTTTTGTCTATATTTATTGGTTTTATCCTTTTATGCACCCCCATGTTTATAGTGGCACAGTCTGTAATAGCTAAATCTGGGAAAGAGCCCAAATGCCCATGAACTGATGAATGGATAAAGAAGATGTGGGTTTTTCTTTCTTTTTCTACACTGGAGTGTTACTCTGCCATAAAGAAGGATAAGCATGAGACATTCCTAGCTAAATGAATGCACCCTGAGGCCACACTCTTAAGCGAAATAAATCAGACATATGTGTGTAAATACTGCACTGTTTCTCTGGTGTGGAAAAACTGGAAGGGTAAATAAGAAGCAAAATGTATAATAGATATTATGAAATAGGAAGAAAATTTTCAGGTGGGAAAGGGCAGGGGAGAGGAAGAAAGGGAAAAGAAAAAAAATGTTGAGAAAGAAAGAAAAAACGGAAATGAAGCTTTTATAAATAAGGAGGGGGAGAGGGGTCGAAGGAAGGGTAGGAGGATGGAGGAAAAAAAATCAAGCTATGTCATGTACAGGTACAAATTCCCTATGATGAATGTGATCATTATGTACAACTAAAATGTACCAATAAACTTAATTAAAACAAAAAAACTCAAACAAAAAGAAAAAGAAAGAAAGGGAGGTAAACTGTGTAGTTGTGGGAACAGAAGACGCCAATCCCCACACTGAAGGTAGTTACTATGTAGTGTAAATATGCACTAATAAAACATTGTTTTAAAAAGCTGAAAAAAATACAAGGTAAAGACCATTATTATCCCCATTTGGCACAGGGGGAAATAGAGGCACAGAGATGAAGCAACTTGATCAATTTTTCAGAGCTACAAAGTAACAGAATTGGGATTTGAACACAGAGAATGGGGTTCTGGGGCATCCCAAGGAGGGCTGCGTAGAGAAGGCAGCCAGAGAAAGCCAGTGCTGATTCTTTCTGGAAACCTGGGACTGGGGTGCTCTAGGTCTGGGACAGGAAGCCAGTGGGCAGCCGGGCTGTGGGCAGTACCTGAGCATCCTCGGCTTGCTGCATCAGACTAGGCCTCCCTCTTCCACCTTATTGAGGCCTCATGGACTCCTACTCTAACCTTCTCTGCTTCTTTGGTCACCTCCCGAGACCCCAGAACAGGAACTGACCTGGTGCAGGGGCCATACCTAACCCTCATGCTAATGTCTGCTGCGAACTGATTGGCTGCCTAGAGGGATGATGGAGAAGCCTCCTTGTGCAGGGACCCAGTAGTGCAGGCTGTCAGAGAGACAGAAGGCTCCAGACCTCTTCCACCTCTGCTTCTTCCCTTCATGCACCATGGAACTTAAACATGTTGAACATTCCTGCTAAGAGACCAGCTCAAAGCGCTCCTCATCAGAACATCTGGCCAAGTCCGCACTATCATCCCTACCAAGTATACCTTTTGTGTTTTGCTTTTTTAATCCTCTCTTCTGGGATAATTTTGGGGGTGTATCCTCATTTTTCTGGGTGCTGGAGAATGACGTCAAGGAGAAATCTTGAATTCCTGATCACACTCAGCTTGCCAGAGGGAGAGACAAGAGTGGTTCTCTTAGAGACCACATCAAGACCATGGATGTGGGTCACTGCTCAGGAGTGCTGATGCTCTGGCCAATTGAGTGTGTTTAGGGACCTGAAGGCAGCTGCTTATGCCACTGATACAGGTGACCCAACATCAGGATCACCCTCTCATGGTCATTGTCTAGAGACCAGATTTCCATAAAACGGAGACATACTGTCTGCAGGCAGCTGTGAGTAGAACAGGACTGAGTTTTGGGGCCAGGAGAAGTAGAAGGAAACAATGAGTTAGATGACAGGGCTAACTTTGGAATCAGGCAGGCCTGGGTACCAATCTTGGGTTTTATCATCTGGTGGAAACTTGGGTCACTCAACTTCCTAAGCCTGCTTCTCCATCCTCCTGGGAGAGCCACTGCCAGTGTGTGGCACACAGAAGTCACCCAGAAAGTGGCTGCTCGTTTTCTCCTTGCCACACACACACAGCACCAACCATGAGCTGAGCTCATCTTGGGGAGAGAAGAGGGGGAGTTGGACAAAAGCTAGAGTGACATCCTTTAGTTAGAGGGACAGGACTGTGCCATGTAAAGCTCTGAACTTCCTAGCAATGGTGGCTGAAGCCTTGGCACCTGCCAGGGACCTTGGCATTCTCGTATCTCCACTGACCTACATGGTCTCTGTCTTTGTAAGTTCACACTGTGATTCTTCTCTAACCTCAGAGAGAATCCCTATCACTCCATAGAATAAAACATGAATCTCTCACTTGCATGTGGTACTTCAGAGTTTGCAATAAATGTTAATATCTGTGGCCTCCTGAAGCCCTCCCCTGACCCTGAGAGGTTGGGAATTCTAGAAGCCCATTTTACAGATGGGGAAGCCAAAGCTCAGAGCTGGGAGGGTAAAACCACACAGATAGGACTCCATCAGAGTTCTCTATCCCTCTGGGGTCAAGAGAGACCCCGGTGTCTGCCCTTTAAAACATGTGCCTAAGGTGCTCGTTTCACATGCAGGATATGGTCAGAGAACTTGGGCCTTGTAGAGGTGGGGAAAGCATTGAGGTGCCTGGGGGTTCCTAAGGGATCTTGATCTTGTGGGTACTTCCTGATGTACACTGCGCCAGGACTGGGTGGAGCCTAGTGGCCCGCAGTCCAGCAATCAGGGTCGGGGGGACTCCACTGGACAAACAGCTCCTTGCAGTTGCTATTTTTAACCCTACTTTACAGTTACTGAGCCTGAGGTACAGGGAGGTTCAGATCATACCAGGGAAGTGACAGGGCTTGGATCTGACTAGGCCTGTTGGAGGTCTTGACCAACAGTATCACAAGTGCCCAGAGGAATTCCCTTCCTCTTTTCAGAGCTCGCCATATGCAAAGTTCTACATTCATTATTTCACTTGAGTCCTATAAACACCTACTGAGCAGCTCAGACAGGAACAGGAGCTGGAGTTCAGAGGGGCTAACCAGTAGGCTTAACTCACACTCTTACTCCAAACTAAGGAGCCCTAACACAAATCTTCTAATTGATTCCCAGTCAAGTGCTCCAGCTATCTCCATCTCTTTGTGACCCTGTGATACTGTCCCTGTAACTTCATCATGAAGGGCAGGAACCAAGGGGCCAGGGCTGGAGGAGAGAGGGCTGAGAGCATCGTGGGACCAGAGGGAAACAGGGATGCATTTTGTGTACTTGGATCAGAGGAGGGAGTTAAACCAGAAATGAAGCTGATAATGGGCTGGCATGGTGGGAAGCTAGGACGAGCCCGAATGGGCCAGGTCCCAAAAGGGAAGAAGCTTTCCACCTTGGCCTTTGTAAGGGGAGCTCTCTGCTGTCAGAGCTGCAAGAGGCAGGAGGACAGTGGTGGGGCCCTAGGACCAGGACAAGAGCAGAGTCCCAGGAATCCAAGATCTGAGTAAAAACTGTGAGGATGTCAGCTGGAAGGGGCAGTCCCAAGACCAGAGGGATGCATTAGCCACAGTGAGGCCATCCACTCCACCCTGACTCAACCTCACCCCAAATATGGCAGGAGGTTGGGAAGCATCCCCATCTTCGGGGACCATCAGAATGGGACACTCCACAGCCACCCCTCTTTAGGCATTCCATAGCTTGCCACCCCACCCTGTTGGAAGTTCTTCCTGATGTCTAACCTGCTACTGTACTAACTCATTTCCTCCCGACTCTCGGAGAGCTGAGATTCCATCCTCCCACTTAAAAGCTTGTTCCCATCCTGAGAGCAGGTACTGTGACAGTAGAGAAGGGAGGAGACTTCTTGTTCTAGGTCCCCAGATACGAGGGACAGAGCCAGGATCAGAATTAAGGTCTCCCAAATCCTGGCCTTTGCCAGTAGCAGAGGACTCAGGAATGGGACTCAGACCACCAATTCCTCGCCATGCATTGACCTCTCTGCAACCTTAAGACAGGTCAGAGGCCCTCAGCCAAGCAGGGGTGGGTGGACAGGGCAGGACAGATGCACCTGGCTGGCTCTGGGCTATTTCCTTGCCAGTTCATCTTTCCTGACCCACCTCCACCTTCCTGCCCATTCCAAAGAGACCTCTGAGGTTATTTTTTGGGGTTCCCCATGCCCTTCCTTGTGCCATGAAACAGGTCCTCACTGCAGGCTGCCATTGCTGCCACCGGGCTGTGCCTCAGCAGCACCTGGGGGATCCTTTGCAAAGAATGCCTGGAGCCTCCGCAATCTGTGGGGCAGGGGCAGCACAGGAGGCTGCTGGGCAGGGATCCCCAAAAAGGCAGTGAGGGATAGGCCAGGAAGAGAGCTGAGAAGAGCAGGCCCTGGCTCTGAGGCTCTTGTTCCAGGCATTTCCTGGACACCTGGAGGTAGCAGCCTGCAACATGTGCTTTGCTTGAAGTTGCTTGGGTTGCTGACTGCAGAACAGGGACTAAAACCTGCCACGGCCCCTTGCTCCCAGTCCAGTGCTCTCCAAACTTCAGGGTGGAGTGGAGTCTGTGGCCCCAGGTGAGTGGGGCATTTTTACGGTTTCCGGAAGAACTCTGCCCCTTGGAACCTCGCCTGATGGGGGCTGGGGTTAGTTAAGGAGCCCCGAGGGTATCCTGCCTTTAGCCTCCCCTGGGTCTCCTGCAGGCCCAGCCTGTGGTGTCATGGAAAAGAGGGACCCCTGTCTGTGCTGAGTGATGTTGCAGCCAGATCACAAGTGTCTGTCGCCTGGACTCTGGGACAGGTGCATTGCTGCTGCTCAGAGCCCCAGGAAGACAGCGAGAAGGACCCTCCCTGAAGAACGTGCATGGTGGTGGAAGCAGCAGTGACAACACAGCTTCCCAGACGGAGGCAGGTGCAGTTTCAGATCCCAGCCAAGCTCCCTCCTCCAGCCACCCCTTCCTAAATCACCACGGGGGGGGGGGGCAGGCTGTGCATGCAATAGGCTGTCACAACTGGAAGGACTGAGAAAGCCCTGCAATCCAAACCCTTTATTTTAGCAACAAGGCAATGAGTCTCAGAGACAACCTGTGACTGGCCAAAGGTCACAAAGGGGACATAGCCGACTAGAAACCTGGGCCGCTGGCATCATTCTCAGTCTCTGTGCTCTCCTGGTGTCTACCCTTCCCACCTTCCAGTGAGGAAGGACCCTTTCCCAGAGAGAGACCTCTGAGACCTCTCTCTTCCAGGCATCTTGAGTAACAAGGGCTTTTGAATAGAAGACGCAGGCAGGCCCAGGTGCTAGAGCTCTGGGTTTCAGGACCAGGTAGGAAGAGGTGCTCCCCAGCACCCACCACGGACACCAGTGGTTCCAAGAGAGATTGGCGTTCAGGGGCTAAAACACTTCCTGAGCTGGGCTCATTCCCATATGGACCAAATTGGTTGGGGTTGGAGCGGAATATGGCTTCTTTTTCCTCTTTGCTGTCTGACCCAGACCTCACTGGGGACACCTCTGTTTTGAACCTGGAGAAGTTCCACAAACAGGCGTTCTCAGAAGCAGGCACATTCAAAGCTACCACTTCCTTACACCCAGTATCAGCTTCCCTGTGTACACCATGGACCCTCACTGACCTGTGAATCAGACTGAGGAGCTAGGAGGCCTCCAGTGCCCCAAGCATCATAGGGACAGGGACCTTGCCTCTGCTGCTGGCTGGCTAATTTGGCGACAGTCACATCTCAACTCCTTCATGTATAAATGAAAGGGTTGGACAATTTTCCAGTGAGGCTGCACAGAACTCCAGCACCGTGGAGATCAGCAGTGAGGGCTGGGGCAGAGCTCTGAGTTTTCCCCCGAGCTCAGAGACACAAAATTTGCTCTTTAATTTCACACAGGGGTCTCTACACACCATTTCATTCGAACAAAAGAAGCAACTACTACAAAGACCTTGCAAATGAGCTCCTTACATAAGCATTAACATTCCTTCTGACGTAAGATGCCTTCTGTACACATGAATGAGCCCAGGAGATCCCTATTTGATTGGCATCAAAACACCTCCTGTCCATTTATCTCTTCATTCATTTCTTGAGTGCCTGCTATTGCCAAGCAAATGATATTTCTTGCCTCCGTCTTTCACTGTGTTTATACCTTCCCTCCCAGTCATACTGGGGTGGTGACACAGCCCAGGGGAGCATCATGGGTGCTCATGGTTGTTGCTTCCCTTGCAGAAGAACTAGCCTCCACCTGGGGCTACCCAGGTCTCCAGCCCAGCTGCCAAGCTGGGTTCCTTATGGTGTCTTCCCTCGTGCCGCCTCCACCACTGCACTTCTCACCTGCCCAGGTACAGTCCGCCCCCACTGTTGCTATATCAAGAGGAAGCCAAGACACTTAAACTGAGAGGCCATTGTTACATCAGTCAAACTTCCCACCCAGCACCCAGCCTGGCGCCCTGTACACACACTCCCCACACATCTATGCTTGCTTTTCTCAAGCCAGAGAGAACAATGCAGAGGAAAGCATGGCAGAAAGGGCCAGGTGGAAGGCGGCTTAGCACCAATGAAAATGCAAAGCAAAAATCTCAAGTGGGGACTGCATGCCTCCTGGGGCAAAGAGCAAGGACTTGGAAGGGCTGAACTTTGGGGCTGGGGACAGAATGGGGATCTGAATCTACTGATCTGCCATCCTGGGAACCTGTCTAGACCAGTCTGGGGAAGATGCTTCATCTTGGATATTCCTGAGTTCCACTAATCCAGAGTATCTGTAGTTTTGAGCTGACCTAGAATCAGATCCATTTTAGAAATTCTCGGTATAGGAAAACCTATTCCACAAAGGACTGTGGCTTTATCAATGAGCCTATTCAATCTGTCTTGAATAAGTATTGCATTTCTCAAAGCATTAAAAATATGACTCATTTTGAAAAAGCACAAAATATGCAGTATTTGGCAAGAACAGGTGCACACCTGCTATCACCTTCTGTCTAATTCCAGTGGCTGCCATGGAGTCAGAAAAGAATCGCAGAAGGCAATTTGTCTAACTTCTGTTTTGGTGAGTGGGGAAACTGAAGCATGGAGAGGAGAAAGTATTTGTCCAAAGTTACGACCTAGTACTACTCCCTGGATGGTGGTAACGCTGGTAGTGATGGTGATGATGATGATGATGATGATGATGATGATGATGAGAAATCTTAACATGTGGCTATAGCTGCATCTCCATCTAAGCTGCTTGCTATTCTAGAAGTACTGTATCACATGGAAGACTATTCTGAGGCCTTGAGGTAAGTGCAGTTATTATTGCAGTTATAGATAAAGAAACTAGGTACCCAGAGATTCAGTGATTGCCCCAAACTTGATCAGTTCTCTGTCCACCCCAGTACACAGCTATTTTTCTATTTGTTTCTTTTTTGAGACAGAGTCTTGCTAAGGTACCCAAGCTAGCCTCGAACTCATGCATTCACCTCCTGCATAACTGGGGTGTCCCGTGTAAGATCCTTCTGTAGACCCAAAGGCTCCCATTGGGAGCATTATCAGGCCTAAGTCTATGGACAAGTCTTGCCTGCTATTTTTCGAGCTGAAAGACAAAGAACACAATGTTCCTGTCTGCAGTAATGTCCTCAGGGAGAAGGCACAACCTCACATGACCAGTTTCTCCCAATCACTCCTATTTGATCAATCTTGAGACATCTGCACACAAGGTTAGGAGGCCCAACTATAGATCTCCCTGCCTCCACCCCAGGTTTCATCTTAAATAAAGAGGCAGATTTAAAAACCTGAGAGGAACGGAATGGTTTGTTTCTTTCACTCCAAGATTAGTTCAGAAAATTTCTCTTCCAGAATGATGCTGGGACCTACCATGCCTTTAACACTCAATTCATAAGTGAGTTGGGAGTTCTCATTTTTCCCTCAAAAGTGAAAGCCCTGTTCTTCATTGGCTGTCCCTCTGGCAGTCTTCCCTGACTGCTGGTCCCTTGCTCTAGAGAGATGAGCTATCTAGGCAGACAGCGCTATCACCCTGCCCCTGCCCCTGCCCCTGCCCCTGCCATCACCTCCAGCATGCACATGGCTACCTGTTTGGGAACCATCAAGTTTAGGCTCCCAACAAGCCACGAAGCGGGACACAGCATGGTTATAACAGTAGATTCATCTTCCACAAGCTCCAGACAAAACTCCATTTTGTCCTGTGTAATACCCTTTCTGCCCAGAAGACTCCAGTGATCTCCAGGAGCCAAGGCCCAGTGACCCTGGTGAGGTGGAGATGAGTCAAGAAAATCAAAGAAAAGGGCAAGTGAGGCAGCCAGGGTCTTGGGGGAGAAAGTCAAGGAACAGCTGAAAGAAGAGTGAGAGAAATGACGGTGAAGATTACAGAAACACATCTGGCGCTCAGAATGGACCACAAACCAACCATTGACTAAGATACAGGGATAAGCTGCTCTTTCTCCAGCCCAGGATTGGCCTGTTCCTCCCAGAGTGCCATAGCTTACCACGTCAGTAAATATAAACAATGCGAAGATGAACAGAAAACAAGACTAAAGGAAAAAATCAGAGAACCAAGGGAATTTTCTCAAGCAAAGAAAGCAGAGGCACAGTTGAACAAGGCCTTCACATATGTGTTACTGACTTGTCCACATAGCTACTTCCAGCTGCTCTCCACCACCCCCAAGAGCAGAAGGATCTTGGTGGTAGCTGAAGGAAGTGTGGTTAGACATAAGGAAGCCCTGCCCAAGCACGAGCAGTATTAAACCAAAAATAAGTGCTCAAGAGTGGTTGAAAAATCCCCCATGAAAATCTTAAATGCACATAGAAAGCCACATTTTCCTGGGAAGGTTAAGGAATCTAGCTCATGGGTTACACAAGGTAACCCTGAAGATTAGTTAAAATGCTCTTGATTTTCAAACCAGAGAAAATTAGGTTTGATTAGATTCTCAGTCATCGAACATCAGAGTCATCCACCTAACAGCACCGATGTCCCAGGCAGAAGGCTTGGAAGCCCCCCAGCAGGCTTCAGGATTCAGCCACACAGCCCTGAGGTCCCTGAGCAGACCCCAGCCCCATCAGTTTAGTCTTCCCCAGGAGCTCCTTCTGGAGAGCAAGATAGAAAGAAAGTCAAAATCTCCCAATCCCAAGTAGATTCCAACCGGAAATGGCACATTCGGTTTCCCACAAAACCCCAGCCACACAGGTGGCAGCGCCCTACTCGCCTCCCGGTCCTGTCCCTGCTCCCCAGGGCTGGGAGGAGCCCCAAGAACCACAGACATACTTACTCGGCAGCTGTCCCTCTCCATGGCCTCGGAGGGAGAGGTCTTCCAGTCTCAGCTGATGTCGAGGGGAAGAGCCATGTTGGCCGGTGGCTCTCCAGGCATGTGGGGAAAAGGAGGTTGAGGCCGAGGGCCGGCCCCCACCAAATGGGGGCGGGGAAACTGGGGTGGGATGTGTGAGGTAATCCTGAGTATAAACACCCGTGGAACTCGCCAGACCTGTCCTTCTGCCCTATCCCAGGCTATCCCAGTTACTCAGCAAATACTGGGAGCATGAAGGTAGCTGCCCTGGCTACTGCAACTGCTCCCATAGAGGCCACTGGGAGGGCTCCGGAGGGCTCTGGGTTTCCTCTTCCAGACAGAGATTCAGAGAGAGGCTAACTTAGCGCTGCTGACCCAACCCTTGAAAGTGACCCTGCTCCCGCAAAGGATGTCCAAGGCCAGGAGCAGAGCCCCACCAGGGCAAGACAATGTGACTTTCACCTGCAAAGACTGTATGTCCAAATCTCAAAGCAGGTCTCCTGGTCTGCCAATTTTTTTTCTCTGAACTCCACTTATCTCTGTGAAAATTCCTAACAAAGGCATTAAAATTAATTGGCTTTTAATTATACACGCATGGCAATAAATTACCTCTCTTGAAAACAATAAAATGTTATGAAAAGACACCTCAAAATTAATTACAGTAAAACATATAAATATCTAAATGGAAACTGCTCCAAGAAATATTGGGCTGACCCGTGATGCCACATCTGCACCCCATTCTGTTCCTCACAGTAGAAAGAAACAGAGAAAGAGCTATGTGTCTCCCTACTTGGCAAAGCAAGAGCCTTGCAGAATCTCAGCACTTGGGAGTGTTAGGATTTTTAGAGTATGGAGGGGGTGCAGAGATTACCTAGTGGTTCTCTCTTCTCCTTTTACAGGTGGTGAGGCCAGAAAGACAGGAATCTGCACAAGTCACATATAACAAGCAGCAGCGATGATCAGGTGTTAGGTATTCTGTGAAATGCTTTACATACATCTTTCGTGCATTCATTCAACAAATATTTATTAAGTGCCTCTTACATGCCTGATCTTGTTCTAGTGATAACAAAAATTCAACATGGCTGCAGAATGGTCAAAAAGAAAACAAAAATCTTTTTTTTTTTTAAGCTTCAGAGATTTTTCTAATAGGAGTTAATTCCCACACAGGCATCATATCAGGACTGAATCTGACAGAGATAACAGTTTTCCAAACTCTAACAATATGTTACACGGTATGACAAACATGAGATTAGCCAGTTTGCCTCTTGACCTCAACATTCCAATGGATTTAAAAATTTTGTGACCATCCTGGTTGGCGCCGGTTTCCAACTGCTGGGCCCACTTCATTTTGCTTATCTTTCCTTACACATACTCCTTTTGTTTGAAAAGCCTTGGCCCTGCCTAACCTTGGTGGACACTGAACCGGTGTCCCCAGTGTGCAAATCTATCCTGTACCCAAAGTAAAATGTCTTGGCTTCTCTTGACAGCTTTGTTTGTGATTTCTTGGTTTACATCAGGGGCTGGGGACACAACAGGCTAAGATCCCTGCGCTATGGCACTGGTGTCAGAGGGTGAGGGGACAGGGAACAGTGAGCAAGGCAGTTAAGCTGCACACTAGAAGATAAGACACACAACAGAGAGAGAAAACAGATAGAAGGAGAAGGGATCAGGAAGCTGAGGACGTGGAGTCTTAGTTGGAAAAGAATAACTGGAATGGCCTGAGGTGAGATTTGAGGAAAGGCTTAAAGAAGGAACAATTACTCTGCCCCATTTACATTAAAGAAAACAGAACTTCCAGCTCAAAATGCAAATGGTTCCCTCCAACTTCAGGTCTTTGAGAATCATCTACTCCAGAGGCAGAGGCTGAAGAAGAGAATTCTGGAGAGGCCACACAAGTACCATTTTGGGATGACATTCACTGCTCACCAAAAAAGCAGAGTTCAGCCATGGCTACTCCCCTTCCTACCCTCTACCTGCTGTCACGCCATGGCAGAGGGACCCCTCTCCCACTGGCTATCCAGTCCTGAGGCCAGGCTAGCCTTGTGCTCTTGGCTCACTCCTAGTAAGGTTCCTCTTCCCCTCAAAGGCCACCACTAAGCCTTGGCAGCCATAGGTGCTGCTCTCCTAGGCCAGAGCAGCTGAGCTCCTCGGTGGACCCTCTGTGACAACTCTGGTAACTACCTGAATGGCTCCAAGGAGTGGAAAATGCCACTGCCCTAGGGGGCAGAGTCCTGACTGTGCAGGTGCCACCTCTTTCCAAAGAAGGATTTGCACAGCTGCCCTTCCTGTGATTCACCCATTTGTCCTTTATTCCAGGTTCCCCTTTATGGGGACACATGACAGAAGACAAATCCCACTTCCTTATAACAGCCTTTCTCACACTTTTAAAGATGATTCTTGGTGACCCTAGAGTGGGTCACTTTTCACCATGAGTGCACCTACTTCCTCCACTTGCTCTCGAGGTGAAGTGGCTTCAGGTCCCCTCGTATGTACTGATTTCTCTATGGCCACTATGGCCCTCCTGAGGTGGAGTCTGGAGCCAGGGACCCCCACAACTATATGTATGTATTACGGGCTCCTCTGACTCTGTAGACAAAAACCACCCATCATTTGCTGGAAATACCCATTGGGCTGCTGCTCGTTTTTCCACCAAAATGGAGCAGTTGCAGGAAAACCAGAGATGCTGATGGACCACGGGACTTAAACCAGGCAGAAGCAAACTCAGATGTGCCTGTGCACAGCTGAATGAGAAATTCAGAGTAAAGAAGAACGAATGAGTACCTTACTACTGAGGTCACCAGAATCCCACATTCAGATAGAAATGTTCTTATCTCCTGTATGACCCATCTGAGGAGGATTTCTGGAAGAAAAGTTAACCTTTGAAGCTGTGAGAAAGACAGACAGCAAAACGGACTGACAGCTTAGGGTCTTGGGGGAGCTGGACAGGCCTGGAAGGAACATGCAGAGGAGCGAGTGCTGAGGATTTCTAAGGCTAGGCTGAGGGTTGGGGTTGGGATTGGGGTTTTGTGACCAGTTGGCTATGAAATCATATCTTCTTTGTATAGTGCAGGGTAAGTATCTCTCATTTGAAATGCTTTGGGCCAGAAATATTTTGGATTCAGGATTGGGAGGATCAGAATATTTACATATACATAGTGAGATACCTTGGGGATAGGACCAAGTCTAAAGATGAAAGTCATTTTTGTTTGGTCTATACTGCTTACACATACCTTAGAGGGAATTTTATAAGATGTTTTTAGTGCACCTGTGTTTTTATTTTGATCCATTGGATGAGGTCAGGGTGGAATTTCCCACTTGAGGCATTAAATCAGTGCTTGAAAAGTTTTAGATTATAGAGCATTTTGGATTTTAGATTTTTTGATTCGGGATACTCGACCTGTACCTCTGTGTCCTTGGATAAGTCACTTCCTCTCAGCATCTCAGTCTCCTCATCCATAAAATTCCTTTCAAATATGGTATTTTGTTCATTCAAAGGAATTATGTGTATGACACATTTGGCATAGGAGCTGGCACATAGTGCCCACTGATAGGCAGTATTACAGTTAGATAGACAGATATGCAAAATTGTGGTTCCAGTAACAAAGGGTTTTTTGAGCGGGAGAGGAGAATATTAAGTTGTGTGCTTAGATCTGAAGCCTAAGCTAGGAGAAGGGTTCCTGGCTGGAGTTTTGGTGGAAAAAGCCTTGGGGTAAAAGCCAGACTGGGCTTATGCTGTGGCTTTGTTTCATCTAAGCAGTGCGATTTCTTCCCAGGTGTTCTTCCCACCATCCAAAAAGTGAGGCACTTTTCTCCTTATGAAAGGGATTCAACCAGGCTGACAGAAGTAGTTAGATGAGCTGGAGCCCCTTGCCAATTTGCTGGGAAGCAGAGAATTTGGGTGAAGGAAACAGAGTCACAGTCTGAGAAAGAAGCAAACGCCCCTGAGAACTGCCCAGAGACATAGACACAGACAAGTCAGAAACCAGAGAAAAGCAAAACAAGGGACATGTGCAATAAATAAAAACTAGGAGGAAAACTACTTATGTATGTATATATGTTTGTATGCATTTTCCTCATAGAAAAAATAAAGAGAGCACCAGGAAATAAAAACTCATCTTTACAAAGCACTGGCACATATATTACTTATATTCTCAGAACTTGCTTTGTAACGCAGTGGCAATCAGACACACCAAAGTGACACCTAGGATTTGGAGACAGATTCATTTTATGTCGATAGGCACTGATTGGGATCATTCCCAAAGTATCAGGCCCCAATCTCTGGTGGTCGAGGGCTTCTATGGAATATGCAGCAGGAAGTACAGAGGCAGAATGGCTTGTCAATCAGGGATTGGTTTATACGGTGTGTATCATGATGACCAGCTGTGCATCACAGTGACCAGCTGTTTCTAAGAGACAGGAGCAACTGGAACTGGAACCAGAAGTATCACCAGGGCAACTAAGAAACTGAAGTACCCTGGCTGTGGGGGCCAAATTCTGTTACAGTAAGAAGAGAGCAAAGACTCAGAGAAGTAGGTACACATTTCATTGTCAACAGCTTCTTGAGCTCAATCTCAAATCCGTGTTTTCTGCCTCTGTGCCAGTGTTCTTCCCATGAGCGTATCTGTTGGATATTTTAAAAGTGTCTTTAATGTCCATCTACTGCTTTGATGATAAATGTTAAAATGTTGAATTTGTACATTTTTGTGAGAACCTTTACGCTTTCTGCAACTCAGAATACTTAAAAAGGGTTATTTTATTTCAATGCAGTTCTTTTCCTGTGTTTATTTCTCAGCTGCTTCAGGTATGTTTTATAGCACAGGTGGTAAGTGTGAAGTCACTCAAGGTGAACTCCTGCAGGTCCCCAGATTAATCATGCTGTGTTTTGCCAACTGTCACCTCAAGACATTGTTTGTTCGGTGAAAGGAAAATGTTACGCATATTGAATCTTTTGCCTTTCAAATGTGAATCATTAAAAAAATTACAAAGGTGCTCAGACTTGAAAGCTCGTTAACAGCAGAAACTCAGCTATTTCACGCAGCTGTATTATCCCACTTCTCTTACAGGATATTCAGAATTTGGAGAGAAAGCACTATCCTTTCTGTATTTCCCACCTTCCAAAGACATCTCCCTTTAGAACAAAATTAGCTAGAGGAATATGATAATTTACTGTGCACACAGAGAAGTTAGGTGAACTCTGAGGTCATTTCTCAACCCCTGGTGTTTACATTGCTGCTCCAGTCCTCTGGAGGAAGGAGCCTGTGTAATCAGCATCCTTTGACCTGACTTTCAGCAACTCCAACTGGGTAGAGAAGTTTGTGTGTGCTGAGTCAGGCCCACAGACAAACAGGGCCAGGAGACTGTTGCCCGCAGAGAAATCAAGGGCCATTTAGGGATATCTTCAGCAGGGTAATAAAACTCAGAAATATCACATTTACAAGACACTTTCTCTTCCTTATCTCATTTGGCCCTTAGGTTCATCTTCCAACGCAGACAGGCCAGGTAGCATTCTCTCTAATACATCAGAGGCCAGACAGCTGTCCCAAGCAGTCTTGGGTTTGGCTTGTCTGGGCTTCACTGCCACTGAAGTGCCTCCAAAATTGTGCACCTCACAGAGTCAGAATGAAAGTTAGTACATTCCAACAGCCTCTCTTTTTTTTTTTTTTTTTTTTTGGTGCTGTGGATTGAACCCAGGGCCTTTGCATTGAGCCCTTTGTTTTATTTTATTTTAATTTTAATTTTTTAAGTCACTAAATTATCCAAGTACCATGCTGTGGTTTTAGAGTCCCTTAATAGCTACGATTCATTAAACATGGTGAAGATGTAAACACCACCCTTGAACCTGTCTTTGTTTCCAGCCTGCAGCATTTCACAAGGTCACATGACCTCAGTCCAGCCCTGACCAGTCACCTCATTGGTGGCACTGCTGGTAACAACTTTACCTGAGTTCTCTTGAAGGTGATCTGGTCAGGGTGGACTGCTCTGTCTGCCCCTTAGAGATTACATGCTGGATGGTGTGAGGTGGCCCTTGGGGACTTCAAAACACTTGGAGGACTTGGGACATTATCACTGTAAGTTTAAAACTCTAAACAAATAGATTGTTCTACCACCAGGCTTCACTCAATACTTTCGAGTTCTTCAATACTTCCTCTTTTAGGATGCCAGAATTGGGCTGGGCTTTTGAAGAAGTATAAATTTACACTGTTTTCCTGCTTGGCCTTGGTTTTCTCACACATAGGGGTTGTGATTTGATAGTTAAACACACACACACACACATATACACACCATATGTTGGAATTCTGGTTAGATTACTTAAAAATTTATGGTCCTATTCTCAATTTCTTACCCACAAAACAGAGAGAATAATAGCTATCCAGAGATTAAAGGAGATAATGTTTAATAAAGATAGTGAGGCATGTTGTTATACAACTTTTTCCTGGTCACAGTTTTTTCCATACTCTTGGGGGTTGGGCATTTCAATATATTTAGAAAGTCTGAAACAAATGTTGCAAATTCACTATTAGGAGGCCAGATTAATGGATATATTTCTTTTAAGTTGGACAGTATTCATTTATCCAAATTCGTCACCAGCATTTAAAAATCGAACAGTTAAAACTGGGTGTGGTGGGAATGCCTGTAATCCTGGCACCTGGGAGGGGCTGAGGCAGGAAGATCTTTAAAACTGGAGGTCAGCCTGGGCTACGTGGTGAGTTCAAGGCCTGCTGAACTACATAATCAAGACCATCTCAAAAATCAAAACAAAACAATCCAAACTGACCAATCACCCAATCAATATCCAAGGCAACCTGGTCTGCCAATCAGTATTTTGCCCACTATATACACTCAAGAAATATTCACTAATGTATTAATATCATTCTCTTGCATGATATTACAATGTCTATCACAAATCTAAGCAACCAGTTAGTCAGTCAACAAGTCTTTATTGAATCTCTACTATGTACCAAACAGAAGTTGCTTCATAACTAAATTATTTCCATTGATCTCCTCATGATAAAGAAAAATTGCTGTGTCCTCCCACAAATCACCTCAACTGAGTGAGTCATGGCACTCTCCTCTTGAGATAGTCACATGAATGTCCTCCAGAGCAACCAGAAAGAGCCTGGATTTCTAGAATTGCAGAATTAAGCAGTTTGGGTAGTGGTTGGTTGAGACCTTGGGTACTGAGTCAGGCAGGCCTGGATTTGAATACAGACTCCACCACGTGGCAGATTTGTGACACAGAGGAGGAGATAATTGACTTGATGCTTCTGAAGCTCAACAGCCTCCTCTCTACCCACTCGTAGGATTTCATGCAGGTGAAATGAGATGTGTTAGAATGCTGGCACTGGAAGGAAGGTCCGAGACCTCCTTCTCTGAACAGTCAATCACTTCCTTAAGCTTCTGATTCTAGAACAACCCCCTGCTCCCGTGTGGCAGTGTGTTGGGAGGCCAGAGCCCTACATACTGGCTCACTTCCTGCACTCAACCTTTCCTCCCTGGCTCACCCACACCTTGGGCCTTTCTGTGTTCTCACATCCCAGGTCTTGGCCTCAAGAAGTTAAAGCCCAAGACTAACCACAGGGTTAATCAACCAGCCATCCCCAGTCCTGCCTGGGACCCCTGGGCCTCACCGGCTTTGAATTTGTTTGGGATGTGGAGTGAAGAAGACCAGAGCTTTCCTGTGTCACCGCCCCACCCCTCCTGATCTCAGTCCGGTGCTTTCCACTCACCCTGTGCCTGGAAGAGCCAGTTCTCCCAGTCTGCACTGGGCCAAGGCTGGTGTGATGCCATGTGTCCCAGTCATCAGCCCCAGGTTCATTTTAATTACTCCCATGAGCAGATGACACATCTAGAGGGGCTAACGGGGGTAATTACCTGGGTGGGGTGACAGCCCAGCTGACTAAAAGAGTGCTTTACTCTTGCCATAGAGAGCTAGGAGGAAATCACCAGGAACTCCTCCTGGACTGACCCTCCAATAAGTTCTAGGGCATCCAAAGGCCACAGGCTAGAGCCTGAGTTTGGGGGCGCATGCACAGACTATATGAGCCACCAGATAGCAACTGTGCATTTCCAGGCCCAGTACCCAGCTCCTGGGGCAGCTCCTGCCTGATTTTTCCTTCTTAAGAACCCAGATGTGATCAAAATGAGCACATTTACACATTCATTCCACCAAAAATCTTTAGTAGTTTTATTGAGATAGAATTCAGTTATCCTAAAATTAACCTATTTAACGTGAACAATGAATGATTTTTAGGATATTCGCAGAGTGGTATTACCATCAGCATAATTAATTTTAGAACATTTTTATTATTCTTCAAGGAAACACCCTACTCATTAAGCTGTCACTCTCGATTTCTCCCCAATGTCCCTCCCCCAGCCATGACCTTTGACAAATACTGCCAGTTGTGTGTGTAGACAGATGGACAGCACTGCAATCAAAATTACAATGTTTCTATCTCTCCAAAAACTCTCTAGTCTTTCCTCACTCAGTCTTTGGTTCACATTCTCAGTCTTCAACATGAATTCATTTTTTTTTTTAAATTGTAGAATGTTACACAGTGTATTTATAACCATAAATATGTACTCTCCCGTGCATGGCTTTATTCAGAGGGCAATACTTTTGAGATTAATTCATGTTGGCATATAGGAATAGTTTGTTTCTTGTTTGTTGCTAATGATATTCCATTATATGAATATGCCACAATTTGTTTATCCCTTTGTGGCTGGATTGACATTTATTTCCAGTTTGGAGCTATTAAGCTTTTATGCATATTGACATGTGTTTTTTTTTTTTAAGGATTTATGCTCTCATTTCTTTTAGGTAAATACCAAGGAATGGAATTGCTAGGTCATGTGGTAAATGTATGTTTAACTTTTAAGAAATACTGGACGGTTTTCCAAGGTGGCTATACTATTTGCATACCCACCAGCAATGTGTGAGAGTTCTAGTTGTTCTACATCTTTACCAACACTTGGCATTATCATCCTTTTTGAATTTTAACTATTCCAGTGGGTATGTAATGATATTTCAATGTGGTTTTAATTTTCATTTCTCTGGCATTTAATGATATAGATCATCTCTTCATTGAACTTATTGGCCATTTTCGTGTCTTTGGTGAACTATTAACTTCAAAATTTTCCCTCTTCCTCTTTTCTTAATTGAGTTATCTCCCTCTTTATTACTGAGTTGTAAGACTTTTATGTATTCTGAATAATTTTTGTACTTCTTAGATGCACGTATATCAAATATTTTCTCCCAATTTATGATTTTTAATTTTTAACTGAAAAGCTATTTATTTTTACAACAATCTAATAGATCAAATTTTCTCTTCTTATTCATGTTTATCATGATTTATCTAAAACTCTATGCCTAACTCAAAGATTTCCTGATGTTATCCACTAGATTTCTTCCTAGTTTTAACTGTTACATTTAGATTGATGATCTGTTTCAAGTTAACATTTATATATGGTGTGAGGTAAGGGTCAATGTCATTTTTTGGTTGTGTATGTTGAATTACTCTGGTATCATTTGTTAAAAAGAACATTTTCTCCATTGAATTATCATAGCATTTTTTCAAACATCAGTTGGCTATATAAACATAGGTCTATCTCTGTGTTCTGTTTTGTTCCATTGTTCTATATACCTACCTGTATATATGCTCACACTCTGATTTGGCTGACAGTTTTATTGTAAGCTTGAAGTAGGTTAATGTTTTAGTCCTCAGAGTCTTTTTATTTTTTAAAATTGCTTTTACTATGCTAAGACCTTTGTATTTTCATATAAATTGTAAAACTGGCTTTTCAGTGTCTACAAAATGAAATTTGCTAGAACTTTAGGACTGCATTAAAATTGTACGTGGATTTGGGTAGCAATGACATCTTAACAATATTGAGTCTTTTGATCCATGGACACAATATATCTCTCCATTTGTTTAGTTCTTCCTTTAATTTTTCTCTACAATGTTTTCTAGTTTCTAGTGTACAGGTTCTCCCATATATTTTGTTAAAGTTATCTTCAGAAAGTTTGTGTTTGTTGGTTATTGTAGATGGTATTTTTCTTTTTTATATTAAATTGCTAATTTCTTAGAAATACAATTGAGTATATTAATTTCAGATACCATAGTCTTGCTAAAACACATATTAGATTCCTTGTTGATTTTTTAAATGTAGATTGTCATGGTGCTTGTTAATAAAAAGTTTTATGTGTCCTAATATGTTTTTTCCTCCTTACTTTGTTGTTCCAGTACCATGTTGAATAAAAACAATGCAAGCAGACACTTTTGCCTTGCCATTGATCTTTAGGAGAAAGAATTCAAACTTTTATCAGTATCTTAGCTGTGTATTTTTCATAGAAGCCCCTTATTAAGTTGTGACTATTCTGTTTTCCAAGAATTTTTAGTCATAAATGGAAATTTAAAATGTGTTAATCTTTTTCTGCACACACCAAAACGATCATTTTTAAAAATATGATGACATGATGAGTTAGTTTGATGGCATAATCTAATTTATTTATGTTTAATACCACTCTTAGTGACTTCAGTCAGAGAAGAGCAAAAGACTGGTTTGGAGGTTTCATTATCTAAGTTAGGAATGAAGGGGCGTAGTAGATATGTTGCTGAAAGCTTGCATGCGAGGAATGATGATCACTACAAAGAATTTACTTGGATAATTGAATGGATGAAAGTGTCACATGTAAAGGAAGCTGCCATTCGGGGCTAGACGCTTTGGTGGCAGGAATCAATAGAGCGCTAGGAATAGTCTCACACACAGCACTGAGCACTGAGGCGATAACGCAGAAGAATATCAGGTAGAGTAGGAGCCTGCCATGGACGGTGCCAGCACCCAACATTAGCATGTGGAGCACGGAGATATGTACCAGTCTGTGAATCCAACATAGGATTAAATGCAGAACCTAACTGGAAGGAGCATACACGAGAAGAGAGAGAGAGCACCCAGGTCTGTTGCCAGGGATCTCTTTCAGCATCTTTAGGGAAGGGTCAGAGGGATTGGTGAAGAAGCCCAGGACAGAGGTGAGAAAAAGAAAAAAAAAAATGTCATTGATGGATCCAGGCTTAGTGAGCATGGCTGGATGTAATAAATGCTAGGCTCTCAGGCAGTCAAAGGTAGAAAGAATAAAAGAGCAAGAAAGATAACAGGTGAGGGAAGAGAAGTCTACACAGTGTCAACATCACCCACTGGAACACAATGGACAACATGGGCCAGCGGTAGGAGCTTGGGAGTAAATGATCCAGCAAGTGTATAAATAACAAACTCACTCTAGATGAGAAACACAGGTATCAAAAGGGACACAATGGTTCTCAGTCCTGGCCCCATGTAGCATCACCTGGCAAGTTTTAAACACTCATGGATACCTAAACTTCACCCCAGTGAAATTGCTGCAAGGAGAGCCTGTGCATTGTTAATTTTTAAGAGCCTCCTCAGTAGTTCTAATTAATGGCCAAGTTTGAGAACCCTTGCTCTAATCTAACTTCACCTTACAGAGGAGGAAGCTGAGAAGCAATATTGGGCAGAGACTAGAACTGATGACTGCCTGGGGTTACCCAGGACTAAGGGGGTTCCTAGGAAGTAGGACTTTCAGTTTTAATACCAGAATAACCCCAGAAGTTGGGACTTTCAGTGCTAAACCTGGGAAAGTCCTGGGGAAATGGGGACACGTTGCTCATCCTGAAAAAAACTCTCATGTCCTATTTTCAGGGGTTCATTCCATTTAAAATGATAGAACAGATAATCAGCGAGTCCTGGACAAAACCACTGCTACTTGATCAAACCTGTAAGGTGGTAGAGCTCTATTGTCTGGCTGCCCCCAGGATATGATATCCCCAAAGTTCAAATACAAAGTCGTGAGTCAATCTGCCTTTCAGGGGGGACGTTTATCTGTGGGAAAGCTGGTGACCTCAGGAGAGACGACAGCTGCTTTTACTCAGACCATCTATTGCCATACTGTTCTCCTGCCTCTATGGGCTGAAGGTAGGGCTTCTTTCCTGGCTAAATCTTCCTACGACATGCTTTCATATCACCTTATATACCCCTGCCATGGAGAATTTATTACAGCAGTAAGTTCATATTTGTATTTGATAACTTGATTGCTGTTGCCAAGATTTTAAACTCAGCCAGGACAAGAGCTGCATCTGTTTCAGCTCATTATTGCATCTCATTGCCTAGACTTCTAGGCTGCACACAATAGATGCTCAACAAATGAATCAAATGCTTGCATGCATGAATGAATGAATAATCAATATAACTACTTATTTTTGCGCTCCTGGAATCACACTGCCTTGTGTCTTTCTAACACAAGATTTCAAACCAATAGGAATTGAGTGTTAAGTCCTTGTCCAGTGGGGACAACACTGTTAGGATAAAGTAATCTATATTCATCTGAGATGTGGAAGCCCAGGAATGCTGTGAGGCTGCCTGCTGCCTGACACAAGGTCTGAAAGTAGAGCTGTTGAGTAAGTTCGTGTCCAGCCAATGTATCTCCCCGCTTCAGGAGCCTTTGACACAATTATTGATATCTGTGACTGTCAGGGCTTGCCAGGCAGAGCCCACATCCTCACTGCAGATGGCCCACAGCCTTAGCACATCCTCGGATCATCACTGAACATGTCTATGTTCACAGTTCTGCGCTGAGTGCTGGGGAAGCAGGTGCTGGGGTGGCAAATTGATGAGATAATAGTGAAGAACAAGATATGACAAGCATGTGTCTCCATTTAGCAGCGGGGAGACAAGGTTTGTGCTTAGCAAAACCTAATCAGACTAGTGGGCAGTTTGTGTAAATGCCAGAGACGTAGTACAGCGAATATATGCAACAATTTCAGAGCTGGGAGAGAATGAGACAGAACTGTGGTCTGAGCTGGGCTGGGTTGGGGTGTTGTCCACTGTGTCCTCCTTCCCCGCTATTTTTTATGCCCTTTTATCCTCCCACTACATTGCTCAAACTCAAGAGGGAATAGCACAGAAGTCTCTTGGAGGAAATGCTTACAGTGTGCTTCTGGACAGACTACACGGCCTTGCCCCTCAGAATGTTGATGAATGGCTAGTAAATGAATAGGTGAATGAGTCAAGAAGACCGCCCCCAGCTGCACCCATCTCCCTGAGAACACTGCAGCGATCGTGAGAGGATGCAGGGCTCCTAGATCCTTAGCTACCTACTGCTGCAGTCATCCCGGCTGAGTCATTTCCTGGAAAGTGACTTGTTAACAAACTTGTATGGGGCCCCAAGCCTTCCAGGCCTTGGCTTAGGGCGCCACCTGGTGACAGCCCTAGGATCAGACTCTCACGCTCACTTCCTTCCATCTTACCCACCTCAGATTCCTCCATGCTGGGAATATGGAAGCTGTAACCCCAAGGTCTCAGCTTCCCAGTACAGTGGAACCACCCTCTTCTAAGTCCCCATCCCCAGTAAATCTATTCCCAATGCGTTGCTTTAGTCTTGAGCATTTTCTTGAGAAAAAATGTCATTCTCTGAGTGTCTGTCCTTCAGGTATCCAACTGAGCTTGCCCTGTGCTTTGCAGCCCAGTATGTGGGGACCTAATGTCATCCTCCAAGTCTCTGAAGACTCGGGAGGGGGGACATGTTTCCCAGCATTACCTGGAGATGTGCATCCTATCTATTCCTTTTCTATATCACATACTGCACTGGACCATGCTCCAGTTTTCACCTTCCCCAAAACACCCACTACCACCACTCGTTATGGGTCTGGAGTCAGAGAGGAGGGGTGGCAAGGGGGATCTTGGCTGTGATGAGTAACTTAAAGCTAAGTCTGAGACATCCTGTTCACTGCCAAGATATGGAGGTGCCTAGGTGAACCTAATGCCATTTTCAGATCTAAACTTACAGTGAGAAGACTGGTTCCTAGGCAGCCCAGGTCAGGTCAGGGTGCAGGATATGGAGGCGTGCGGGTGGACAAGAGTCCTGCTGTAAAGAGCTTACATTCCAGGGGAGAGGAGTAGGCAAGAGACCACCGGCCAAGTCGATCAACGGATGGTTTCCATAGTGGCACATTTTATAAAGACAAGAAAATAAAGTGATAGGGAACAGCTGAAAAGTGGATAAGGGAAGGAGGGAGACACCTTTAAAATGTGAATTTGAGGATCTAGCAAGATGATGTGAACCAGCACCTGAATGTGAGAAGGAGTCAGAGGGAGGTAAAGAGTAAGGATGGAGGAAGAAAGAGACGGACAGTGGGACAGAGAAACAGCCCTTCACCTTTGGGAAGAAGCATCCACAAGAGGTTCCCACAGCGAGGGGACTAACAAGACTTTAAACACAGCAGTGTCACTGCGCATGTCCAATTATGATTTCAGTGAGAGGCACAATGTGGCGTCTCTTCTGAGGCCTTCATTTTCAGTGAATTGATCATACTGTGATTTAAATCTAGGGTCCCCCCAAAGGTCTCGTGTTCAGAGCTGATGGATTTCTGGGCAATGATTGGACTATGAGGGCTGTAACTTGATTGGTGGTTTAATCCACTGCTGTGTTTAGATATCCTGTTCACTGCCAAGATATGGTAATGTGATAGGGTAATTGGAAGGTGATGAAAGCAGCAGGCGGGCCCCTAACGTAAGGACTTGGGTGATGGGAGTGTGGCCTCGGAGACTACATCCGGCCCCTGGACTCTGTCCAGCTCTCTTCTGGCTATCCGCTCCCTGACCACCAGGAGGTGAGTTGCTTTCCTCTGTCATGCCCTTTAGTCATGGTGTTTCTAGCTTGCTACAGACCTAAAGCGATGGAGCTGCCCAACCATAGACTGAAACTGTGAGCAAAAACAAACCTTTCCTCCTTTAAATTGACTTTCTCAGGCTTTTTTGTCACAGTGATGGAAAGCTAACTAGCTTAATCATACACACGGATTTTTTTTTTTTTGTACCAGGTATTGAACTCACGACCTTGCACTTGCCAGGCAGGCACTTATGCCACTGAGCTAAATCCCCGGCTTACACATGGATTTTTATGCAAGGGGGTTTTTAATTTGGTTTCTGTATTGGTTTGGGCGGAAATCAAAGAAAGAACTGAGATTAACATTCATGCAGGAGAACAGAAAGCATGTTAGAAAACAGAAACTCAGATGTAAAAGCAGAGCAAGCTCATGTGTCTTCCTGGAAATTCCTCTTGAATATGGCTCAGACCACATTATACCTGCGGTGCAGGGGTCAGAGTTACCTTCCCCAGACCTTAAGGAGTAGGGAACATGCCTGATTTCTGCAGTGAGCGTTTGTCTTTCACTATCTTATTTCATCTTTGCACCTGGATAGTAGCTATTCCCATTCACAGATGAGTAAAATGAGGCTGCAAGAGTTTAAATAACTCAATGAAAATTAGGTAACTGATAAGTCAGAGAAGCAGAATTTGAATTCAAGTCTGAATCCACCCTTGGCACCTGAACCATACTCCATACATAAAATACAGGGATGGATTTTTCAGTAATGCTTCCCCTGCCCTCTCACACCAACATTCAGCTAGATATCCCTAGGGGAAGAAGCGGTTTCTCACTCCCTTGAATTCCCATAGTGCTTGTAGGCTCGGTGCTGAAATGGGAAAGAAATGTCGCCTACATAAATTGTCAGTTCTCAACCAGGGCACCTTTGGCAGTGTCCAGAGATATTTTTGGTTGTCATAACTGTTTTGGGGGAACGCTGCTGGGGTGCAGTGAGTAGGGGTCAGAATGCTGCTAAACACCACAAGATGCATGCGACAGGCACCCATAACAAAGAATTATCCAAACCAAAATGTCATGGGTGCTGGGGCTGTAAAAACCTGATGTGCACGATGGTGTCAGGGAGACATCTAGCAGGCCAGCATGACATTAGCTTGACGACTTAACCTCAGCTGTTTCTCAGCTCACCAAACCCTGAACTTTGATTTGTGAATTCTCTGAGACAGTAAGATCCTGAAGACATTATTTAAATCAAGGAAAAAAGCACGAGAAACTGACTTAGTGTTTAAAGCAGTTATTCTTCAAAACAAAGCTATTAGGAATTTTCCTCATTATTTGTAGATGCTACTGTACTGTACTTTAGAAAAACCAAAGGAAGAAGCCAAAAAAAAAAAAAAAACAGCCACCCTATCCCCAGAAACCACCTCAAGACCTGCAGTATCTGACTTCTTCCTTTCCTGGAAGGTGGGGTGGAAACCCACCTAGTGCCTGCTGTCCAGGGCTGCTGCAGTGACACCTGGGGAACAGGTACCAGAAGCATCCTTATTAGAAAGATCCAGACTTGGAGATAGTCCAAGATGCACAGGCATAACATCAAAGAGAAAAAGCTCAGGAACAAGACCAGTGCCTTCTCTGATGTGACACTCATTTATTTGCTACAAGAAACCACAAGATTGCATGATCCACCACTTTCTTTGAACAGTAAGTTCTCTTCCCAGAAACAAACTCTCGGGAGCCAGTTACTTTTCCAGTTTGGAGCACCACAAGTGGAGGTGAGTGAACTTTATGAGTGGTCAGCCTTTAAGAATGCTTTTCTCACCCAGGATTGATCAAGTCAACCCTTCTAGAAAGACGCTAGTGCTGAATATCCATGATCTGCCAGGTCTACCTCTCAGCCCCAGGAAGCCTGTATTATCCAGTGCCAAGCCTCTCTCCTAATAATAATTTCTTTCTCTTTTTGGCACATTGTGGTTGAGTCCTTTGTATGCCAAAGTCAGCCAGGCTGTTCATGGGACAGGGAAAGGGTTGCTTGTTGCTTTTCTAACTTATTTTGTATTTCCTGTGTTTCCCAACACCACTAGTTCCTAAGGGTTCCTGTCTGCTTCACCCCAGTCCTGTTGTAGGTCACCTCTCACTTTCTGCATAGTGCTACAGTTGCCTGAGCATGCATACTGCCCTCCCCATGACATCTAGGTTGGCCAGGCCAGTTTAACTGCACCAGTAACTGTCAGCCTGGGTCAGGTCACAACTGAATCCTGTGGTACCATATACCTGCTGGGTAACCTGGGCAAAAGATTAATTTTTTCATGTCCCAGTTCCCTTGTCTGTAAGCAGGCACTGCTAACTGCATGTCATGAGGGTGGTAGAAGGGGTAAATGCCTATGAAGTGATGAGCATAGTGCCCAGCAGGTGCTGTTAGCTGTCACTGTTGCTCTGTCACTTTGTACAGAGCCCAACAATGTGACTGGAGTGTCATACTGTGTGCCCATGCATACCTGTAATTTAGGAGACTGGTGTGACCTCTTTCTTCACTACTGTGTCAGGCACATGTACTTGTCTGACTAGTGTGGATTACAGACCTCAAAGAATGCAAAAGACAATGGTGTTGCAAGGTGGAGTCAGAGACCTGGATGTGACCCTGCCTCTAATATTCTGATATTAGGTCCTACCTGACACCAGAAAGTGGTTCAACCATTCGGTATCCCCACCTGGAACAGACAACAACGTTTGCCTTCTAGGTATAATATGAGCCATAAATGCAGGCCACATGGGTGATTTTTTAAAAAAATTTAGTACCCTTGTTACAAAGAGTTTTTAAAGAAACAAGACAAATTAAATTAATCGTATTTTTATTTAATCCATGATATTAAAAACAGTATCATTTTGACATAAAATCAATTGCAAAAATGAAAGGACTATTTTATATTTCTTTTTTAAAAATATGAAGTGTTTAAAATACAGTGTTTTATACAGACTGGGCACCTCAGTCCAGCCAGCTCTCAGCAGCTCTGCCGCCATGTGTGGGGAGCAGCTGCCGCATTGGTCAGTGCAGCATTAGCAGCTGTAAAGATTAAATGAGCCAACAGAGATAAACTAGTTGGTTCCCAGTAGGTACATGACAAATGTTGGCATTTCACCATTTGAAATGGACAGTACCCAGCTGAAATTCTGAATCAGTATATGACAATACATTTTCCCCACATTTTCCCATTAGGAACAGAACATGTAGTATGACAGAGAAAGAGCATACACAGGCTTAAAATCACATGGCTTGGGTTGGACCCTACTCCTGCTGCTTACCAGCCATGTAGCCTGAGAAAATAACATAAAAAGAGATTCAAAATATCATCTTTATTATAGAGGGTTGTAAAAATGAATTGGTAATTCGGATAGTGTTTAGTAATGTCTGGCGCAATAAATGTCAAATATTAAAGTACTGTGTTTGTTAAAGAAAACCTGAAAACATAGAACAGAGGAAACATTAATCAATTAACCCCTAAGCCTTTTCCACCACCCAAAACCACAGTTGACATTTTTCTTCAGTGTTTTTCGATAAAACCTGGGGCCCACCTACTTCCTCTCTTGATAAATTATAAAGTGCCTTTCCCTCCCTCCTCCCCCTTCTCTCCCCTTGAAATATCTGCCCCCAGAATTTGATCCAGAAGCCGGAAGACCAAAGAGCATTCCTATGAACAAGAACAAGCAAACCAAAAAAAAAAAAAAAAAGAAAAAGAAAGAACAAGCAAACCAATAGACTCGAACTTCAAACCCAGAAAAACCTCTCTGGTCTGTTGTTTAGTGGTCACCTTGGTGATTAGCAGATGACATCTTGATTCTAACAAATGTCAATTGAGATAGGACTGGTGATTTGGTCATATGATAGCATAGCGCAGTTCTGTGTGTTCAGGATGTGGCACCATGACACATATAGGCCCAGGGCCCTCTAACTGGACAGTCCCCAGGACTTCTTGGTAACTCAAATATGAGTGTCAAATGCCTGTGCCTGATTACAAGTCCTTCTGCTGGGCCTGCAGCTCTGACCAGGGACCCTTCATTCCCAAACAGTGGTTTTAGATTTAGCATGTATTTATATGTCTCTCCTAATGCAATTGTTAAAATGCAGATTCTGGGTTCGATCCTTAAGATATGCTATTTAGTAGTAGCTCTAGAAATAGCGAGAAATGTGTCCTTTTTTGCATGTCACTGAAGTCCTGATGCAGGTGGGTCCTTGAGAAATGCTGTAACGCAGCGGCTGTAATTCTCTGTGTACCTCACTGGCACTGACAGATACAAAGGCTGAGATAGTGTGACAGCAGTCACACATGAAAGAGGGAGAAGCCCTGTCTTAGCTCCCAGAAGCCCACAGTTCCTGCCTCTGAAACTCTATGTTTGCTTTCACCTCTGGCACAAACAGCACCAGCTGCCTTTTCTGAAAATGGTGTGATTTCCACATCCCATGACAGTATGGCACCGACTATCCCAAAGATAATGAAGTGCAGTGTCTGTAGTCCAGTGCTGGTTTTGCAGTGTCTTCGGGCAAGTTTCTTCCATCTCTGAATCTCAATTTACTCATCTGTGAAAATAGAGATAATGAAGGCAACTGCTCATGATTGCTCTGGTTATTAAATAAGATAATAGATGTGCACACAGTTGGAACAGTTTCTCCTGAGAAGTAGACTACAGTAGATATTCACTTATACGACAGCTGTGCTTTGGGTACCAATGTACTCGAGGATCTGTGCTTGCTTTGGGGGGGCAAAGCAGAATCAGAAGTGTTGCTTATCTATAAAGTGCTCTCCTGCTGGAGGAGGCAGCTATGAGTCTGCACTGAGACAGAAGAAACATGAGGAGCAGGGTGGCTCCCAGGAATGTGACTCTCCTTCTAGATGATGACTGTTTCCCAACCAGGAGCTGGACTGTGACCCACTGAATCTAACTGCCCTTTCTTGGGTTGGCCACAGAAAGCATCACATCCCTCAGGTGGCGGTCCCGAGTAACGCAGCAAAGCTCAAATTCACCAAACGAGCTACAGAGTGAGGGCCTGGACAGGGAATAAAACCCATGTCTTCATGTACATCGAAGACCTTTGAGGTGTTTTTTTGTTTTGTTTTTTGTTTTGTTTTGTTTTAATACTGAGGACTGAACCCAGGGCCTCGCTCATGTTTAGCAAGCATTTCACAACTGAGCCACATTCCCATCCCTTTACTAATTTTATTATGAGACAGCGTCTCACTAAATCATCCAGGCTGGATTCAAACTTGCAATCCTCTTGTCCTAGCCTCTGAAGTGGTTGGGATTACAAGGATGTAACATGTCAGCTTATAAAGACCTCCAAGACACCTCAAACTTGACCCAAGATTTAGGTTTTAGAAATTTCCTATAAGGAAATAATCTTTAAAAGAGGAAAACTTCACACACAAAATGATGTACAGAGGTACTGAGTATTCCAAAGACAATGTAACACCAATGTAACACTTTATTTGAATAAGACCTGTGTTTCAATTTAAGCCCAAGGAGGACAAAACATGCAATCCTGCCATGCTGCTGTTTGCCATGGGCCAATGCAGTCAGAGGGCCCCTGCCAGAGCCAGTGCTATGCTGTTTGGAATGTCTATATTCAGAGGAAATACTAAGATATTAAGTATTAAAATATTAAGTATTAAGATAAAGATGACAGCAGATTTCTCATCAGAAATAATGCAAGCAAGCGGACTGGAACAGCACCTTCTAAACCACTGAAAGCAAACCAGTCAGTCTAGGATTCTATGCCTAGAAAAAAAGCTGTCTTTAAAAACAATGGTAGAAAGCTGGGTATGATGGTGTATCACAGTGCTTTTTTTTTTTTTTTGTGCCAGGGATCGAACTCATGACCTTGTGCTTGCCAGGCAGGTGCTTATGCCACTGAGCTAAATCCCCAGCCCTGCATCACAGTACTTTTGAGGCTGAGGCAGGAAAATCACAAATTCAAGTCCAGCCTGAGCAATTTAGTGAGACTCTGTCTCAAAGTAAAAAATAAAAGAGTTAGGGATCTAGGGTAATATAGAGCACTTGTCTACATTCAAATCTTCTTACTACAAAAATTAAAAGAAAGAAAAATGGAAGGTAGAATAAAGATATCTTCAGAAACATAAAATCTAGAGAATTTTTACCAGCAGAATCACACTGCATGAAATGTTAAAGAAAACCATTCAGGCAGGAAGATAAAAATAGAGGAAAATCGGCATCTTCATAAAGGAATGAAGAATACTCAAACCAGTAATAACTATGTTAGTAAATATATGAGTTCTTAAATTTATCTAAGTATTTTTGCAAGGTAATGGTTCATTAAATCAAAAATAACTACAATGTATCATGAGGTCTAGAATATATGTAAAATAGAAGAAAGGCTAGGAGAGGAGAAATAAGTGTGCTATGGTAAAGTTGTTGCACTGTGCATCAAATGGTATACTATCTCTTGAAGGTAGGCTGTTATAAATTACAGAGCTATATGATAAACTCAAATGTAATACTATGAAACCCAGAAAGAGAGAGTTACAGCTAATAAACAATTAGGATATTTTTAAATACTCAGTTTATTCAAAGAAAAGAGGAAAAGGGAAAATGAGTATAGAAAAGGTGAAACCAAGGGAAAAGAATAGTAACATGATAGACTCAGTGTGAAGGACTTAAATATCCAAATTAAAAGGCAGTGATTACAAAATGGGATAGGAAAGCAAGAATCAGCTACAGACTGCCAACAAGAAATTCATTTTAAATACAAACATGAAGACAGGTTAGAAATAAATGGATGAGAAAAGATCATCCTAACACTAATTAAAGGAAAACTGGAATACCTACATTAATATCAGACAACTCAGATTTTATAGCAAAAAATATCAAAGATAGAGAAGACCATCTCATAAAGATAAAGAAGGCAATTAACAGTGTATAACAATTCTTAACATTTATGCACCTTCAAAATACAAAAAGTAGTAGCTGATAAAGCTTCAAGGAGAAATGAAATTATATTCAGAGATATCAGCATCCTACTCTCAATAAATGATGAAAATACAAAGACAGAAAATCAGGAATATAGTACATTTGAGTAGCACTATCAGTCAACTTGACCTTATTGATGTTTATATAACATTCCACTCAATAATAACTAAATACACTTTTTTATAAGAGATTATAGAGAATTCACCAAGATTTACCACATTCTGGGCCACAAGTCTAAATCAATTTCAAAGGATTTAAGTCATTCGAGGTCTGTTCTCTATCACAGTAGAATTAAATTAGAAATTTATTTTAGAAAGATATCTAGTGTGTTAGTCATTTTCCTTTTCCAAGTATTTTGGGACAAAATACTTGACACTGGAATCTTAAAGAAGGAGATGTATGTCTCACAGTTTAAATGATTCATTCTATGGTTGATTGGCTGCAAGACAGAAACAGAGGAAAGCTACTCAATCCAAGGTAACCAGGAAGCAGAGAGAGAAAAAAGGGAGGTGCTGAGAACCAGAATATACCCTTCTAGGTGGTGCCCCTGTGACCCACCTTCTAAGGACACTTCACTTACGGACTCATCAATGAATGAGTCCATACCAAAAGCCCCACTTCTGAACACATCACTTTTAGGGAGTGCATTTTAGATTTAAACTGTGACATCCAGAAAGTCCCCCAAATGTCTGGGAACTGAATCTTATACGTACCTCCAAATAACTTCTGGCCAAATAAGAAATTGAAAGGGAAATTATGAAGTATTTTTATCTGAATGAGAATGAAAACACAACATATGTGAAAGTGTGGAATGCCACTAAACAGTGCAAAAAAGGAAGTCACAGCAAACACAAAGTGAATATACTAGAAAAGAAACATCAAGTGAGTGAGCTCATCTTCCACTTTTAAGAAGCTGGCATAAAAGAGAAAATTAAAACCTAAATAAGCAGAAAAAGAAAGCAGCAAATATTGACTTAGAAATTAATAAAATAGAAAATAAAAGAAAGAATAACAAAGTTGATGACACCAGAAACTGTGAGGTTCTGTGAGGTCAGTAAAATTAATGAACCTCTAGCCAGGCTGATCAGGGTAAAAAGAGAGAAGATACACATTACCAACATCAGGAATAAGTGAAATGATATCACTCGGCAGTTTTTACAAATATTAAAAGAATAGTAACACAATGTTGTGAATAGTTTTGTCAGAAAATTTGAAAACTTGAATGAAATAGACTAATTTATGAAAACCAGAAATTACAATGCTCAATCAAAAAGAAGCAGACAAACTGAGCAGCCCTTTATCTACTTTGGCATTCGAAATTGCAATGAAGACCACTCTGGTAAGTGGCTGGGGCCTGGCAAGCCATGGCCGCCCCAGAGTGAGAACCATAGGCGTTTCCTGAGCTCCACGCCATGTTGGAACTGGGACGCTGGGAAAACAAGCAGCCAGATCACCGCTCTGGTAAGCGGCTGTGAGCCTTCCCTTAGCAAGTGGGAGCCAGAGATCTGAGTATGCAGATATATATGCAATATAGCAAATATGGGGGATTTCCTTCTACCATCTCTTAGAAGGCAAATATCTTTATCACTTTTTTGCTCTGTTCTGATTAATAGTATTGCTCTATTCAATATTCTGTTTTTATAAGTTCAGTATTTCCTTCCATTTTTCTGTACCTGATTGAAAGAACAACTATTCTGAAGAAAAGGAGATATACCATTGTATGTATTACTGTTATCCTGGTAACCTGCTGTGAAGTTTTGTACCAATTTCACTACACTGTCTCAATTGGCTTTGTTCTGTCTTGTTCTGCTGTATTTTACTACCTTCAAAATAATAATAATAATAATAATAATAATTTTTTTAAAAAAAAAAAAAAAGAGAGATAGCAAAGTAACAAAATACCTCTAAAAACTCCCAACTCCCCCAAAGCTGATCCACGGAGAATGGATGAGGAGAAACACAAAAACAAAGCAACAGAATTGTATAAGTTGATTAAAAAGTAAATAATAACAATGAAACAGATTAGTAAGGAACTGAGCAAGCTGAAACATGATATAACTAAACAGATAATGGACTTAAAAAGCAAAAGGAGGAAAAGAAAGTGCTCTAGGATATAACTGCATGTATGCTAAAGTGTGTAGAATTGATAACCATGTTGCTGAGTTTTTGTTTGTTGAACAGAACTGTTGCAGCCTCACTGTTTGAATGTCCACTTTGTATGCTTTAATTTTGTAACTTGAACAACTATATCTGAGAAGACAATATGTAATTTGTCAACAAGTGATTTCTTACTGTTTTTTTTTTAATTCTGTACTGTTTCTACCTTTTTTTCTGTTTTGCTGTTTTTTCTCCTTAAATAAATTTTTTTTAAAAAATTGCCATGAAAAACTTCCCACAAAGAAAACTTTCAGGTCCAGGAGGCTTCACTGGTGAATTTCACAAAATACTAAAGGAAGAAATCATGCAAATCTTACATAAACTCTCCCCAAAAATGGACGAGAAAGGAATATTTCCCAACTCATTGTATGAGGCCAGCATTACACTGATACCGAAACCAGAGACATTTATGGGGAAACAAAACCAATATCTCTCATGAATTAACATAGATACAAAAATTTTAAACAAAGGTTTAGCAAGTAGAATCCAATAATGTATTTAAAAAGAAAACACATCATGATCAAATGAGGTTTATCCCAGGGCTGCAGGGTTAATTTAACATTTGAAAATCCCTCAGTGTAACTCACCACATTAACAATCTTTTTTAAAAAGGGAAAAATGGACCATCATCTCAATGGAGAGAGAAAAAGCACCTGATAGAATTAAATAACCATTCCTGATAAACAATCTCAGGAAAGTAGGAATAGGTGAGAATTTCTTCAATGTAATTTTTTTTAATCCACTTAAACACAAAAAAAAACCCTACCATTATCATTACCTTCATGAAGAGTCAGGGTCCCAAGGCGGAAACAGGGCAAGGATGTCCCCTCTCACCTAATCCTCATCAATACTTTACTGAAGGTTCTAGCCAGGAAAACCCATCAAATAAAAAGAAATGAAAAGTATCTAGTTTGGGCAGGAAGAATGAAGCTGACCTTATTTTAAGGTAGAACACCTGATAGAATGTGCAAAAAAGCTACCCGCACTAGTCAGCAATAACAGGCAAGGTAAGAGGTTGCAGTATCTATGTACATACATCTGTTATATTTTTGTATATTAGCATAATTGTAAATTAAGCCTGGGTGACTGAAAATTTTAAATCACTCAGAGGATGTTGTACAAATAAAAAAATGAGACAATTAGATGATATTCAACATCTTAGGAAGCAAATAATTTACTGCTACATGACCCAAGAAATAATAATAAACATTTTTTAATAATAAACATTTTTAATCAAGTGATAGATATAACTAAACTTGTGAGATGTAACCAAAACCATACTGAAGGGAAATTTATAACCTGAAATACATAAATTGAAATAAAGAAAACCTAAAAACCAATAATCTAAGTTGTCATCTCCATATGATAAAAAAGAAAAAAGCAATAAACCATGGTGCATAGTGTCACACGCCTCTAATCTCTGCACTCAGGAGGCTGAGGCAGGAGGATCATCATGAGATTGAGGCCAGCCTGGGCTATACAGTGTGTTCAAGTTCAGTTTAATATGCATAGCAAGACCTTGTCTCAAAAAAATAATAAAAATAAAACAGTCAGATCTAAAGAAAGTAGAATATGACAAAGAGCAGAAATTTATGAATAGAAAACAGAACTTTAAAATCCAAAAGTTGGTTTTCTTAAAAGATTAATAAATTTGATTAAAATTCTTTTTTTTAAAAAAAAGAAAGAAATCATGGATTATTGATATCAGGAATTAATTTAAAAGGCAATATTGCTACCATTTCTTCAAAAACATAAAATAATAGAGCTATGTGTTGAACATTATTCCAATAACTTTGACAATGCAGATGTCATTGTCTAGAAATATCTAGATATCTCAAAAAAGCAATTTAACGAAAATGTGGACCCAAGAAGAGTGAAACATGCCAGTAACCCAAGCACTCAGGAGGCTGAGGCAGAGGATTGCCATGCGTTTAGGGTCAGCGTGGGCTACATAGTGAGTTCAAAGCCAACCTGAACTACAGAGCAAGACCCTGTCTCCAATCCCCTCCCCAAAAGAGACAAAAAGTGAAAACTAGAATATTCTGACATCCATTAAAGAAACTGAATCTCTTCCTCCATCTTCCTGTTGGGGTCTCTGGAGTTCCGCTCTGTATGTGCAAAACACATGAGTCAGTTAAAAGCGCCTCCCTCCTTCGTGAGATCTTTGCTTCTGGCATTTCTGACTGCTACCTAGGACTCGGTAAGACGGTAAGACGCACCCTAGGTGGAACTCCCGAGTGCCGTGCACCAGGGTGAGCTCGGCTTCATGAAGAAGCATGACTGCCACCCTCCTTTGTTTTCTAGTGCTTTTGAAACACCTGGGTTTCTCATTTGTTTTGGCCAGTTACCTAACTTTTTTGAAAACGATTTCAAACATCTAAGGTGGCAAGAACACTATGCAGAACTCTTTAGATTTTACACAAACTCATCGACCTTTTCCCGTATTTCCTTTCTCTTCTTGAGAACAGATGACACAGATATGTGTCTGTGCATGTATATGTAGACTTTAGATTTTAGACTTACAAAAATTGAGACCATAGCATAGAGTTCACTTAAACCCTATATCCAATTTCCCCAAACCTACCAATGGGATACATCTATTGTGATTAATAAAACAACATTGACATAATTAACTAAAATCCATACTTTCTGCAACTTTCCTAACTCTAACCTGGTGTCCTCTTCTGTTTCAGGGTCCCATCCAGGGTAATCATGTTACATTCCACCACTCTCGACTATGTCAGTTTGCCTTATCTGTGGCTTACAGGCCAGGTGTTTGCAGGACCTCTCTTGACGGAGATTTGGCTCCCCTGTGGCTGGGATCATGTGTTTTGGTGAGAAAGTCCACAGAGGTGAAGCGCCATTGATGTCATGTCTATCAAGGGTGTCTACCGTCAACAAGACTTAACATGGTTGGTTTTCGTCTTGCTCATCTGGCTGGGTTAGCATTTGTGAAGCTTCTCCACTGGAGAGTTCTTTGTTTCCTCCCTTCTATTCTGTACTGTCTGGAATGCAGGCACACACTTCCTCCCCACCACCACCAAAAGCAGATTATCTACATAAACTATACGAAATTCTCCTAGGTGGGAGATTGGTCTCTTCTGCTTGGGCTTTTTAATATTTGATTCAGAGTTTGTAACTATTATCAGTCAAAGGATTATCTGGGAACCCTTGGCTGATACTGATTGTAAACTTTGAAGTAGATCTTCACATGTCTAACATTTGTCGAACACTTACTTGGTACTTTGTGCCGTGCTAAATATCTTCCGTGTATCTTATTTAATTTGAACCCTACACTAACCCTATGCAGTGATGCCCGCTTTGTGCATAAAGAAACTGAGACTCAGAAGTCACTCTGACTTATGAGCCCCGTGGTGCTCCCATGTGTGCACCCTGCCCTAAAAATTGAAATGAATCCTCTTTGTCTACCTAGCTTTGTGTCGGTGGGTGGTGGACTTTGCCGTACTCCTCTTCTTTACACATTTCTTAGTCTGTCTCCCGGGTTACCCATCCTTCCTTTGCTGCTACACCTGGTTATACAGTAACTAGGTACTCGGTTTTCTCTCCAGCCCACATCTGAATCTAGGCCTGGGGTTTTCCGTGGTGCAGGCAGCTCAGGTACAAATTGCATCACCCTGGCTTCCATAACTGCCCCAGAGCACAAAGGAGATACAGTCCAGCGCCTCCACACTCAAACACAGTGCTCTTACCAACTAAGGGCAAAAATAATACCTCACACCTATAAGAATCTGAGATGGCTAGAAGCCTGCTTCACACTCTGAGGAAAATCCCCCACCTAGATGTTAAAGGTGAGAGTTGAAGACTCAAAAGTAACTATGGTTGGAAAAGAAAAACAACCCTGACCTCTGGACTGTTAACCCCACAGCAGCCCTGAAGGAGAGGCCACTGCTATGGAAGGCTTGACCAATATTAGTGTTCAACCACTCAGTGTTCAAGGTTTTGCTCCTCCTGGCCACTGCTGAGCCTCTTGCGAGGCAGAGAGGGGAATTATATACCCTTACTTTCTGTGAACACTGAGGCTAGAGAGGTAATGATTTACCAAACAGTTCAGTAAGGCAGCATGCTATCTGAATCCACCTCCAACATTTATTTTATTATTATTTTTTTTACATAGGATGGCTTGATGAAAAAACCTAGAGCCATTCTCCTTTCAGACATCAAAATGATAGTGGCAAATAAACAAAGACGGAGAGGAAAATCATTGGTCAAAGTAGCAGTTCTCATACTTGGGGCATCAAGAACAGAATGGCCAGTTGGTTAAGGAAGATTCTTCAAAGACAATGTGAATATTCTACGGAAGGAGGGAAGAGAAGGCCAGCTGCGTCCATGCTCCAAGGACACATGTCTCTTCTGTCTGACTCCTATCTCCTGGAGTGATGTCCCATTCACAGTCCACCCCACCCACCCCGGCACGATGGCATGTGTCCCGGGAGCCCATCAGGGTCCCTGGCCCTGCAAGCCACATGCAGCTTGGCATTCAGGGCAGGGAAGGACCTACCTCAGCACCCTGTTGCCCCAAGACACATCTCTGAGGCTTGCCAGCGCTTTGCCTACTGTCTAGCACACAATAGGCAAGCTCAGTAGGAAATGTCTAGTCTGGAGTTAGATGCTCCTGGCAAACAGCTGAGGCATGAAAAGGTAAAGTCATTCTCCCCAACAGAAGTAGCAGAAGAGAGCTCCAGTGGTGCAATTGGATAGTGCAGTATTTACCCAGCAGTAGCAGAAGTGAGATTCAACCTAAGTGGGCAGATGATTCAGACAATGAAAGGCATTGTTTTTTTCCCTCCACCACTGTTCCTTGTCTCAAGAACCAGAATACTAGCCTTTGCTTATCCTCTTCCCTGTAACTCCCAACACCACGTCAGTCACATGTGAAGCTCTGAAGAAATTTCTGCTGACCAAAGTTGGCCCCAGCACTGAACCACGAGGGTTTCCTTGCTAATCCACCTGCCACAGTGGACAGGCAATTGAGGGACAGGCCTGAATGAGGGGTGGGGAAGACACAGAGTTATGACCAGGTGCTGGACAAGGGTGAGCACACCCTGCTTCTCCCTAACACTCTGCTTCTCCTGGGGCCACCTCAAATCCTGCACAGCGGCCACTGCCAGTTCTGCTCCAGTTCGGCCACCAGTCTCTTTTGCCCGCAACTTTTTCCCCTCCCTCTTTACCTGGTGACCCCAATCCACTCCTCAGATCCCAAGTCAAAAGTGGAACACCCTGGTTACAGGCTCTCCTATCTCCTGCCACAGTGCCATTTTGTATCCGTAAGCTCCGGAAGGGCCCTACTTTCCTTCCAGAGCATTCCCAGTGTCTTGGCATTGCTTGGTATTGAGTTAATGCTCAATCAATGTATGCTGAATACAAAGAGTAATCAAGACATGCCATGTACAGGTACAAATTCCCTATATTGAGTGGGATCATTATGTATACCTAAATTGCGCCAATAAACTTCGTTAAATAAAAAATATATGTTGAGTAAATGCATGCTAAATAAATATGGAGATGTCCATTGAAATTTGATCAACTTCAATAGTGGGGCAAAAGTACCCTGCATTCTAAATACTCACATCTATGTGAGTCTGAATCTATGAATGTTACCTTCTATAAAAACAGGGTCTTCGCAGTTGTGATTAAATTTAGAATCTTGAGATGGAACAATTGTTCCCCCATCATTATGGGTGAGCCCAGAATGCAATCACATTTAAGCTCTTAGAAAACAGATGTTACAAGAGCGATATTTTAATCAGAGAGAGAGAGAGAGAGAGAGATGAAGAATCTGCAAGACACCAGAAGCTAGGACTGGGTTAGTGTGGCCTGCCAGTATCTTGCTTTCGGCCTAGTGAAGCTGATTTCAGCCTTGCAGCCTCCCTACCTGTGAGAGACCACCCAGTTTGTGGTCTTGTCACAACAGCCACAGGAAACAAATTCACCTTGACTTATCTCCTCCCTAAACCTCAACCCGCCTCTCCCCAATGTCAGTGATCTGACCAGACACCTCAGATGTGGGGGAGAAGAAAGCATCTGAAATGGAAAATGAAAGAGGGGAATAAAGGGGAAAAGGAGAAGAGGGTAAAGAGTTGGGCTATGAGCTCATAGTGAGAAAGAGTGGAATTTATTGAGATGCTGAGGTGAGAACCCAAACTGAAGCAAGAAGCCCACTGTCCCTGCTTCCCTCACCTTGCCAATGAATATTCTGCAGGGGAATTGGGGAAGATTGAGAGTTTTCAAATCCTCTGTCTGTCTGTCTGTCTGTCTGTCTGTCTGTCTTTCTATCTGCAAGCCATTAGCCATTATCCCCTTGGAGGAACTGACCTACTCACTGGACTCCAGTCGTACCCTGGATTTGCTCCCCCCCCCCGATGTGCCAGGCATGCACCCACTCCAGGGCCTTTGTCCTCGCTGTTGTTCTGTCAGAATGGTCTCCACCTGGAGATCTCATGCCTCATTCCTTCCCCCTTCATATCCTTGCTCAAATACCACTTAGACTTCCTCTTCTACCCTCTGTAATTACAGTACCTCTCTGTTGTCTTCTGCAGCACTTGTCAGCATCTGATCCGCTATGTGTTTATCTCATCATTACTGTTGTCTGTCCCAGCCAACTACAATTAACACTCCGTTTGGCAGATATTTTGTCTGTTTGTCTTCCTAGAATGAAGCCTGGGACAGGGTAGATAATTGATGACTGGTAAAGAACAACAGTTCTTGATTGGGGATCTTTCTCTGGTTAGAATGGGGGTACTGGTGGGAGCCCTGGGGAGCAGGATGATAAAGTCTCTGTTTCAGAAGCTATCAGCCCAGCCAAATGCAAACCCTGCCAGGCCCTTTCTTATGGCTTGTCATTTTCACACCCATGGTCCCTCGCTGCCTTGGGGTCTAAGCTTCTTCTAGCAAGAAGGAAGCACCCCAACACCTGTCTGGGGGCCCCAGAGCTGGTTCTTTCCCTGTCTGCCTGCCAACTGGCCCACAGCTGCCACTACTTTTTATTTGTGCAAGATGTAGATGAAAGCTGAGAGGAGGAGGGGTCACAGTGGAGTGGAAGCAGACCGGCCTAGGCTTAAAAACCACTGCTCATCTGAGCAAAGTAGTGCACACCTGTTATCCCAGCTGGCTGGGAGGCTGAAGCAGGAGAATCACAAGTGCGAGCCCAGTCTGGGCAACTTTGTGAGACTCTTGTTTCAAAATTTTAAAAAAATAAATAAAGGAATGGGCTGGGGACATACCATAGTTCAGCATTCCTTGGGCCCAATCCCTGGTACTGGATAAACAAACAAACAAACAAACAACACCCCCCCCCCGCCAAACCATCACACCATTAACTGAGTAACCTTGGGAAAATCCTATGATCTCTGAAACTCAGTTTCCTTTGTAAAATGAACAAAGAAGAATTCATAGAGGATTAGCTAGAATAATAATAGCAAATTACCTAGCATGACAGTAATGTCAGATTTCCCTTCTCCCACTCTTCAAACTAAACATCCTGAGGGGCAAATGTATGCTTTCTATTGTTACACCCAGGTACCTAACCTGTATTATATAACCTGATGTTTGCTGATATAAGTTGTTGATCTACGAGAGAGAAGGGCCACCAGGGCTATGTAGCCACGGTGGACTTTGTTATCAAATTGGGACCTCAGAAGATCTGCATTGCTGACCTATACCCTAATACATGAGGACCAGATTTGGCCTGAGAAGAATTAAGTGGAAGAGGGAGGGAAGAGAGTCTCAAGTACAGGAACACGATATATAGCAAGAGACTGGGACCAGGAGCTAGCAGAAGCATCTCATTTAGTGGGTATTAGAGGAGAATGTCCTAGACCAAAGGCTGGGCAAGCACCCAGTAATCACATGGAAAACCTTTGGCAACTTACAAAAGTAGCACAAGTAGTGACTCTAAGAATTTCATGAATCCCAGAGCATTTACTGACTTCAACTCTCCAAAATGAGCTTTAGAATTTCTCCAATTTATAACATTAAACAGGAGTCACCTGTTTGATAGCCGCCAAAATGGCTATAAAAATTCTATACATTTGTGAACATTTGTTTACTTGATTGAAGAAGTTTTATGAGTTTTGAACTTAGCAAGCGACATTGTTAAAGTTTTAAAAAATATAAAAAGGACCTAATTATATGCAAGAACTTTAAAGATGTGCAAAAGAAATACTGATTTTTCTTTCATGGATCCTGGTAGTTTTCCACTTGAGTTCCTTTGGCATGCTGAGAAAAGAGCTGGGCTAGGAAGGAATGGCAGATGCATGCAGACAGAAAGGGGGTTGGCTATTGGCCAGCCAAGATACTAGTGGGATTACCCCTCAGTCAGAGTTACCCAGATGTTGGCTTGTTTAAAAGAGTTTGGGAAAAGGTGAGAAGAACGTTAGCTACTTGTTCCTATGTCCCAAAAGGTCAGATTGCCACAGAATGAATCTGAGGGTGAGGTGTGAACCCGCCATTGTCTTGAGACAGCTCTTTCTCTCTGGCTTTCATTTTCTTATAAATGATAAGACTGTCAGCTTCACCCTAGAACTGCAGAGCTTCCCTCTTCCCTGTCCTCCTCCCACGCACCCATGGGTTGGGCACACGTATACACTCCCCATGTACCATTCCTGGCTGACCTCAGTTACTATTTCTTGCATCTGTCATTAATTCTGTGTAAAGCAAAATATAGTACTATTTGAGAAGTGTGCTGGAGCAGTGCAAGAGGGTAGATGAGTTGGTCTTCCAAAGGGAACTCCAGGATTCTGTGAGGGTGATAAGGCCTCAAAGGCCTGGAGGACAGGGAGAAGCTTCCAGATGTGAGCTCCTGGAGAGAAATATGGACCAGAGTAAGCTGAGGGGAGACACAATGTATGGGGGAAATGGCAACAATAGTATAAATTCCTCACATTTATACAACAATTGCTGTATAAACTAGGCCGACTCATACATATTAAAGTTACTTACTGCCCTTTACCTATCTAAATCCCCTAGAACATTGAGCCTGGTAAGGCCAGGGTCTGACTCATTTTTTAATCCCATGGTGCCTAGAAAGGATTCTTAACAAATATTTTCTCACATTAATCCTCTCAAGAACCCGGATGTTTTGGAAGAAGTAGTATTATGTTCAGTTTACAGCTAAGAAATCTGGGACCTTGGAAGTCTGTGACTTGCCCAGAGTTATAAATGACAGCAAAGAGACACAGGGCTTGAACCACCCCGTGACTCTTCCTACTGAGCACTCCTGCTGCTCTCAGAAGTAGGGGAGAACATAGACCTTTAAAGCCTTCAAGCTGTGCAGCTGTAAGCAATTCCTACATTGCAGAGTAATGACCGGGACCTGTTTTTAGGAGACAGCACCCCCCAAAACACATAGCTCTGGGTGGGGCTGTCTCAGCAGGTCCAGATAAGCAAGTATATGCCCATGGTTCTAGAAGAAGTCCTGGGTATTTATACTGGATCTAATGCAGTACCCCAGATGAGTGTTGCAGGTTTAGCTCAGGTATAGCTCAGTAACATCAACTGTCATGAACCACTAAGAGATGGGCTAGGACTCTGCCAGAATTACTCTGGGAGTAAAAACCCAACAACAGATGGACTTCCTGTATTTGCAGGATGGGTGTTCAGGCTGTTGTTATTTTAAAAGCAAGGGGAAATAACACCCTTAAAAACTGGAGAAGTCAAGGCTGCCACAGAGGGAAGACACATTTATCAAAATGACCCATGATATTTCTATTTATGTTCTGCCCTTAACCTCTTGCATCCCAAGTTCACGAAGCGATGATAGCAAACTAGATCCATATCCTTTCTGCTAAGATGAAAAATCACTCTGGTGGAGGGAGACGTCCCAAGAACAATCAAAGGCCCAGGTAATCCCGGGTTGTCACAGAGGATTTCAGCACATGGAACAGTCCAGAGAGAGACTAAACACATCCAGGCAATGGGAGAAGGAGCTGGCTCCTTCTAGACAGAACGAGGCGCTTCCTGCTGGGTATTTCTACTGATCACTCATCTTTTCATTGCAGAAGGCCTTTATCAGTTGCCAGAAGTTTTCTGTCTGTCTGGCCTTGCAACAACTCAGCAAGGTTACAATGATCGCAACCTTCCTGATGTCTAAGAGAAGTCAAGGAACTGGTCAAAGGGCACACAGCTAGCAGGAGCCAAGCTGGGCCTAGAACTAGATTTCCTATTTTAGAGGCCAGCAGGCCCTTCCACCCTGGGCACTGGCCAAGAATAGTATTATCCTGAGAATGCTGCAGGAGTCAGAGGCTCTTACTCAAGCTCTGCTGGTTCAAAGGAATTAGTAAGATAGGCCTCTTACCTGGGAGACCAGTAGTTCTCCCCCTTTCCTAACTGATGGGCATAACAGCTTCCAAATCTTCATAGATCTACAAGCTTTTAGAAGGACTAAACTTCAACCTAGAAAGCAGGGTCTTAGTTCAGCCATTAAATAGGTGAGTCACCATAGCTACATACCACAAGGTATTTTGTTTCCTCTCCTATTCAAAAAGCAAATCAGCCTGGTCCATTTCCTGCCCTAAATCCTTTGAGGATGCTTGTCACTGCGGTGTCGGAAATTTCTTCCCTTGGGGTATCATGGCAATTTTGTGGTAAAGGAACATACTGAAGGGTGTACAAAGCCCATAGCTATTATTCTAATATGAATATTTCTATTGATGAATTATTAACTTTAATTTTATGAGTTTTAATTTATATTAAATGAGTACTTTAAAAAATCTAAAACAATCAAGCATTGAATTTTTAGTATTTGTTGTTTATACAAAGCATCAGAATTTTCAACATTAACTTTTTTTGGTTTACAAAGTCTAAAAAAATAGCAACAGAAATAAATTTCTACATGAACTACAATGAAAATACCAACAGAACTCTAGAACGAAAATAATCTTTGCTTCAATTGTCACACCCTAGGTAGTCATCACACATACCAGTTGGGCATATTATATACACACAGCACTTGCACTGATGGCACATGTGCTACCTTTCTTGTCTTCTTCATAAGATACACTTGACATTTCACTGGTCTACCTGTTTTTCCAAGGGCTTCTGACTATATCGTACAATGTGCTTAGCAGGAAAATAAAATATCAAATAGGTAATGAGTGCTTAGAATAGACATCAACATTTTCACGTCAGCAGTGTTCTTGCTCACAAAACCTAAAAGACAGCATCAGAAATAAATACCTATGTGAAACAAAAGTCTACCACAAAAATTAGTTTTGCTTCAACTGCCACACCCCAGGCAGCCTTCACACATGAAAATTGCATGTGCCATGTGCAAGTATGGCTCACATTGATAGCACATGTGTTTTGCTTTTCTGTACTTTATTTTTAGGGTACAAATGACATCCTTTTTGTCTTCCTACAGTTGTTTTAGGTCTTTATGATGTTGTGCCTGCCTGTTCACCTGTGAGCTCACCATTATGCTTCACAAATTTTCTGCATAGTTCCCTGGGCAGAAACGTTTTGTTCTTCCTCCATTGTAAATGACCTCTTGTGAATTCCAGCAACAATCCTCTAAAAAATTTTCTCTAAGATATTTTGCACTTGTTATTTTCTTTGTAAACTATCAAACTATTCATGCCATATATGTTTAGGATCAAGTAAAACACAACCATTAGCCAATGCTTTGTATTTTGAGTGACACCACAGTTGCTGAATAACTCACCAACAACAAGTAGTTCACCTTTGGGTTTTTTTGGTAAAAAGTTACCATCTCAGACTTCAAGTCTGTGGAGGTTTTGCTGTCAATTTTTCCATCATGGTGCAATGTTGACATCAGCAGTACCAGTCTGGTTTTCTTTGCCATATACAGGCCAATGTTATATTTTTCTCAAATTTAAAGATTGTAGCATACAATTCTCTGTTTTAAAATTGCAACATGTGATTGGGAATTTCTGCTTTGTTCTTGCACACAATTCTTACGCCAGTCAACTTGTGCTCTGTTAGCAAACATAACATTGGAAATCAGTAAGCTAATTATCTAATGTCACACTTTGATTAGTTTGGGAGATGGGGACAAGTCTGTTTTCAATATCATTTGATTCATTACTATAATATAAAGACCTGCTGGTTGAGTTTCAGGATATATTTCTAAATTGAAAGAATATGTCTTTGTATCTAGAAGGGCATGTATTTTTATACTATATTTGGAAGACTCTTTTTGGCATTTAATGCCTAAAACTACAGCAACCAGGTTTTCATGTGCTATTGTACTGAGTTGGGCTACTTCTATAAGAAAAATCAAAAAAGAACTTTGTTTAAAAAAACAAATCCTAAATGCAAAAAAATCAACAATGAGTGTTTAATGGATAAAACTCACTTGTTGCTTCTTTTGAGCTCCTATATATATATATATCTTGTCATTCTTCTGCCAAGTGAATGAATGCACAGATTGGTTCCTGTTCTACCCATGCGTAGCTACTGTGAGCCACATCTAGAATGCATTATGGCAAATTAGACGTTTGCAGAAATAAAGAATAGCATGGGTGCACCTCTACCCACTATACTCAGGATGCATATGCAAAAATGCTACATGGACCATTATGTGGTTATAACTTTCAACTTGACACGTTTGAACAAGCATACACACCTTGCCATTCAGCATAGCAAGTGCGTGAACACAAAGATTGCTTTGTCTCCCGCAGGCATAGCTACTGAGACACACGGCCAGCTACCATTATGCTAAAGTACATCATTTCATTGGAAACGTATGGGTAATGGTAACCCACAATAATGGATACCAAGGATAGTCTGAGCTACTGTCCAGAGAAGAGAGGAATTTTGAAAGGGGTCTTTCACTTTTAAGCTCCTTAATTCCCAGCCAGGAGGGAATCAGACAGATAGTGCAGAGATATGGACATCAATTGGGTTCTGCAGAAAATAATCAGAGGTTCATGCTAGTGCTGGGGCCAGGCCGAGCAGCCCCAATCTACCCTTTGGAAGGTGCTAAATTTTGCATCTGAAATTCTCCTCCACCCAAAAACTATCGCGTTTCCTTGAGAAGCTTCCTTCTTTCTCTTTCACAGGGTCAGTTCCCTCTGGGTGTCTCTCTCTTTGCTATGTGTGGCCCTGATACTGTGATCACAAGGCCTGGAACTTCCCTAATCACTAGTCCAAGGACAGAAAACTGCAAATTGTGCTTGTTAACCACACAGGCATTTTCCTACCCTCTTGGATGCCTACCCTATCTCCAGTGGTATCATTTTAGAAGCAGTCTCCAAAAGACCCAGATGAAGGGAAGTGAAAATGAGATATCGGAATTTCTATAGCTCCAAATATGCCCAAAGAATTTATCAGGCTGGCCGTGGGAGCAAGATGTCCACCAGTTCTGGGTATAGATTTTTTGGGCTCATTGTACCTCTCTGTCCTCCACAGCAAGCTGCCCTGATCTGTCCCTACTCCTCCCAGCCCTATTCTCTCATTGTCTCTCTCAATTCATGAAACATTTGTTTTTATCAAGAACTCTTCCAAGATTGGAACAGGCTGCGTTACCAAAGTGGTAGAAAATGAGCTATGGAATGACACAGAGCCAGGCTGAGCTCAGCCACTTACTGATGAGGGCAAGTGACTTGGTCTCTCACTTCATTTGCCCATCTGCAAAACATTGATAATGATGGACATCCCACCAGAGAGGCATAAGGATTAAATCAGAAAATGTTTGCAGTGAATTTAGATAGTTAGCAGTAGCTGTTCTAAGGAAAATCCCCAAATCTCAATAGCTTGATTCAAAAAGGGTTCCTTACCCATCCATTTAGTAGGCTGATGATTTAGAGCTCTCCTTCACAAAGTGATTTAAGGACCTAAGTCCTTCCATTCAGTTGGAGTCTTGTGTTGGAGTCCCTTCAGATAGCAGACAGAATTGCACAGTTATAGGCCAGGCCTAAATGTGACATCATTCACTTCATAGTCTCATAGATTAAAGATACACATATTCCATTCACATGCAATAAAGACTGGGAAATAGAGTTGCTTTGCATGTATTTAAGTTAGAGGACATGGGCTTGCTAGGCATCTACCCAGTCTCTGCTACAGTATATTTTTAGCATAGTGCCTAATATACCACAAGAGCTGGATAAATAGAAGATACTATTGAACTTATATTCTATCATTTCTTCCATCACCACTGTGAGTATCAGAAATAACAGAATCTTAGGGTGGGCTTGGCAGAACAGAAAAATGAATAATTGAACATAGGCCAAATCAGACATGTAAAATATCTTTCCTTTTTTAAAGTATGGCAATCATACATCTAGCATAATTCCTATTCTGAGTTTTCCCTACTCTGTGGGGATAATGAAGTAACACATTAGAATGACTGGATTCAAGTTCTGTTCCTCTGGGCTAGTACAACTCAGTGGTACAGCATTTGCCCATGGTTATGCCCTAAACAGCGACAGAGGTAAATTCATGTCAGGAATTCTGGTTTTCTTATCTTAAAGCAAAACTGCTTGCTCATTCTCCAAAAATGCCATATTACCGCACCTGCAAACCTACACATACCTGTCAGGAACCCCCTTCCTATCCAGCCACATGCTACTCATTCCTCAAATCTCTTCTTAGATATCACCTCCTTCAGGCAGTCTTCCCCATGCTCTCACTAAGTCTGGTTGAGTAACTATGCCACATGGCCCCACATTGGCTAGTGTTTCCCTTCCCAGAACATTTACCATAGAATATTAAAATCCCTGCTCACTTTCTGTCCTTGACAGATCATTTTTGAAAAAGGGGTCTGTTACAAGAACTTCAGCCAAGATCTAATGCCAATACTCCTCAAACTTTTTAATAAAACCGGAAGGGAAGGAATACTCCCAAAGTCATTCTTAGAAACTGGTATTACCCTGATTCCAAAATCAGACAAGGATCCAACCCCCTCCCAAAAAAAAGAGCACTACAGGAAAGTTCTTCTGATTTTGGCAAACAGAATACAACAAATCATTAAAAAAAAAAAAAATCAGACACTATGATCAAGTAGGCTTCATCCCAGGGATGCAAGGATGGCTCCACATACATAAATCAATAAATGCAATCTATCATATAAACAGAAGCAAGGACAAAAATCACATGATCATTTCAATAGATGGAGAAAAAGCCCTTGACCAAAATCCAATAGCTATTCTTGATAAAATCCTGAAGAAAATAGGTATTGAAGGAGCTCAAAGTCTGATAAAAGCTATTTATAACAAACCTACTGCCAACCTCATGTTAAATGGGTAAAACTGAAAACTATTCCCTTAAAATCAGGAACAAGACAAGAATGTCCATTCTCTCCACTCCTGTTCAACATAGTCCTTGAAACATTAGGCAGAACAGTAAGGCAAGAGAAAGAAATAAAAGGGATATGTATAGGAAAGAAAGAAATCAGAGTATCATTATTTGCTGATGATATGATGCTCTATTTACAAGACTCCTGGAATTAATAACCAAATTCAGCAATGTAGTGAGATACAGATCAATATACAAAAATCAATAGAGTTCCTATACACTAATAATATGAACTCATTAATAAAGAAAAAATATCATTAACAGTAGCATCAAGAAAAACCAAATAATAATTTAACTTGAACAAGGAAGTAAAAGATCTCTACAATAAAAATTACATTTCTCTGAAAAAGGAAATTGAAGAGGACATCAGCAAATGGAAAAAGATATCCCACGTTCCTGAAAAGGCAGAACCAAGATAGTCAAAATGCTTATCAAAACTAATACCAAGATTTAGCACAGTCCCAATCAAAATAACAACATTACTCACAGATCTAGAGAAAAAATTCAGACATTCATGTGGAACAACAAGAGACCTGGAAGAGCAAAAACTATTCTAGGTAACAATAGCAAAGCAGGAGACATCACAATCCCAGATCTGAAATAACTTTACAAAGCTACAATGATAAAAACAGCATGGAAAGAAAAAAACCAGACAAGTGGAACAATGGAACAGAAAAGAGGAAACAGAAATGACCCCAAACACATTCACTATTTGATCTTGGATAAAGGGGTCAAAAGCATACACTGAAGGAAAGGTAGCCTCTTCACTAAATGGTGCTGAGAAAAATTTCATATCCACGTGCAGGAGATTGAGTCTAGATAGAGCCACATATCGTACCATGTACTAACCTCAAAAATAAAATGGTATAAATGTTAAAACAGAAACACTTAATCTGCTGGAAGATAAGTAGGTAAAATTCCTAAATGCAAAGGTGAAGGACAAGGACTTTTTGAACAGAACTCCAATGCATAAGAAATAATATCAAGAATCAACAAGTGGAATCATATCAGATTAAAAAGCTTCTGTACAGCAAAGGAAACAACCACAGAGTGAAGAGACAGCCTACAGAATGGGAAAAATTTTTGCCAGCTACTCCTCAGATAGAGGACTAACGTCTAGATTCACAGTGATGACGAACCTTTTAGAGCTTTCAATGATACAAACAGCCTAGTGTGGCACCTGTGCCATAGGTTTGCCATCATTGATCTAGACTACATAAAGAAGTCAAGGAAATTAACCCCTCCAAATAAAAGACCCAATGAAAAAGTGGGCACCCAAAATGAGTAGACACTTCTCAGAAGTACAGATGGCCAATAAATACATTAAAAATGTTCAGCATCACTGGCTGTTAGAGAAATGTAAATTTCAAAACCACTGAGTAACCCACTTACTCCAGAAAGAATGGTTATCACCAAGAAATTAAATAATAACAAATGCTAGTGAGGATGAGGATAAAAGAATCATTCTAATTGTTGGTGGGAATGTAAACTAGTACAATCACTATGGAGATCAGTATGGAGATTCTTCAGAAAACTAAAAACAGAAATTCCATTTGACCCAGCTTGCTATTCACCTTCTAGGTGTCTTCCTGAGCTAAAGGAATCATATTTACAGTGATACATTCATAGCCATGATAGCAACATAATTTATATTAGTTAAGTCTTGGAAACAGTTTATATGCCCATCAATAGATAAACAGATTAAAAAGGTATTTATACACAATGGGGTATTACTTTGCCATAAAGAAGAATCAACTGGAGGCATTTGTAGGAAAAGTGATGCACCTCAAGAATAAGAAGAAGCCAGGGATACAGCTCAGCAGCACAGGGTCTGCTTGGCAAGTATGAGGCTGTGAGTTCAATTTCCAGTACAAAAAATTAATAACGAGAAAAACAGCATAGCAGAAACAAGGCAGAGAAAGATGGCTAGAATCTCTAACATAGATGGCCTTGATACACTGTATTGTTAAAAGTGCACCAGGATTTAAAACCCACATTACTCACACCACTCTGCTTAGATGGATTATATTGTTCCAGTCATTCTACCTGTACTAGATTTGAGGGCACAGTAATCCTGAAAATAACAGGATATAGTACGGTAATCATCCTTAATTTCCTATTAACTTAACCTAAAGCTCTGTAAAACCTACACTGTTTTACCATGACTGATCGTAATTGAATCTGGTTTGTTGGATTGTGGTTTTTGTATTGATAGATTTTATTCAAAGCTGTTATGACTGATAGTATCAAGTCTGAGAGTATAGGCAACTGCACTTAAGATGACAAGATCCACTAGAATATCCACTCTGGTTTGATTATTACCTGCCTTTGAAGTTTTATACTGTCTACAATGTTTTGTTATTACTAATATTATTATGTACTGCTATATTCAATTATACTGCTATATTCAATTGTGCCTGATGATATAGACAATTCTATCGAAGATAATAAGAAACAACACAGTAATCATTGTAGATCACCTTGTATTGTGGTTTTATATGACTTTTTGGTTTCATGTTTTTGTAAGAATTTGTTTTGTTTTGTCTTGCTGTTTTGTTTTTCCAATACAGAAATTATAGAAATACATGTAGAGACTCATGCATGCATAGCTGTTTACACTCTCACTGTTTGAATATCTACTTTGTATGCTTTAATTTTGTAACTTGAACAACTATTTCTAAGAGGACAATATGTAATTTATCAACTTATTGATATTATCAATTTATTGATTTATTATCTTTTTTTGAAATTCTGTATTATCTCTCCCTTTTACATACTTTCGTTTCTCTTTAATAATAAAAAAGAAAGAAAAAAGAAAAAAAGAACAGTAAGAGAAATAAATAAAAAATGCAAGCCTAAATATCTCATGGTTTTTATTACATGAGAAACTCAAAATAAAGAGCAAAATAAAAGACAGATAATAGGAAGTAGGGAAATCACCGTCAAATAGGAAAGGAAGCAAGAAATGGAGGGAGGAGGAAGGAGGAGGGCAGGGAAAAGGGATGAAAAAGAATTGGAAGAACAGACCTTTGCAAATGCTGAGAGAAGCAAGAGTTGGAGGAAGCAGGGAAGGGTAAGAGGGGAAGGGCCCAAGAAAAGAGTTAAGATGTTTTATTGTAATGGTTGATACACTGTGTCAACTTGAGAAGTTTAGAAGTTTAAGCAAGCAACTCAGCAGGGGTCCAGAGGCTTCACTTTGTAAATATCTTCATCCTGTGCAAGGGAAGGGCATGGAGATGGTGTGAGTGCTACACTCACCCTATGGCAGGTAGCCTGCTTACAACATAAGGGAGGAAAAGAGGCTTGTTTTCCCACATCTTTGCTCTTGTTGCTTTTGCTGTCTTCTACGGCCATGAACTGTTGCCCCTCTGCCGTTTCACCCTACCTTGTAGACAAATGATTACAGACTGAAACCTCCGCAAACTGCAAGCTAAATAAACCTTTTCTCCCTTAATTTTGGGCATCAGGTATTTTGTCTCAGCCACCAGAGAAAAGTAATCAAGATAGTTTTGTACATGTACAAACTCCTCCACAATAAATGTAAACATGTACTACTAAAAATCAATAGTGTTAAAAGAGATATGGTTTGGATCACTAGTTTATGGATAACATCAGCACAAACACAATGTTATCCGATGGGGTCTTTGAATTACAAATTGAATCTAGGGGACGTCTAAAGGCAAATTGGAACCCTGAAACTCTCCACTCTTCTGGTCAACACTGGAAGCCCAAGGGCCAATGACTATTTTGGTTCTCACAAGGTAAGATAAAATCTACTGGAGACAATAAGGCATCTGGGGAAACTACAGTTTCATCTTCGCCCGCCTGTCTCGTCCTTGCCTTTGTCCTTGCAAGAATGCTTTGTTCTCACCAGCCCACCACAGTTGCCATTACAGTTCCCAGAAACACCCAGTACACTTCACCCATTGTCCTTGACTCAGATGTAATGAATAAATACCAAGGTTCTGGGTACCAAGGTTCCCCAAGAACTGGTCATCTCAGATTCCTGCCTGCACTTCTATTTTGTCTCTTGCCTTTTCCTTCCCACTGTGTCTGCAACACTGGGCAGGAGATGAGGGACTCACTGCAGGGGTCCCTGATACCCGGCATTAGAAAGAGTCTCCAATAGTTATTATCTGGTTCACTGTAACTGTGCAAATGTTGGCCATGTGAATTAATGATGAATCCTGATCCTTCTTCAAAACAGTAGTGGGCTTAAGACATTTCAATTGTGACAACTCAACAAAAACTAAAAACAGTGATAAGATGAGGAAGAAATCTCAGTGTCCTTTAAAAGCTTAGCAGGAACTAAAACTTTGTTTCAGAAGGAAGGCACACCCCTTTCGTCATGCTCCGGTACTCCTGAGCAATTTGCCATCCAATTCTCAGGTGAGCAACGGACATTGCAAAAAACATCCTCACACATTAAAAACCTAGAGCTCTCTATCCCAGCTGATTGAGGGTGTGGTAACTAGAGTTCTCTCCTGAGGGCAGCTTTGACGATCATACATTCTTGTGGACCTCGGCTACTACCCTCCACTGTACATCTAGTTGGGGCGTCCTGGCCTTCACCATCTATCACCCAGAGTGAGACATTTCTGGTCTCACTGTAACTCTTAGGCACAGATGGACCCCCCCCCCCAGCCAGCTTGACTCACTCGGCAGAGAGATTTGCATTCTGACAGTATTACAGGGCTCACAACTCTACAAGCTGTGGCAAAAATGCCTAACTCCTACACCAGACACTCAGAGTGCATTCACACGCACAACCAAACTGGGGCCCCGTTCCCAAAAGCTATAGGGTATAAGACCTTCAGTGTGGGCACTGGGCACTACTGTGGAAACCTCTCAGGGGCAGGCAGAGCAAGGGCAGTATTCGCTTATATGCTATATATACTCCCTTATAATATATATATATGATGTAAGGACTCACAAGCTTTTGCTCAACACGGCTGAATCCAAATCCAGGCTCGCTAGTGCAAATCTCACGTGAGCGCAAGCACATGTATGAACATTCCCATGCGTACACAAACACAGTAACCCATGTCACCTTCCATAAAAACTGAGGAGAGGGGGCAGAGTTTGTCTCCCATATCCCTGTATCTTCGGTGCACTTGGAAGAAGTCTCAGCTGAGCCAACTCACACAGAAGGTATGTAAAAGCGCCAGCAACTGAAAGGTACTTCAGTGTTAACAAGTCCTCCAGCAGTACAGTCACCAGCTCTACCCGTGATTTCAGGCAAGGAAGGGAAAGTAACAGAGGCTGAGAGGTGCGGCCAGCCCTGCAAAAATACTAAGACGGGTAGGGGGCAGCCTGCGCTACCAGGGTTTAGCGGACAGTCCCGCGCGGCGGTCCCCAGGGCCTCGCACAGCTGGCCTGGAGCAGTCAGTCTCCTTCTCCCACTCACAGCAGCTGGGTCTCCGCTCTAACCGGGATCTCACCGACTGGGTAAAATCAGCCCAGCCTCCTTCCAGACTCCGCACGCAGCGGGAGGCACGCACGCACGCACACGCCAGGTCAAGCTACCCAGATTAGTCCGACCCCATGGGAGTCAAATGGGAGAAGCACAGAGCTAGAGGCAGCCTGGTGCAGGGCTCGGGGTGACCCTATCCCACAGGACGCACTCCGAGACCCACGGTCCCGGAAGCTGGGTTTCGGGGCGGGGCTTTTCCCCAGGCCCCGCCCCTGACGTAAAAATCCGGGGCGGGGCTTCCAGAGGCCCCCGCCCCGTGACGTCAGCCCCGGCCCGAGCGCCCAAAGCCCAGCGCGGCTTCAGGCTCAGCCTGCGGAGCCGCGGCGGGAGGTGCGCAGCCGGCGGCCGCTCGGGGCGATGCGGCGTGCCTAGGATGCTGCCGCGCCTGCTAGTGCCTCTGGCGGCGCTCCTCGGCCTGAGCCTCGGCCCGGGCACGGGCACGCATGGTAAGCTCCGCGACCGTCCCGCTGGCTGGGTGGGTGGCCAGACCCGAGCCCGATCCGTCCCCGTTCTTCCTGGAAAGTTCTCCCAGCCTGTGCGGTCCCTAAGCCCGGGCCGGCGCGCCTTCACACTGAGGGACCGGGTCTCAGGCTCAGCTGCTGGGAAAGTGGAAGAGACTGAAGTTGGGAGGTGGATAGAGTTGTGTGTGCACAGCCAGGAGTCGCCGCCCCCCCCACACCTACTACCCCCCCAAAACAATTTCAGCATCCGCTCACCTCTCGACAAACGATGTATTTTGTCTCTCTGACTCCTATGATGGACTGCTTGTGCCCCTTAGAGAATGAGTTTGGTCCTCCCTGACTCTCCTCTCTCAAGCCTTTTCATCTCACTCTGTCCCTGCCTTCTCCTTCACCCGAACTGACCACCCCCATCTGGTCACCCCTGAACTCTTTCAGTTGGTCTTTCAGCTCCCAACTCACATTGTCATCCGCCTTCCTTCACCCTGACCCTTACCCCTTAGCTTTGGCTAAGTTTCTGATGCTGAAACGCAAGGAAGAGTAAAGGAAAGGGCCCAAAATTGAAGAGATCAAGAGAGAGGTAGGGAGAACAGAGACAAAAAAAAAAAAAAAACTGTCAAGAATCCAGAAGATAAAGGAAAACTTGCGGTCGTTCATGTGATCACGAGCAGAAATGAGGATATGCCCAAACACTGCGAGCACTGGCTGCGTTTTTCACTTTCCATCTGATGCTTTGCAATCGAAACAGACTTAAGTTGGACGTGTTGACATTTACTGCCTGTTGCCCCAGTTACTCGGGAGACTGAGGCAGGAGAATCGCAAGTTCAAGGCCAGCCTGGGAAACCTAGCAAGACTGTCAGAAAAGATGGGAGCTGAGGAGGGGAGAAGAAGGGGAAGAAGAGAGGCAGGAGAAGAGAGGGGGAGGAGAAAGAGAAAGGAAGGAGAAAGAGAGAGGGAAAGACAGAGTAGAGGCACAAACATAGTGTATGAAAGAAAGCAAGGGATGGGGCAGACAAATTTTCTATGCGAAAGTCAGAAGCATGATTTGATAGATAATGAGAAGTTAGAGAACAAGGGACCTATAACCAGAGTTGCTGTCAAATGGAGTCACTTTAAGAAATCCAAAAGGAAGGAAGGGACTGGATAGGGTGACTCATACCTGTGATCCCAGCTTCTGGGAAGCCTGAGGCAGCAAGGTGGAGAGTTTGAGGCTAGCTCAAGCACCTCACAAGACACTGCCTCAAAACTTAATCATAAAAAGGGTTTGGGATGCTGCTCAGTGGTAGAGCATCCCTAGGTTCAACCCCAGTGCACCCCTGGAGTAACACTGCGGCGGGGAGGCGGGGGGAGGAAAGGTAGAAGGGAAACTCATCCATTTGGGTCCTTGCATATATTTCAGCTGCCTAATCAGCAAGATTCTTAAAGTAGATGTGTTGATTGCATTCTTTCAGAAGAGAGGACAGGTTCAACAAGGCTAAATAATCTGCCCAATGTTAGTGTGAGACTCCTGGAGTCAGTGTTTCTCTTGGAGAATGGTGTGTGCTGGGGGCTGAAGGGATGGGAGGGTAGAGACAGAGATTAGTACTTAGTACCTACCTCCTTCCAGAGCCCATGGTGCTAGCTCTTTCTGGAGATGTTCTCGCTGCAGTCTAGAACCAGAGCTAATTCCTTCTGTCTGTCTTGTCCCAGACTGAGGTGGGCATCTGGGTGTAGGTAAAGCCTTTCTAGAAGCCAGGGAATGGGGGAGCCCAGGAGACCTGAGAAGAGAAATAAGCAGGTGTCAACAAGCAGGGTGTCTGTGTACTGAAGAGTGTCAAAGAAGTGGTCTTGGACTAGGGCCAGGATGGGGACCCAGAATGGAGGTGGGAGCAGGCCTTGGGATACTGCTAGAGCAAGGACAAGGACTGGGAAGATTCAGGAACTGGCTTACCTGAGTGCTGTCTTCTGACATTACTTAGCCCTGGGCCCTGCCTTCTCCACTGGAAGGTGTCCCATAAAGCTGTTCCCAGCTACTACTGCAGCTTCTGAGCACAGGCAGTAAAAAGTCCTGATGTAAAGATACAGCATGAACTTTGGAATCAGACACATCTGAATGTAAGTCCCTGCTCTGCTCCTTCCCAGCTGTGTTGGCTTTGGGCAAGGCACTTAACCATCTCTGAGCTTCCATTTCTTCTTTAGTAAACTTGGGATAATAAATGTTGTCTTAGTTACTTTTCTTTCATTGCTGAGACAAAATGCCTGATGCCTAAAATTAAGGAAGGGAAGGTTTATTTAGCTCATAGTTTGTAGAAGTTTCAGTCCATACTCTACTGACTCCAAGGCAGAGTGGCAGGTGGTAGAGGACCACAGTTCATGGCAGCGGAAAACAGAAAAAGCAACAAGAGCAGAAAGGGAGGGGTACAAGAGAAGACTTTCTGTTACTTATATTGTATGTAGGCCACCCACCTTAGAATGGGTGCAGCACTCACCCATAATCCAAGCATTGGACAAGAATCAATCTCAGATTCTAAAAGCCTGCCCCCATGACTACATGAAGCTTTGTGAAGACATCGAGACACAAACCATAACAAATGCCTACCATTCAGGGCCGCTGTGATTACTAAATAGAACATATATAAAGCACCAGGCACAGTGCTCAGCTTATAAACTACCCAGAAAATAAGTCCTCACCATCATCACCATCTTTCTCGTTGTCCCTGGTGGTGAACTCTGCTAGCTCTGATGTTGACGCTGTTCTCCCCAGGCTCAGAACTACCCAAGCCTCCAATGGTGTGGTTTAAAGCAGAATTCTTCCACCACGTCCTCTGCTGGCTGCCCATCTCAAATCGGTCCCAAAGCACCTACTATGAAGTGCAGCTCCAGTGGTAAGGAAAGAGGAGGTGGAAGAAGGGAGGTGGGAAGAGGGGGTTTAATCCTACTGCTACCCTTTAATGAGAATATACCTGCCTTTTTTTGGAGACAGGGTCAAAAGAGACCCAAATGTTTGTCTAATCAGTTGACAAGAACTTGTTGGGGCTCCACTGAGCAGTATGCTGGGCACTCTGGGGTAAGAGGTCAAGGTACTGCCTTTACCCTTAAGTCTTTTCCATTTTGCTAGAAAAGCACCCAGAGAATCACTGGAGAATGGGGAAGCCCTTGTGACCACAAAGGTAGCTGGAAACAGAGCATAGGCTATGGTGTGAGCTATCAGGTCTTTCATGAGAAATGGCATTTGAGCTGCTCATATTCTGGATCTTCTTGATCTCAGAGAAGTTGGGGTAGGGTTCCTGAACCAAGGGAGACTATGCAGACAGAGGCTCTGGACCCAGGAAATCCCCTGAGGGCTGTTCCAGTTTCTCCATTATGAAAACTCTCTGCCCCAACCCCTTGCTGCCCCCTTAAAGGAAGTAGGCTTGGGCCTAAGTTCCTCCCTCAGTGCCTACCCTGATATATCCTCAGGTATATTGGAACAGAGCCGTGGACGTTCCTGCCCTACTGTAGCCAAGCCCCAGACATGTGCTGTGATATCACCAATGTCACCCTGAACCTATACCGTTCCAGTGGTTACCGGGCCAAAGTCCGGGCGGTGAATGGCAGCCAATACTCCAACTGGACCTTTGCCAACACCCGCTTGTCTGTGGATGAAGGTACTTTTCCTCCCCTTGACCTAGAGCAAGGCTTTTGGATTCTGAGCGAGAATCTAGCATGGTGCTCTCCTCTCTGTTGTCCAAGTTCATCACACAGCCAGGCTTTCTGACCTGAGAATTTGTTGCCTAAATAGGCCTGAGTCAGGACTTTTTGGAGAACATTAGATGAAATTAGCCAAAGTGATCTGAGATTTAAAGAGGAACTATAATTGTTTATCCTGCAGAGGAATGGTTTGGGGTGGACAGGGGCCTCTGAGTCACTCGCACCAGGCTGGTGTACTTGGAGGTTTGGGGAGAGGAAGCGAATCTATAAGCACTCAGGGAAACAAGCAATAGGCAGAATTTGGATGAGATTTCCCCTCATCTATGGGTCAGTTCCTAGAAGTTACCCTTATGCCACAGGAAGGTGTGACTGAAGAAAAGACAAGATTCTTCCTGGAGAGGTAACAGGAAAGGGTAAGCCCTGAACTCAGTGGGATTCCTATATTCTGTACATTACACCTGAACCACATGTGCGTGCTAAGCTTGCTTCGTAGGATCCAGAAAAGAGCGATGTCCTGGAGGTCACGTGCTCCCAAATGCCTGCTCACTGCCAGTGCTCAGGCTGCAGAGACATTTCACGGGGAACATGTTTGAGAAATATACTTCCAGGGCCCCGTCTGACAAATTCACATATCCTGAATGTCCAGAACGGGCCCGGGGCATCCACATTTTAAATATGCTCCCTGAGAAGTCTCTGTATGGCTTTGGATTGGGAAACCCATGGCTGCGTCTTCAGGAGAGGTAGAGTTTGGCCCCAGAACAAGACACAGGTGAGATACGTAGGCCCTCCCTTGCCCCCGGCTTCATGGCTTTGCCCTTTTTCCCCTCAGTGACTCTGAAGGTTGACATTGTGAAGCTAGAGTCGCACAAGGGCTGCATCTTCGGAAAGATCCAGCTCCCCAGGCCCCAGGTGGCCCCTGCAGGTATCACATATGAAAGCATCTTCAGTCACTTCCGCCAGTACGAGATTGCCTTTCGCAAGGTGCCAGAAAAGTTTAAGGTATGGGGTCCCCCCAAGGCCACAGGGCCAGGGCTCCAAGGGCTTCCTGTCCCCTGGGCTGGTATCACCTTTGTGTGCCGTGAGTTCTGTGCACCAAGTAGAGGCAGGTCCTGAGGAGAAAGTCTGTGTAGCTTAGCCCTTAGACATGCTCCTGCAGGACAGTGGGGAAGACACTGTCTACCACCGTGTGCCAGCACATGAAATAAGTGACAGCTGTCATCTCTGACTTCCTGGCAGTGGGTGTTGCATTCCGTTTTCTAAGTGAGGAAATGAGGCTGCATAACTTACGCAAGGATGCCCCGTGAGTGGGAAATCTGGAATGTATCCTCTTTCGTCTTCACCACAGTTTATTCCAGCCTCATGTGTAAAGATCTTCAGCTCCAAAAATGACTCCGTTTTCTCTAATAATACAAAACTGGTTGTGAAGATGACAGACAGGTTTGGGCTGCACTGATAATCGTGGGGTTTGTTATCTTAGGAAAAAAAAAACTGAAGGCATTGGGCACATTCATTTCCAAAGTCCAGCCCCCCGCCCTCCAAGCCTCAGAGTGTAGTTCAGAGGCAGAGCATTCCCTAGCGTGCTCAAGGACCTGGGTTCAAACCCCAACTTGCATTAAAAAAAAAAAAGGCCCCCCTAGCTCTCAGCTTCTGTGTGCCATGGTGGAAGGGGATGTGGCTATGATTTTTGTTTTTATTTCAGTTCTCAGCTGAGAAAGTAGATCATGAAAACTTCTCTCTCCCGTTCTCTGGAGAGGTGGGCAAGTACTGTGTGAGAGTGAAGCCGTCTATCAGCTCCCGAACCAACAAGGGGCTCTGGTCGGAGGAGCAGTGCATCGTCATCACCAAGCAGTGTAAGCTGGAAACCAGGTGGAAAGGGTGTGGCTGGCACAGCTCAGAAGAATCCGCTGAGGGCTGGGGGCTGGGCACTGTGCAGAGGAGTGTCCTGCATCTCCCAATCCTCATGGAGCTCTAAGAGGGTTCTGTTGTCCCCATTCTAGGGATGTGCAGACTGAGGCTCCATGTCCAAACTTTGTAGAATCACACAAAGGGGGGCGTGATGACATAACCTGGTCCCCTAATTTTGGGGTTCTTCCAGGGGCCTCCCCAGGCACCCCACAGTCAGCTGTGCTGCTTCCTGTTTGTTACAGTCCTATGCTGTTCTTCCTCAGAGCCGGGTATGAAGGGCTTCTCCCTGCCCTCCCTCCCCCTAGAGGAAGCAGAACTGAGCTGGCTTCTTGAAAGAGCTGCTGAAATCAGAAACCCAACTGCAGGCTCTCGGCTGCGTGGCAGGCAGTGGGCTGGGGAGAGGGTTCAGGTGTAAAGCCACGTCCTACCCCTGAGGATCCTGTAGTCTGGCTTGGGAGGGAGACAGTGTCCAGAGGAAGGTATAACAACTCAGGGTCACAGAATCAAGTACCCAGATCATGCCAACAGTAAGTGCTTGGGGGGGTACCCCAGCCCGTGTGCACAGGGCCAGCCAAGACAGAAGTGACCCCTGTATTATAGATCTTCAGTACATTTCAGTTTTTGAAAACCACTCAGCAGTTCATTATAGTTTAAGTCCCACCATGGAGTTAGACATTAAGTGTATGTCAGGCAGCCTTAAGAGTTTTGTTGTTGTTGTTTGAAACATTCATTCATTGATAAAAGAACTAGTTCTAATCTGATCTCAGCTTTACTGCTTAGGAGGTATGTGATTTTGGGCAGGTGACTTGACTTCTCTGAGCCTCAGTCCTAGGCTGTAAACTGATGGTAATGGGATCTGCCTTCTGAAGCTATCAGAGGATCAGATGATGTTAAGGGAAGAATTTGGTACAAGATAAGGGCTATGTACTTCGTAGCCATCTTATGAGATAGGAATTATAATTTTTTCCTTTTTGTAGATGAACAAACCAAGGTTCAGAAAGAGTAAGTAATGGTCCACAGCCTCGCAGCTAGGAAGTGGTGAAGCTGGTATTTGAACCATGGTCTGGCCACCCCTAAGCCTCTGCTCTTATCTGCTGTACAACCCTGCCTGATTGTTCTGTGTATCATCACTTGAGAGAGCCAGAAGCTGACTTAGCTTCTGACTCTTAGCTTCTCTCTAATGAGGGAACCCTTCAGGGCAGGGGTCGGAAGGCCAGAGAGATTCATAGGAAACTGGACACATCCAGAGCTGAGATCTACAAGTTGTTTGTAGAAGTGACCTGGAACCATTCACTGAGTGGTTTCTGGGAGTGGCCAAGGGGTCTGTGGGGACTGTCCCTGTGTTTCACAGTGCCAGCCTACAAATGCATCTCTTTGGCCCACAGATTTCACCGTGACCAACCTTAGTCTCTTCTTTGCCCTCATCCTGCTGCTCTGTGGAGCCCTGGCTTACTGCCTGGTCCTCCAGCTGTATGTGCGACGCCGGGAGAGTCTCCCTACTGTCCTGGTGAGTCTCCTGGGCACTGCCCCATCCCTCCAGACACTTTGGAGCTCCAGGGAAGGCAGGAGTTCTTTCCCTCCCAGGCAGTCCCTTCCCTCTGCTCACCTCCACCTCAACCCTGACATTACCAAGAGACACCCACATGGAGCAACACAGAGACAGATGGAGAAATAAATGCAAAGCCCGCTCCCCAGAACTGGTATTTCCCAGTAGCCCAGATACCACACGCACACTTTTGCAGAGTAATGACAAACCCCAGTGACCATGAGGCTTTTGGACCAGATCCTCTGCATTAATGCTGGTGATCGTCCTGACTTCACAAGTGAGGGCCTCAGACACAGCAAGATCATTCTCCGCACAGGGTCCACGGGCAAGAAATGTCAGGGAGGCAGTCTGTTTTCCTACCCCTTGTGGCCATGAAGGACTCTAAGAGAGGAAGAAAGGAGGATTGAAGCTGCCAGAGAGGGAGGGCAGGACCCTGCCTGTCCCAAGCAGGGTGCATCCATGGTGTTGTAGACTCCTGCACTCAATGTGCAAAACTTGAGCAGCATTTTCTGAACCTCAGATCATCTTTGTCGGAATCAGAAGTCACTCTTCAAAGTCCTCAGAGCTGGCCTTACTGTGTGATGGCCAGGGGCTCAGTTGCAAATGATGGAGCTCAGTCAGGAAAGCAGGGGCCCCAGGGCAGCTCACAGAGGGAAAGGAAACCTCCAGAGACCCGGCTCTCTCGCACAAATGAAGAGAGAGGCAAGGGCTCTCTAAAATTATTTTGATTAAGAACTGGAAGGAAAGGTGGAGAGGACACAGTGGGACTGCAGGTAAGAAAGAACTGCATCCCCAGCTCCGTGCCGAGTACACAAGTGTGATGAGGAGACTGGGGGATGGGCAGCCTTACAGCCCTCAGTGCTTTGCAGTTCTTCCTGTTCTGGCTGAAGCATACAGTCAGGGCCTTTCCTCTGTGCTCCAGGCAGATCAGTTCCAAAACACATTTGCACTGGCCTCCTGTGTAGCATCCTGAGCATGTACCGCATGCAGGGCCTGGAACTGGGATGCTGGTGGTGTAGAGATAAGCGTGGACAGGGCCTGCCTGGTCTGAGGCGCTAAGGCGGAGGGGAGGGGAGGGGATCCTGCTGTGATGGGTGGGAGATTGCAGGCATCCCAGATGAGTCAAGCGGTGATTGAGTTAGTTACTGAACACCCACCACATGCAAAATAGCATTGGGAAGAAACTGATTAATGTGGCTGCCGGTCCCCAGGGGCTTGACTACAGCCAGTATGCAAGCAGTTAGCTTTCATGCAAAGCCATGAGAGAGGTGGATACAAAATCTTCATAGAAATGACAAGACAAGTCCTTGTTCCCTTGGTGCCTCTGGATCACAGAATCAAATGTCCTCCAAGATATTTTCCCCTGCAGATAAATACAGCCCAGTGGCCCTCATCTAATGACCTCCATCATGATTTCTATGAATAACTCATGCTTCCCAAGGCACTTTCGGTTCACTAATTTGTTCTCCTTTAGCAGCTACCTTGATGTGATCTTTTTAACAGCCCATCAAGGTAAGCAAGGGGTCGCAAAGCAAGATGGTTGAGTACAAATTCCAAGTTTGCTCTTTGCTGCCGTGTGGCTCAGCAAATCACTTACCTCCTCTGAACTTCAGTTTTCCTCGAGAAGCAGAGGTTATAATATTTCCCTTACCGAACTATCAGAGGGTTCAGTTCGCTTCAGCATATTGAGTGCCCTGGATGCATGGCGGGCAGTTCTAAGCATGGCACATGCCTGCCTGCAGCCTGAGGAGGTGCATGCTCTCATAAGTCCACTTTGCAGGTGAGGAACTAAAGGACGGGGAGATACATAATTTGGCCCAAATGACAGTAAGAGGCAGAGCCGGGATTTAATCACCAAACAAGGTGACAGTAATAGGAACTTAACCAGTAAGAGCTACATGTGAGTCGTCGAATATAGTAAGTCCTGAACATTTGAGTCACAAACCTTCACAGATGTGCTATGTAAGACTCTGTCGGCTTAGCAGCAAGCTGACCAGCAATTCTCCCAGAAGGGAACTCGTTTGTAAGTCAAGGACTTACTTTACCCAAAAAATGAGGGTAGATATGCAACAGTAAGTCAGTCATCAAACCTCTGAATGTCTACTGGTGCTAAACTCAATTTAGGCTGTGGGACACAGTGGCAGACAAGCTAGACAGTTATAGCTGTCCACGGGCTTATGTTCTGTGAAGGGTGAATGTAGATACATATCCTGAGAGAGGGCAGAAAACAAAGAAATAGAATAATGACAGGAACTGAGTACCTGAAAAAAGTAGACAAGGTTAACGTGGAGAGAATGGCTGGATGTTCCTCCGGGCAGTCAGGGAGGCTTTCCTGGAGAGGTGACATGAGCTGAAACCTGAGTGACAGGAGAACCGAGCCACACGAAGTACCAAGGAGTAACACTGAGCAGAAAGCTCAGCCTGTACAGAGGCTCCGAGACAGCACACACGATGTGTTCAGGGACAGAGAGAAGTCGTGGTGATGAGGGGAGAGGAGGGAAAAGGAGGAGGCTAAGTGACTTTCCTGGAGCCTTTGGCAGTTAATGGGGAGCGGGTGCTTGGCTGTTAATTCCTTCACCTTGTGCCGCAGCCACCCTGTTTTGTGTGGGTCATAGCTCAGTGAGTAGAGAAATGAATTTGGCATCTTGTAGCCAGAATTTTAAAAAACAAACTGGGTAGGATCGGATAGAATAACATGGACAGAAATGTGTCTTGGGACATGGGAAGTAAGCATTATTTTTGTGAGATTTGTCTCATTTATGTGTGAGTTACATGTTCAGGTTATTATGTAATGTTTATTTTTTTTAAATTCGGGATCATTGTTAAAACAGCTTGAAACACACTTCTGGAAGGGTTGGTCTGTCCTGCGGTCAGGTTTGAAAGGCCTGGGGGATGGAGAAGTCAGAGCTTCCAGGCTCCCGTTCCCACTGGGCCCAGAGAATGCCAGCTTCCTAGGCCCTTGGCCTGGACCAAACTGAGGGGCCCCCCAGGAGCAAAGCTGGATTCCAGAACACACCCCGAAGAGCACACTGCCGTGTGGCCCAGGCTCTGCAGCCCCTACTAAGCTGCCTGTCTCACTGTCCTCTTGTCCTCAGGTCTTCAAGAAAGCCAACCCCTTCGTTCTGGTCAGCAAGCTGCACTACCCAGAGATGCAGGACACCATTCACCCCCTCGATGTGGGGACCTTCCGGAAGGTGTCCCCAGAGCTGAGGAACTCAGACCTGTGTGGCAGCGTGGACAGTGGCTTCAGCAGTACCAAGCCATCCCAGCAGATGGAAGAGCCCAAATTCCTCCCTGCCCCCCACCCACAGGCCTGTGGGGCTCTAGGCAAGGGGGAGCCCCCAGATCTTCAGGGCAGCTGCAGTGATAGTGGCAGTGGTAGCAGCAGCAGCAGCACAGACAGCGGGATCTGCTTGCAGGAGCCCAGCCTGCACCCGGGCTCTGCGCCTCCTTGGGAGGAGAAGGTGGACAGCACAAATCAGAGCCAGGACGACAGTGGGATTAGCCTTGTCCGAAACTCTGAGAGGCAACCTGGGAGTCCACAGCGTAGCTTGGCCTTGGGCCACGTAAGTCTCCCAGGGCCTGAGGTCCCTGAAGAAGACCCAGCCATAGTGGCTTTCCAGGGCTACCTGAAACAGACCAGATGCACCGAAGAGAAGACAATTGTAGCTTCCTGCCTGGAGAAAGAGACTCCTTTGACAGATGACCTTTGCCCCATGTTCAGGACATGCATGGATCCTGAGGCAAGTGGGTCTTCTCCACCGCTGGCCAAGGGCTATTTGAAACAGGATCCCTCAGGAATAACTCTGGCTCCCTCAGACATCCCACCAGGACAGTGGAACCCATTGACTGAGGAGAGGCCACTCCTGGATTTGACTACTTGTGACTTGGGATCATCTGACTGGAGTTTTGCCCATCATTTTGCCCCTCGGGACTTTATGGCAGCCCCTGGAGGGCTCTTGGGCAGCTTTGACTCAGACCCAGCCATCCAGCCTCTGATCTCCAGCCTGTACTCAAGTGAGTGACCCACGGAAGGGGCTGCTTTGTACTTCGGCCATGTCTGCTCTCCTGCTGGGAGCAGGAGGAGGAGCTTGGGGATCAGAAGAGGACGCAGGTTGCACAGTAATGCAAGCCCCCAGCGTCAGCTATGGCCTGTCCTCCTGGGCAGGTGCAAGCCATCCTGATGGAGCAGTGCAGGGTGCATGGGTGGTTTGCTGAGTGGGCCCCGCAGACTTCAGCAGAGCCAAGAAGAGTAGGGAAGAGACCTCCTCCTGCTTGGGCTGTTTTCTGTTCCATAAAGGAGTTTGTGCTCAAGGAACCACAGGGTCTTCTTGAGACAAGGTCAGGCTGCCAGGCTGAGGTCAGTTCAGACCGGAATGCCTCCTTCAGGTCAGCCAGGTGGCAGCACCTCCGGCAGGTCGGAGTGCTGTGAGGTGGAACCCCACGTCTCTGCGCCCGCAAGACTGCAAGAGTCATTTCTAGAACAGGAGCAGAACCGAGTTTGATCAGAGCAGTGGTGGGTCGCATGGAGATGCTTCTCCACTGGCAGTCTTCTCAGGCAGGGAACTTGTCACTGGAAATGCTCATGGTGTGTCTGTCCAGGCAGTCAGACAGTTACTATGTCACTGTGGAGCCCAGGAGGGACAAAGGGACTGAGACCTAGGACACAGACCCTGCAGACTCTGGACTGCAAGGAAGTAGACTCTGGAACCCATCTGCCCAGAGCCAGCTTCCTTTTCGTGCCAAGGGCTGACATCTAGGAGGAGTCCTTGGCATTGTGCCTGGACAACTGCCAGTCACTGGGCCCAAAGGGACAGCTAGGGGCCTGCCATTTTCTAACTGTTCATTAAGTCAGTTTACAGTCCCCCAGGCAAGGATTCTAGGAGAGGCAACAGGCCTGTGGATGCCCTCCAGGGCCATCTCTCGGCTCTGCATTTCTCTGTAGCAGTCCGAACACGGGCCTCCCAGCCCAGGAAGTTCTGCCATGGCACTCTCCCAAGAAGCTCATAGGTGCCAGTCTGATAACCCCCTCTGGAAACAGGCCCAAGGGAGATTGCTCAGGTTTCCCTCAACAGCTTTATTTATTTATTTTGCTCATTTATTTATTGAAGAAGCAGCATAGTCCAGGGATGGAATTCTTGGTCTCTCAGGAGCCCCGGAGTTCTAGTTTTGCATTCATTGTTTCTAGTCTTGTGATGTTAGTCAGGTCACTTCTCTTAAATCTATTTCCTTGTCTGCTTGATGGGAAAAGATGCTGGGTTTGTCGAATTCATAGGGACACGAGGAGCCACTACAAAAGGAGCCACTGAGAAAATGGATGTGATTGTAATGGAATGCAGATCTTTGTGAATGAGTGCTGTATGGTTTTTTTAAAAAAATTTTATTCCAATAAATTGTCAGGACCAAGGGGGATCCTGGGAAATCACACAGATCTCTGATGAAACAGTGGCTGGGGGAGGACTTGGTTGCCAGTAAATGAAAAGGGTGTGTAATGTTGCCTTCAGGAGACAGGAATGAGGATTCAGACTCAGATCAGACTCAAATCAGACAGATCCAGCTTCAGAATCCTGTGCTAACATATATTTCCTCTATGGCTGTGGAAAAACTGCTCAACCTCTGGTGTCCCGAGTAACGTAGAGATGGTAACTCTTAAGTGAGAATGTCATACAAAAGTTTAATACAGCACCAGGCATGCAGTGCTCCATGTGTAAATAGCTGTTAACACTGTAAAGGGAATTATACATATTTTCTTGAAACACAGGAACATGAAAGAGATAAGGGGTTTGCAGAAACCCAGAAAGGAAACAGTGGAAAGTACTAGTGTTTTGGATGCTCTGACAACTGGAAAGGAGAATTTGTGAAGCCTGCCCTTCCAGGAAGGGGGCAAATTGGACCTCCCTGCCGCCATACCTGCTCACCTCCCCCCCGGAGGTGTGTCCTGGGTGGTTCTCATAAGTGCGGAAGCCACCTGAACACTGTTCAGCCTGCTGTTTCCACGAAAAGCCACATGTGGGTTTGAATCTCCCTCAGCTCAGCCCAGCAGGTGGAACTAACCTAGGGCCTCTGGTGTGCTGCGCTTTGTCTCAACCTGGATCCCAAGCAAGTGACAAGGGACTCCTCGTCTCTTTCTCCTGTATCATCCCCAACATACCTCACCCCTTTCACTCTGAGAAAGGGAACAGTTCTAGAGAGGCACCATGCTAACCATCCAGAGATTGGCTGATTAGGCACCTGCTTATGCGTAACTGGAGGCTCCTTATTGGGATTGGAAAGAGATGCAGGGTGGTTGCTTTCTTCTGCAAACAAGGTGTTGCAGCTGGCTTCTGGCTGGGGAAAAGCCTGCTGGGGCAGGTGGAATGAAACCTGACCAAGGGGTGGATATAAAGGTACAGATATTAAGAGAAGGAACTGGAACCAATTTGATGAAAAGAGCATGTGGAGCAGCCCTCTGGACAGATGGGTGCGGGTGCTGCAGGCCAGGCTTTTTCCTTTGGTGGGATGAGTGGGAGTCTGCTGGCTTCTCAGCATGGCCTTGAAGCTCCTCTCTGAGCACAAGTCAAGGCCTGGGCTGTGGGAGAAGCTGACAAGAGTTTTTCCAGGAAGCAGGGCTAATAAAACATTTTCAAACTTCTCTGGAATTTGTATTAAAGTCCCCAAAAAAAGGCCCCAGTTGTTCATCAGCTGAGCAACCTCCTTCAAGGGCTTTTCCAGGCTCAGAGTATGTGATTCTGTGTTCATGAGCTAATGGAACTTCCTCTTAGTGCAGAGAGAGGGGAAATGGGCCAACACTGATAGAAGAGGAAATTCTACTGAATTGTGTTTTCTTGAATTTGTAAATAGCAGTAGTCAAGGGGCTGCCTCATCCTCCCAGAATACCTCTAAGCCCTGCTCCATGCACCCGCCAGCACACACAGCGCCCACCTGGAGGAGCAGGCTGGTGACCGGGAGAGGCAGGTCCAGGCAGTTAAGGCTGATTTTATCAAACCTCAGCCTGAAGGACCTAAGATACTAGGAAACCTGACTCATTCATTTCCTGTAGCACTCATAGACGTGAAGGTTTTGTGTTATTTTTTTTTTTAAGCACACCCACTAATTTAAAATTCAATACATTGTCAGATCCATCTCAACTTCACTTAATTTCCCATAAACTCCCCAAAAGAGCGATGGGACCAAGCCAGTACTCTAGGGAGGAAGAGTTGGCCAACGCATAAGGCATGAATCAGAATACCCAAGGCAGGAGGAGGGGAGACCCAGTTGGAAGCTTCGGTTTTATCAGCATTTCATTTCTTCCATGAACCTGATTGTGCGTACAAAAGGGGTATCACTTCATGGAGCAATCCATGTAAATACCATGCAGATGGACATACTGACAAATACGTTAGCACCGTCAGCTGACCAGTGCCCAGAAGAAACAAATATTCCATGTCAGGGGTGAGACAGGAAGCAGAGAAGCAGGGTAGGAGTCCGTCTTTGTTCTGGCTATAATAAATACCATAGCCCAGGGACTTTAACAAAGGACCTTTTCTTCTCATGGTTCTGAAGACAAGCCCAGGGCCAAGGTGCCAGCTGATTGAGTTCCTGGTGAGGACGTCCTCCTGGCTTGTAGTTTCCTTCTTGCTGTGTCTTCACATGGTGGCAAGGGAAAGCTGATCTGTCCTCCTCTTCTTATAAAGGACACCAAGTTCGTGTCACCCCCATGACTTCACCTAAACTCAATCACCTCCCAAAGGCCATCACACTGAGGGTTAGAGCTGCAACAGATTAATTTAGGAAGTCACCAACATTCAGTCCATTACAGAGGCATTGCATTACAAATGACAGCAGTAAATAGGAGCAGTGAGTGGGAAAAGGCAAGGAAGGAACAGATTCAAAAGCCACTTTAAAGAGTAGGCAAGACAGGGTGACAGGGTGGAGGGAAAGGAGTCAGAGGTGCTAATCACACTGGATCGTGATGATGAGAAACATGAACGTGGATCCAGAGGAGAAACCTGAGCGTAGAGGGTGAGGGGAGGTGGTGAACTTGGCTTACTAATGGTGCCATCTGAAGAAAAGGTCCGTAGCAGTTGCCAAGGCAGGCCCGACACCAGGTGAGAGCTGGTGTCAGCACTGGGGATTTTAAGGTGAGCCCTTCCTCTCTCTGTGACCCATTTTGTGGATGAGCCTATAGCCCTCATGTGCACAGAAGGAGACGGGCCTGGAGAAGATGCCTCCAGAGGCCCCGGCAGCCAGTGTGCCACAGGGTATTCAGCTGGTGACTTCCTGCCTCGAGGCGAAGCAGGCTGTTGTCCTTTCAGCAGATAGAGTGGCTGGAGCAGACCCCAGTCCAGGACCTCAAGGGGGCTCTTGGGGAGACTGAAGCCCAGCACTGAGAATGCAGTAGTTGAGGGCTCCTGTTAGTAAATGATCCCACGCAGAGAGGCTGTGTGACAGGCATGAGCAGGAAAGGGTGGTGGGAACGGGACCAGCAAAAGCCTGCGTAGAAGGCGTCACACCTGCATGGGCAAGAGTTGGGGGGAGGTGAAAGCCTCACCATGGCCCCAGGGAGAATAGAACATTCTTCAGGACCCTGCTGCCTGGTCATCCCAGCCCTGGCCATGTCCCTTGCCTTTCACTTCCCCACATCCCCTCATTCTATCCCTCAAGGCAGTTTCTCACAGCGTCCCCTGCATTAGAAGAATGTGGGGTGTTTGTCTTCCTAGGCTTCTCCCTGAAATCCGGAGTTTCCCAAGAACCTGCGTTAGGAAGCAAGTTACAGGTGATCAAGTTGTAGGTGATTCCATTATACACTGATGTCTGAAAATGTTTCACTCCTTTAAGGAATCCCTTGATGATTTGCTGCTTGTCACATAAAAATGGTCTTTTTCCCCCCCTCTGCCCCTTAAACAGGGTCATCTTCGCCACCTGAGTAAAGGGCACTACTACCCCACCCCCATTCGGGTAGAAACCCCAGGAGCTACCCCTTTCTGCCCCACATCTAATCCATCAGGCAGATACCACCAGCTCTACACTGCAGACAGTGACTCCAGTCATTTGTCATTACACCCACCCCTGCCAGCCTGCTCAGGTCTGTTATGACGTCTCCTCTGGACCAGTTGCCCTCCGTACCTTTTCTCCGCTTCCACTCCTGCTTCCTTAGTCTTTTCTGTGCCATCCCCAACCTAACCTGGTGCTGCCTGGGTCTCCCCTGACCCCAAATTGGAAGGGCCAGAAGGCAGTGGGCACGGAGATGGGACTTGGTTAGCACAGAGAAACTGGTGCCTGCTCAGAACCGGATATTCCAGCGGAAGAGCCGGGGGCGGGCTCTGAGAGCAGGCAAGGCTGGCAATCAGGCGTCCGCTGTGTGTGCCATGGTGAAGGGCAGGGTCAACAGCGTGTGTGCAGGGTGTGTGTGGCCCAGGGCAGCATTCTGGGGTATCCTTGGAGAGGACAAGCCAAGGCTTCTGAAAACTTCCTGTCCAGCACCTCCCTCTTTCCACCCTTCACGGTCAGCTCTTGGAAAGAGCAGAGTTCACTGGCCAACCTCTTCTAACCGCTTCTGCTCCATCTGCAACTCCAGAGACACTCGCACCCCATGTCCTGTAAACCAGGCGCCCTCAACTACTGCATTCTCAGGCGTCCTGTGGTCCTGCTCTCCACATTCTTTAGTCCCTACCTCTCTGCCGAATTCGCCCCCAGGGATTCTCTACCACCTGCTCTACGCTGGTAACTTCCAGGTTGGACTCATTTCTCCCATGTTTAGACACACAGTTCTCACCTCGCTCTTCCTCCGTGTCCAAGCATGAACCACCATGTTTCCCTTCTGTGTTGCCCATCCTGGTTAACACTACTCCCAGCCACACGGTCAGGGGGATCATGGAGATCCTGCCTCACCTTCCCCATCCCCATGGAGATCCTGCCTCACTTTCCCCCTGGGAAAGCTGACAGTCAGGTGGCCTATCGGTCTCACCTCTTCAGCAGCCCCTCAGTGACTGCCCCTTGTTTCCTCCCTCCCCACCCAGTTTAGCCTTCATCACCACTCACTGGGATCATTTGCCACAGCTTTCTGTTCAATTTCTTGGCCTCCAGTGTCCCTCCCCTCCATATAACCTTCCCTACTGCTGACTGAATTAAGGAGACTAAATGCAAATTTGGGCTTTTCGTTCTGCCTTTCAGTGGTCCACCACTGCCATGAGAAAACACTCAGTCTTAGCTTAAACCAGAAGCTTCTTCAGGATCTCTGTCTTCTTCCCATTCTGCTCTCATTTCTTCCCCTTCACATCCTCACCGCCTCTCACCTCCAACCCTCTCACACCCGCACATTCCCTCACACGCCTGCCTCTGGGCCTCTGTGCATGTAGCTCCTCACCCCAAATGCTCTTCTCACACTTTGCCCCTGCAAGGCAGCTCAAGTGTCCTGCTCTGCAGAGTGTCTCTGGGCCACTCAGACCCTGTATGCGCTTTTAATATGTACCCTGCCATCACTGTGGAGCATTCCAGTGACTCTTATCTGCAAGAATGAAATGGTCAGTGTGACATTCTCTCCCTGGTGTCCTCTGTGCCTCAAACAGTGTCAGGTACCTAGCAGTGCTGCACACACATTTGCTGGGCTGAACTAAAGGAGTGAAATGCGTGATCTATCATGTTAGGCTAAGTGAAGCTTGGAAGACCCTAAAATTGAGTTCTATGACAGGTGCTGTAAGACCTGGGCCCATAGCTCGAAGCTGGGATGAAGAGACAGTACAAGTAACAGAGCAAACACTGTTCTGATGCTGTGGAGTGAAGAAAGCAGGTGCAGGGGCGTCAAGGGAAGGAGTGTCTGGGAGTCTGCTCAGGCTAACGGACTCATATAGCAATGCTACTGGGAAGCACATGCCCCAAGTCAAAAGGAAGAGGCAACAGCCCAGGGAGTGGAAAACACTCAGCTGTGATTTAGCCCTCAGGAGATCTGGGTTCAAGGCTCACCCAGCTCAGGTACTATTCTCTAGACATGAGTGTTGGGTCCGCTGTGACTCTTGGTCTTCCTGTCCGTCAAATGGAGATAGTACGTGTGGCCAATTTATTCCCTTAATGTCCTGGGTATGTTGCCCTCATTGAATGTACACATTTTGATGTAGAAGATAGGACGTGACAAAGCTGGCTGGGGAGATGAGTGGGAGCTGTCAATTACAAGATCCCAGGGCAACTCCAGGACCCCGTACGTAGTACTTCTCACGCGAGCTCCCACGAGATGTGAACGATATTAAAGAAGAGTGGCTGTCACCGAAAGCTGCTATGGTTAGTGGGTGTCGCATGCACGGCATGTACTTCTTTGTTTTTGCTTTTACCTTCTTTTTCTCTTTGTTCAGCCCAAATGCACTCACCAGAGCTGGTTTCTCCCATACCCACTTACCCCACACTTTTCAAATAAACTTTTGGCACCACTATTGGCTTGTCTCATCCAGATCTTTGTTCGAGGCAATAAGGACCTGGAATACTTCTGATTGGTGAGACATTTCTAAAGAAACTATCCTACAACAGTTTCACTGTGAGCTCTGACTCATCTCTGTATCCTTGGCACCAGCAGATGCATAGCCCATTGCAATGGGTGTTCTGTAAATTTTTAGTGACTGAATGCATGCATGAATAGATTTCCTTCATTCAAGTAACGGAAGCATTTAAAAGAAGCTGAAGAGGTATAATATCCAGTATGAGATGGCAATGATATGGCAACTATCACGTTGACTGAGGCTAAGCAGACGCTTGGGAGACATTAAGCTGAGCCTAAAAGAAAGTAGGCTGTACGTAATTTATGATTTGAAATTTTATTTTTCAAGCTTGTATCTTTTTCTTAGCTTAATCACATGATACCATGATTATTGCCTCCCCTGATATCTTCGCCCCACATGTCCAGGGTGTTGTAGGGACTCAGGGCTACAGACCAAATAGGAAGCCTAACTCCAGGGAGTGGAGCATGGAGAGAAGGCAGAGGACCAGGAGAACATTCAGCATGTGCAGGCATCCGCCTCTGGACAGTCATAGAGCACCTGCCATAGGTGAGCTCTACTCATCTGTCCCCTCACCCACGCCCCACACTGTGGAACCAAAGTTACCTGTGTTCTCATTGTCAGAAGAGGTCTCAGGGTCCTCACTATCAATGGCATCCTTCTCGAACTAACAAGTACCTGAGGCTCAGAGAGCTTGAGCCTTTCAGCTACGAGGGGAAGAACTGGAATTGCAAAAGAAGAGGAGGTGTCTTAAAATTTCCACCCAGCTTCTCCCAAGAGCTCCATGATTGTCTATGAAAAACCTCCATCACGGCTTTGGGAGGGGGAGATTACTCCCATGGCCCTGCAGGGAAAAGCCAGGAAACAGGAATCCATCGAGGCCCCGGCCCTCAGTACGGCCTCACCTGTTGTTTTGTCTGCCTGCTGCAGCTCTGGGCAGGCAGAACATTTTCACTTCTGGTCCCCAAGTGTGAGAATTCATCAGGCCACTGGTTTCCTGTTTTGTACCAGATCTGCTCAAATATCACTGTTTCTAGATCATTTTTAATCACTAAGAACTTTTTAAAAATACACTAATGATACTCCCCACCTGCTTCCACTTTGAATTTCTCAGACTCCTGAAGAAGAGACAGGCACTACAAACGGTTCTCTTGGCTCCTGTTACCTGGTCCCCTCCACTGCAGCCAGCATGGAGATGGAAACTTGAAGGAGAACTCAGAGCAGGAAGGCTCCTCTCGTCACCTGCTCAGCCTCGCCATGGTTTTGGTAGCAAATCACCATCTATGCATGTCCCGTGTCCAGAAATGTGACAATCACCAGCACAGGCAGTCCAAGAGGGATGCCCTGGAGAGGCCTAGAGCCTTCTACCTAACTTCCTGAGAAATTCTTGCCTATGGCTAGAATCAGAGAACTCAGAAGAAGCACAGAGTGTCCTGATTCGGCCTACAGGAAGAACTCATTAAGTGGGAGAGAGCAAGGTTAATCTCTAGAGAGACCAAATTTCCTAACAGTGCCTAGGATGGTTGCTAGCGTACTGTAGAGGCAGGATGAATGCATGCACAAAAGGGAGCAATTAATAATTAAGTTATGGGAGCCAGAGAACATTTGTAATTAAAATCAGAAGTGAACAAGGTGCAAATATCTTGAAGAAAACTCCCTGGAGAAATGAGATTCGAGCTGGCACAAAGCATGGGCATGATGTGATGTCCTAGAGATCCAGGAGGGCATAAAAAATAAAAAGAAGCAAGGGGCATGGGTCATTTACCTGTAATCCCAGTAACTTGGGAGGCTGAGGCAGGAGGATTGCAAGCTCGAGGCTGGGCTGGTCAATTCAATGAGACGCTGGCTCAAAGAATTAAGTAAATAAATAAATAATTTTTCTTTCTTTCTTTTTAAATAAAAGAAGAACAAGGAGTGGGTCAATGAGAGGATGGAACCTGATGGAACCCGAGGAGACCAGGGCCCCTCAGAGCCCTGCTCTTCATATGCAGGGACCCAGAAAAGAGGTTAAGGACCAAATGAAGGGAGAAGCTGGTTGCTTGGGGACCAAGGATCTCAAGGTGGCTGGTAACTTGGACTGAACCTAGAAATGGGTGATAAAGGAAATAATAAATTCTTGCCTGGCCTGGAGCGAATTATTTCAGTGTGCAGTGAGTCCGTGTGTCTTCCCCCCAGGAGGCTGAAGCGAAGCTGAGCATATGGCGTCCAGCCTTCCTGGTGCCTCCCCAGAAGACATTAGCCTTCTCCTCCTAGGGGAGGGACTCGGCTGGAAACAGTCCAGTCTTGGATCCTGGCTGGATCTTTGTGGGGTCCGGGAAAGGCTGTGTAGCAATAGAGTCCTAAACCACTGGGGTCCAGTGGAACTACGGAAACCAAATTAGCACTACAGTTTGTGTTTGCATCTCTGAATTGTTTAACAAGCTCCACCTGTGTCCTGGGGCATTTGATAAACAGTAATACAGAGATTTTTAAATGTTAAAACAGACAAGCTAAGAGCCAGGAAGAGCCTTGGAGAAACAGTCTTATCTTGATTTCTTCATGCTGAGATAGATGCCCAGAGAGGAGGAGTGACTAGCCTGTGGTCACTCAGCATGGCAGGAGAGGGTCAGAACCAGGCCGTAAGCGGCATTCAGGTCCTACCCCGCTCTGCCCTGAGGTCAGGCTGTGTCCCTGAGGCCGCAGATTCTGCACAGGCCCTGCAGTGAGCAGCTGTGGAGCTGTGGGCAGAGCAAGCCGCCTCTCAGAACCTCTCAGTCTCCCCACATGTAAAGTGGAGCCAATAATAATCCCTGTGTCACAGCATGGCTACAGTAAGGCCTGAAACACAGCAACACTCTGTATAGACTGTGCAAGCAGTCTGTTTCTCCTCAGGCCACCAGACATGCTTTTGGAGTTCTAGCCATCTTCTGTGGCCACAAAGGGTATTTCTTTTCCACTCAGCAGGCATTTACTGAGCACCTGTTTTGGGGTTACTGGGGATCTATGTGCGTGACCTAGCCTTGCCCACGAAACGCTCAGCCTGGTTGGGGGTGACAGGATGAATGGAGAAAACACAGCCATCTCCAACTGGGACCAAAATGGATGGCATGGAGTCTCCTGAGTCCTGAGGGAAGATGAGTCCCACCATGGAGACCAGCTGTGGCTAGGAGAGGCCGGGCTGGTAGACCACAGCTCTGGCTACAGCCCAGAGGAACAGAGAGGCAGAGGGCCCAGGCAGAAGCCCACAGACTGCAGGCTCTCCTGACAGCCCTAGCAAGGCCATGGGTGTGGGTGTCCAGCCGAGGCCCAGCCCAACAGCCTTGCGGCTGGATTTCTATGCATTGGCTCCTTAATCACTTCTGAACAAGTGGGAATCAGTCCCTTTAGAGGAACACGTGGCACCCTGGGGTGGAGCACAGCCCAGGGTGAGGAAGGCTGTGCAAACAGCGCTGAGGAAGTAAGGGGGAGGAGAAGGGGCAGCAGGGACGTCAGAGGGCCCTGAAAGAAGAAGTAACCCGCTCTCGGTTCTGCTCCTGAGGATGTGCACACCACAGGGAAATACCCTTTCTTCTCCCACCCTCAGCAGCTGTCGCTGAGTCTTCACCTGAAGCCACCAGGCCTGGCATCGGGACCACCTGGGCTAAGGTCCGACCTGCCTTTCAAGTTCCCCAAAGGTAGCCTAGTCCTAAATACCATCAGGGACCCCTGTAGGGAAAGAGGACCCCGGAACTACGCTGAGCAGGGGATGGGAGATATGGACTGGACCCCTGATAGGTTAGTAAAGGGGACCCAGCCCTCAAAGCTGAGATGAAAGGAAGAAGGGAAGCAATGGCGAGTGCTTCCTTTTATCTTCCCCAAGAGGCTTTTAAGGAAGAGACAGGACCAAGGCCATGAAGGGCTCTTCCCCACCCCCACCTACTTAGGGACAGAGACCCCAGACCAAGCTTTCCACGTCCAGAGCTTCACTGTGTTACATCGGAGCCTGACCCTGCTGGGAGAATGGCTCCCAGACCCGGAACGAGGGAGGAGCTGGCAAGGCCCTTCTCCTTCCTTCCTCTACAATCCACTAAAGCCCAAAGCCAGAAAGAAACAAGGCCACAGGAAAGAGGATTGAAAGGCCAATCATACGACAGCTCTCCTCCCTCACTGCTGTCCCTGGTTGCTGCATCAGCTGCTGTGACACAGACAGAGGGGACAGTGGCTGGTGATTCTGATGCAGGTTTCTGTAGTGGTGTCCCCCTTCTCAGGCACGCTTCTGTCCATAGCTGCCCCAGGACTGCGGCCTTTCCAGATGAAACAACTCTGCATGAAGCAGAGCCTAGCAGGACTCAGGCCAGAGGAAGAAGTGATGACTCAGGAGGACTATTGTTCTGCCGTGCACCAGCTACAGCCACTCTCGACTTCCTGTGCCCTTATCTGCTTTGCACAGCCTTGCCAGGGTCCCTTCTCCACCCTGTCATGTTGGGCTCACTTTTTGCCTTAGAGGGCAGGCTTTGCATGGGAGATGCTGAGCTCTGGGGGATAGTGCCCACTCAATCCCCATGCCCATCTCGTGCCCATGACCACCCCAGCACAGGAACCTAGAAGAGGAGACATGCTTCCTGACTGTTCTCAGTGGTGCCCATCAAAACTGAGAGCTGGCCAAGTCTGGAGACCTGAGACCTGTCACAATAGGGAGAACAGGCCCAGGCTGGAGACAGCGATGGAAGGCTGGGAGGCAGCAGGTGGGGAGAAGCATAGAAAGGGCCAGAACCAAACACAGAGCGGACAGAACAGAGCAAAGAGCAAGCTCAGTCTTCAGGAAAGTTGATTTCTGGTGCAAAGATGAAAAAAAGCATGTCTGGAAGCACCTCGAACTCCAGACAACTTTGCCTAGTGACAATACAGATGGATTTTCCACCCTTGGTGTCTATTCTACAAAAACAAATGACAGGGGCCACCCTATGAAGAGCTCTCCTGTGGAATCTAGGGACCCTGCAAACATTCATTTTGGTTGAATGGGTTTGGCTCTCCTTCTGCAGGCTCTGGACATTCTAGAATCTCTTTGAAAAACTCCTGAACCCAGACACATCTGTTCCCAGAGTCTGCCTCTCCCGAAAACTGTCATGCTGCAAGCTGGCGGAGTATCCAGAGAAGACTCTTCGTTCTCCAAACGTGAAGGTCTTGAGGGCTCAGGAAGGCCAGGTTTTGAGGGCTCAGGAAGGGAGGACGTTGAGATGGGATGGGTTCTGAGCTAGAAGCCTTTCCCTACAGAAAAGAAAGGGAGGGTGAAAAGAAAGAAGGCTTGGGAAGGGTTCCTCTAAACCATTTTACCTGGCCAGGCTTCTCCCAAGCAAGAATGAGCAGGGGTGATAATCTCATTGGGTTCTGAGTGATCCTTAGTGCTAGGTTTGGGTACCTAGGCCTTCTTAGGACCTGACTTAGACATTAGACTCTCTCAGGGGCTCCCTACTTTCCCACTTACTTATAGGCTCCAGGTGGCAGATGCCACCCCATCAGACTAGCCCATTGGAGAACTTCCTGTAACCACCATCTGAACTGCTGATGTGGCCACTGATGGTGAAGGGTGGTCCAGTCTCCAGGTCCTTTGGATTCCTAGAAAAAGAGCACCCAATCAAGCTTCAGCAGCTCTAGTCTCTAGTCTCAGCAGAATCTAGTCTCTCCCTGGATTCCCTCCTCCTATACTAGAATTTGGGAAGAAATTCCATCAGTGGGGAGACTTCCATGCATAGAAACTTAGACATGGACAGGACGATGTGGAACCCCAATGACAGTGATCCTCTTAGCATTCACTCATAGCCACACAATATCTGTCCACCTTATTATTGATAAGATTCACCCCAAAATAGTAATTCACCTCATTTCTCAAGGCCAGAGGAGGAACAGGCCAGCCCTGCGGCAAAGAGTAGGTGAAATGACAAGGGGATAAAGCTCCTGCTTCCTGAATCTCTGACTTTCTTCAGTTTCTCCACTTTTATGATATGGTGCCTGAGGTTACATTATTTGTAATCAGGCCTGTCTCCAGCATAGACAGTGAAATATTTGAGGACAAAAGCTACGCTCAGCCATCTTTATATCCTTAGAAAAGAATACCACGGTGCTGACTGCAATAGAATCTTACTGAGAAAGGACAGATGGATGGTTGGATGGATGGTTGGATGGTTGGTTGGATGGATAGATGGATGGATGGATGGATGGATGGATGGATGGATGGATGGATAGATGGATGGATAGATGGATGGATGGATGGATGGATGGATGGATGGATGGACGGACAGATGGATGGTGGGTAGATGAATGGGCAAATGTTCCCTGCCTGAGAGTAAATGCTAAAAAGATCTCTACAGGGTTCCATATGACCCAGTTCATGTTCAAATTTTATGTGAAATTTTCTAAAAGGATTTTCTTTGGGTTTACATAGGGGCATGGAGAGGAGATAGGGAAGGAAAATAGTAATTTATGGCTCTGTCTTTGATTCTTTCTTCATCATTTTTAACCCTCAGTGTCCACTCCACCCAGATCTGCCCTGCAGCTACTCACCGGATTTGATATAAATTGAAGACAAAATTAGGCCCTAGGAAGACAAACCAAAAAACAAAACAAACAAACAAAAACAGTTAGTGTCTCCAAGGAAGTGTGCTGTTACTCTTCCAGAAATATCTGGAATTCCTTAAACCCTGCTAAGAGGAATGGGAGATGGAGCTGGCTCAGGATGCTATGGGAGGGGCCCATTTCTTTCAAGGCCTTCCTGTTAGGAGGCCCAATACCCTGAGAAGGAGATTGTCTCAGTCTAGAGCCCCAAAGAACCAGATCTAGGCTTGAATCCAAATTCTACCTCTTTTCAACCCTGTGACTTTAATCTCATGTAATCTATTTTTAAAAAATCAAAGCTCTAATAACTTCTTCCTCACATGGAATTTTAAAGAAAACCGTATTAGGCCTAAGTGCATTGGCACATACAAGGTCCTTTAAAAAATGGAATATCTGTTAAAGTTAAATGCAGAGCTGGAAAATTTTCTCTCTCTCTTGTCATGCCAGCATGCCCTTCAGCTTTCCCAGGGTCCTGTGAGCAGTACAAGTCTCAGAGATGAGAACAACATAGCAAATTCCAAGAGACTCCCAGGAAAGCTGGAATGTCAGCAAGCTTAAAAGAGGCCCCAAGACTCACGGACAGGGGCAGGAACACTTGAGGAGCCACATTAGGGCCAGCGGAAGCTTGACTTTCAGCCTGTTACCCTTGGCCTTGGAGCACACTGTGGGCTGTGAGGCAAGAGGACGTCAACTGCTTCCTGGGGTGGGAGGAGCCCCCATTCCCTGGATAAAGGCCCCACTGTCCCACCCAGCCACTTCTACTGCTTAGCCACCCACTCAAGTCTTCAACCACTGCAACCACCACAGGAAATATTTTTGCATCCTGTCATGCTGAAGGGCTTGCTGCCCCTCCCAGACTTGCCAACTGCTACAGGAGCTGGGGAGGGGCAGACTGGGGGGACAAGGCCCAGTGCTCACTCACCGTCCCAGCAGTACCCACGCTGGTACCACTTAGCCAGGCTGTAGCCAAGGATGGACACGAGCAGCAGCGACAGCCCCACACCGAGGATCAGGCCTAAGGTGTTGATGGAGTCCTCACCTGTGGAGAGACAGTGTCCTTGAGGCATCTCACAGCCCACCTTTCCTCTGTTCACTCCCCACTGTTCCCTCCCCAAAGAAAACAACTGTCCCCTAAAAGTCCTGATCTGAGCTAGTCAGTTCTACCCAATCCAACCACACTATTCGCATACAATGTGAATGTCAGACACCTGACTAAAGTGAACCCCTGCAGTATTTGGAGCGTGTTAATCCAAAGTGTAGCAGACAAGTTTGAGTTGGAAGGCCTTCCTGAAGCCACAGGCCTTTTATCTAATGGGAAAGGTGCTGCCTGCTTGGAGAAGACCGTGGAAAATCTAGCCTCAGCCTAAGTGTGGTGGTCAGGAGAGGTAGCCTGGAGACCCCCAAGAGCACAGACCCAAGGAGTGTCCATCCCCTCTCTCTTTAAAAAACGCATGTACCCAGTGACAGGGTGCTAACCCCCAGGCTCTGGTTGCTTCTGGTGCTCACCCCTTCTGCCCTTCTTGTGGTATAAATTCTTGGTTAAATTTATACTTTATTTGTAAGACAAAGCTGAGAGAGAGAGAAGCAGAAAGAGACTACAAATCTGCAGGGAGATGAGAGACCAGTACAGAAGCAGAGTGCGCGACCAGCTGACAGTGGGCACACCATGTGGCACCCTGTCTCTGCCAGGTAGGGGAAGAAGGGGAGGACCAGTCCCACTCCTGGCCAGTGGGGCACCAGTGGTGTTGCCAAGAGGCCAGAAGACACATTGGTCGAGCCCAGACCTCGGGTACAAGCTTGCTTCTGATATTCAGCTCTGTCACTTGCTAACTGGGACCCGTCAGTCCCTTTACTTTGCTAAGCTCCAATGGCTCTGACAGAAAATGAGACTAAAAATAAATGCACATAGAGTTGTGATAATTAACAAAGATGTTGGAAAGAGAGGTCACTTAGTGGTAGGCTGGGCATACCCTAAGTGCTCTGTAGATATCAGTTATATTGTTATTAATTTTGGTACCATTATTATCAAACAATGCAAGCATATTGCAGCTCGCTGATTGGCTGATATTCAAGTTCTAGTGCAGATGATGCCCATCACCATCGTGCCGGCGTGAGTCACTGCCATCAAGGAATAGTCACTCCTTCATCCTCCCTCCCCCAAAACAAGGGAAGCAGGGACTCCCACAGCTAAAACACAAATCCTGTCATCTTGACAGATTGTGACTAAAAATAGAAATTAGATTTTAGAAAAAATAAAGTTGCATTTGATTGCACATATGAGTTTGTCAGTTGAGATTTGTGCTTGCTACTAAAACTATGATGATGATGACAAGTACTATCCATAGGTGACAACCCACATCCCTGTCCCCCAGGGCCCTTTGTAGCGAGGTACCCGCAGGAATGATGACAGCCAGAGCAACTCCGGAGGCAGATGCTGAAGGTGGCACAGCTGCAGTCCAAGTGGATCCCTGCATCCCCACATAGAGAGCCGCCCCAGGCAGGAACATCCACAGGGACCAGGGGACCTAGGAGTAAGCGTCTGTTGCATCTCAGCCACTGCCGGTGCGGATGTGTTTGCCACAGCAGTTGAACCCACCTGGTCAATGCAACTACTAATGCTACCTCTTCCCCAGATCCTCCTCAGCTAGACAGCCGGGTAAAAGGAAGAAGTCAGAGAAGACAACATCCTGGGCTATGGAAAAAAAAAAATCTTAGCTGACACCAGTATTGATTTAAGGGGCAAAGTCTTCCCAGGGTGGTTAAATCATGAGGGCAGACCCCTGCTGAAGGGATTAAAGATCTTCTAAAAGGAATGGGTGGAAAGGGTTTATTCTCTTCTGCACTTCAGTTGTGTGAGAACTGGCATTCGTTCCCTCCAGAGGAAATGGCCATGAGATTCCATCTTGAAGCAGAGCATCCCTTCCGATACCAAACCTGATAGAACCTTGATCTTGGACTTTGAGCCTCCAAATCTTGAAAAATAAGTTTCTTGTTTTTATAAATTAGCTAGTCTTCTATTATTTTTGTTATGGCAGCACAAATGGACTGAGGGCAGAAAAGAGTTGGGGAAGCAGTGGCTATGGAAACAGAAGGTGCTGGTCGGGGATTTAACTCGGCGGTTCACAAGGTCGTGAGGGTGGGGCAGCCACGGGGGGCGGGGTGGGGGGGTGGGGGGGTGGGAGGGGAACTCTGGAATAACCTCGTGTGAGCCCAGGCAGCCACCAGTCATTCTGAAAGTAAGTGATCTTATCTCCTCTGCCCCTAACTCTGTTCCAGGCATTTGTATTACAGCAGTAAATAGAAGAAATAAAAACCCTTATCCTTATGGAGATTGCCCCAGTGGACAGAAGCAATGAACAAAATTTAAAAATAAACCATGGAATAGAGAGACCATTCAATCTCCCATCTTTTTTTTCTGCCTTCTTAAGTAACTAGAAAACCAAACAAAAAATGTAAAATAGCCGAGGATTTAGCTCAATGGCTTAAGTGCCTGCCTGGCAAGCGCAAGGTCAGGAGTTCGATCCCCGGTACCAAAAAAATAAAAATATAAAAATAAAAAATAAAATAATGGACAAGGTGGTATAAGACAGTGATTCTGAAGGAAGGAAGTAAAAAATGAGGAGTACTCTGAGATTGCCCAGTTTACTGCCAGCATGAAGGAAAATTACATAATTTTTATGGAAAATTATTGTCTTCTTTTCCTTCAATAATCTTCACTGTTCACAGGGCCCTTCAAGTATTCAGTAAGGTGTGAATCAGTGCCTTTGTGTACAGAATCTACCTGAGACCCACAGGGGCATCATCTGAAAGGGGAGTTGGGGACAGCGTCTAGTATTGAAATAGGACTGCGAATAGTCCTTATCCCCCCAAGTCAGATTGGAAAAACTCATGAACCATAGGGCATGAGACAGAGAACTCAGGAAGACCTTACCTTGACAGTGGAAAAAAAAAACAAAAACCTAACCCAAAGCCAAACACTGCCCTAGATCCACCTAACATCATAAAAACAAGACCAGAAGGGATCAAACTCTTTCCAAGTAATTTAGCTATTTCTCATAACATTTACAGGCAAACAAAAATAACCAGAAATCAGCAAAGTAAAATCCATGATGTCTACATCCAACTGGGGCAATATGTCAAATCCAGCGGATGGATTTAGTTACCCAAATAAATGGGATTACTTACATTAGCCAATATAGCATGAATAAATAAATAAAACCATAATAACAAAAGCTTTGCCCAAGATTAAAATAGAAATTTCTAAAATGTGGTTTACTCTCTAGAATCATTTAATAAAAATATTTCATTAAAACAAAGAAAGGGAAAGAAAGATTAAGAAAATGAATGGGACAAAATATTATAAGCATGGAGATAAGACATTTTCAATATAAGAAACAAGGGATAGACTAGGTGAGAGTAAAATAGACACCATTAAAAACTAAATTAATGAAGACAGTGGAAAATAACAACTTAGGGAAGGAAGGAAAGAGAGAGTTGGATGATTGGGACCCAGGAAGAACCTCAAGGGAAAATTAGAGTTTACAGAGAACTCGAAGAGACAGACCACAGTGCAGAAAAAGAAAGGGGCAACCTGTACTTCTCCCTGTACGCTGGCCCATGTTGTGAGAAAGGAAGATCAAATCTACAGAGACACACCAGAGGCCTCCCCTGGAACAGAGCAGTGAGTGCTGTGCGCTACAACAGCTAGTGAGTTACTCCAGAGTAACTGCTGTGAAGTCCTTGGTCAGATGCCATTTTAGGGAGGGACCGGTGAGCCCAGACTCAGAGCAGCTGCAGGTCAGTTTCATCTCAGGCCTTCCAGTGTTAAACTACCACCATGACTGGGTGAGGGAGAATCACAGGAAACATCCATGGCCAGGGAGACTGGGGCAGACCCATAAGGGACACCTTAAGTGTTATAAGCTAAATGACGCAGGGGCCGACTCCATGTCTAGATGTTGGGAACTTCAAGAACTTCTGTGGATTTGAAAGTCCCAGAACCAACACCACACCTTAATCCCACTGCTAGCTTGCTGGGATTATCAAGCACAGATACGGGTACTGACCAGCAAAAGCAGAGTCACACCTTGAATTGAATATACTGCCATAAAACTATAGCCCCCAGAAGAAAATCGTGGACTTGAAATCACAAAGAAACTTCTTCTTCTCTTGTTTTTAATTTTTTTTGGCCTTGTTTTGCTTTAGAGTTTTTTTTTTTTTAATTTTTGTTCATTTGGTTTCTTTTTCCCTCTGATTGTTTGGTTTTATTTCCTTGTGAGAGCAAATATTGCTTGTCATTTTTGTTTTCTCCTTGTTTTTGTTTTTTTATTCTTCTTTCCCTCCAACCTTTACCAGACTCTTAAGCTTGGGTAATCTTCCTCTGTCCCTCAGCCTTGATTTTAACCTCTTTTTCTTTCTTTCTTTCTTTCTTTCTTTCTTTCTTTCTTTCTTTACTTATTTTCCTCTTCTGCCTTTACATTTTCTCCCCTTGGGGTAAAATTGCTCTATTGAGTACATATTTACTGTATATAATTTTCTGATTTGTCTTAGATTTTGTTATATAACTATAAATCTTATACATATAGTTAAAAGTGGCAAATTATTAGTTATCACAGTTTGTCATTTTCCAGTCTGTGTTTGATGCTACCGTTTTTACTGATTATACTACTTTAGCCAAGGTAACGTAGTTGTTGTGATCTTCCTTGTATGTCAATAGATTGTCTGAAGGACATAAAGAAAACTACCAGTCCAGAACCAAAGAACTAAGTGCTAGGTCAAACAGGCTGTGACTCTCACTCCTGATAATCAGAAGAGGCAGGATTCTGGCACAGACTGGAAGGCCAAGAGCCAGCTACTCATAGAAGACACTTCTGCAAAGTAATCATTTCCTAAAGAGGTCTTGGTACTAGTAATACAGCTATCTACTGTAAACAATTTACAAGCATTAATGCAGAAGACAAATTTTAAAAATAGAAAATGAGAAAAAACAGAAGCAAGATGCAACCCTAGACTTCTAGGTCACCCAAGGCAAATTCAGGGAGCAGTGAAGTGGAAGAAATTAAAAGCCACCCAGCTGAACTTTCTGAAGTGATAGCAGAAGTAACAAAGCAGATGAATGAGCCCTAGAAAAAAAAAGAAATAATTGTACAAATAATTAAACAGATGATCATAATGCAGGACATGGTTACTGAGTCTAGAGTAGATACAGATTTTTAAAAAATAGAGGAGCTTAGGAAAGTGATAGAAACTATGAATGCTCAATGTAGGAAAGAACTAGATTCCATAAAACAAATTCAGACAGATATCCAGGAGAATGAAATTATATTGAAAATATATGAAGTAGAATCAATCAGAGTGAAGGTAGAATGTCAGATCTAGAAATCAAGGTTGCAGTTAGTGGTCATCAAATGAATGATTTCTTAAAAATAACAAGAGACTACAAAAAATCAATCCAAAAGCTGCTAGATGATGCAAAGAAGAATAACATAGGATTAATTGGAATCAGTGAAAAAACAGAAGATACCACAAAGAACATAAAAAAACCTGTTCCCAGAAGTAATAGTAGAAAACTTCCCAAGCATAGAAAAAGAAATTGACATACAGATAAGTGACATATATAGAACTCTAATTAGCAATGGTCAAAAACGTAATATCCAAAATTTCAGAAATTCAATGCAAAACAGAATATTAAATGTAGTTACAAAAGAAGAAACAAATCACCTATAAAGGAAAATCCAGCAGAATCACAGCAGAATCATAGCAGACTTCTCAACACAAACCCCAATTTCAAGGAGAGCATAGAGCAAAGCATTTCAAGTACTAAAAGAAAACAACCTCCAATCCAGATTAATGTACCACACAAATTATTTTTCAAAATTGATAGAGAAATAAGATACTTCCATAATAAAGAACACCTGAAGAAATTCATGACCATCAAACCATCACTCCAAAAAGTTCTGACGGATATTCGAAAAAAACACAATTCCAAGAATTACAATAGGATGAGTCCACCAGGCAAAGCAAGCAATTAAATAGAAAGGAAAGAAAGGGAATCAACAACAGGAAAATAATACACTGAGAAGGACAAGTAAATACTTATCATTTATAACTATCAATATGAATGGTGTCAATTCACCAATCCAAAAAAAAAAAACCAGACTGGCAGAATGGATCAAGAAGCAAGATCCAACAGTATGCTGCCTATAAGAAAGACATTTAACTCAAAAAGAAACTCATAGACTAAAAGTCAAAGGATGGAAAACATGATTTCATACAAGAACCCTGGAAAAAGCATGGGTACCTATTCTACTTACACACAAAGTGGATTTCAAGCCAAGACAGGGCAGAAGAGACAAAAAAGGGCACACATACTTGTTAAGGGAAAAATCCAAGATGAAGTGATAACAATCATAAACATATATGCACCAAATACTGATGCATAAAATTACATAAAACAAACACTAATGGACATAATAAGTCAGATAAGCACTAATACAGTTGTAATGGAGAATCTCAATAGTTCACTGTCACACATAGATCAACTAGGCCAAAAAAGTCAACAAAGAAATATTAGAGCTAAACCACGACTTTGAACAAATGGACTTAGTAGATATCAACAGAGTGTTCCACCCAACAACAATAACATACATGTTCTTCTTGGTACTACCCAGGGCTTTCTCTAAAATAGACCACTCAGAATATTCTTAAATTAATGCATAGGAACTGAAATTATCCCATGCATATTATCAGATCATAGTGCAATGAAATTGAAAATAAATGATAAAAGAAACCACAAAAACTATGTAAATACATGGGAATTAATTAATACCCTTCTGAGCAACCAATGGGTCACAGATTAATTAAAGACAAGAGAAAATTTCTGCAATCAAACAACATACCAGACATTATGGGATGCAATGAAAGAAGTTCTACAAGGGACCTTACAGAAGTGAGCTCCCACATCAGAAAAACAGAGCAAACCCAAACAAATAACCTAATGTTGAGCCTTAAAGTTCTAGAAAAAGAGAAAAGCCAAACCCAAAGGTCATACAAAGAAGGAAGTTATAAAAATCAGAGCAGAAATTAATGCAATTGAGACTAAAAAATAATACAAAGAATCAACAAATAGAAGAATTGGTTTTATGAAAGAATAAAATAAACAAACACTTACCCAACCATATCAAAAGAAAGAATGGAAAAACCCAAATCTTCAGGACTGCAGGTCCTGAAGAAATCCAAATCATTAGTACCTACTTCAAGAATCTGTACTCTAATAAGATAGAAAATTCAGAAAGTCAGAAGAAATGTTCATATATCTAGACACCTATGAATTACCAAAGCTGAATCAAGAAGATATAAAAATTCTAAATAATTCAATATCAGTTAATGAAACTAATGAAATAATTTTTTTAAAAACCTGCCAACAAAGGAAAACTCAGGTAATGACTACTTTACTTTTGAATTCTATAGGAACGTTAGAAAAAATCTAATGCCACTACTTTTCAAACTCTTAAATGAAATTGAAATGGAAGCAATATTCCCAAAGTTATTACAGGAAGCAAGCAGTACCCTGATGTAAAAATCAAAGAAGGACACAACCAAAAAAGAGAACTGTAGATCAGTCTCCTTAATGAATATAGATGCGAAAATCCTCAATAAGATACTGGCAAACAGAATGCAGCAAATCATCAAAAAGATTATACACTGTGACTAAGTAGGATTTATCCCAGGGATGTAGGGATGATTCAACATAAGTAAATCAATAACCAGGGACAAAAAGCACATGATCACCTCAACAGATGCAGAAAAAGCATTTGACAAAGTCCAATGCTCATTCATGATTAAAAGAAAACTTACAGAAAATTGGAACAGAAGGTCTTTATCCCAATCTGATAAAATCCACCTATGGCAAACCAGCAGCCAACATTATACTAAAAGGTCAAAGATTGAAAGCTTTCACTCTAAAGTCAGGAATAAGACAAGATGCCCACTATCACCACTCCTATCCAATATAGTTCTGGAAGAATTAGCCAGAGCAATTAAACAAGATAAAGAAATAAAAGGAATATGGATAGGAAAGGGAGAAGTTATATTATCATTATTTGTGTTTTGCCTGATACTCTACAAAGAAGACCTCAAAAAACTCCACCAAAAGATTCTTAGAATTAAAAACCAAATTCAGCAGTGTAGCAGGATACAAAGGCAACATTGAAAATGATAGCTTTCCTATACAAGAGTAACGAACTCACTGAGAGAAACGTTAGGAAAGCAACATCTTTCAGAATAGCATCAAGAAAAGTGAAATACTTAGAAATCAATCTAATGAAGTAATTTAAAGACCTTTACATTGAAAACTAGAGTACTCTGAAAAGAGAGCTGGGAAAGGATTTCAGAAAATGGAAAAATATCCCCTGTTCTTGGATAGTCAGGAGCAATATAGTAAAAATACCCATACTTCCAAGACAGTTACATGAATTTAATGCAATGCCAACAGTATACCTACAGAACTATAGAACGCATCCTAAAATTGATTTGGACTCAGAAGAGACTCAGAATAGCAAAATAAACTCTGTACAACATGGGGTAATGCAAAAAGCATCCTAATCCCTGATTTGAAGTTATAGTGTAAGGCTGCTGTGATAAAGAGAGCACAGTACTGACAAAAAATAGACTTTAAGATTAAGGGAACAAAAGATAAGATGCAAAAACAACTCCAAGCATACTTCATCTGGGTAGGGAGACACAACATAGTTTACTTGGGTTTCAGACTTCTTCACAGAAACTTAATGCTGGTAGACAATGGAGCAATGTCTACAGTGTTCTAAGTAAAGGAAGAGTGAAACTCCAAAATAATTTGCCAAGGCAAAATGCTCAAATATAAATAATAACATGCAGACATCCCAAAATATGGAGGAGCCAGATGTGGTGGCGCCTGCCTGTAATCCCAGCACTCTGGAGGCTGAAGCAGGAGGATTGCCACAAGGTCAAGGTCACCTTCAGCTGCATAGCGAGTTCAAGCCTGGACTACATAGCAAGACTACACACACACACACACACACACACACACACAAAACAAAAATAAAACATGGAGGAAGCTAATAGAATATAAATATTCTTTTGGGGCCCAGCTTCCACTGGTGGTGCCATGCTCATATGAAGCAGTATGAGAAGAGCTCAAGGAGGAAGGACACCCAGGGCAAGGGGTCTGCTCCCAGATGAGGCAGGTGAGTGTCCATGAGAAGGAGCATCCTGGTTTGGGGAGTCGGGCTGAACAACAGGAGAGAAGGGAGCTATGTAGAGAGTGGTGGTACTCTAACATGGAACATCAGATCCAAGTATTATAGACATCCAAGTTAGACAGAAATTAAAATACAGTCAGTGAGGGATCGGGCCCTCAAGGAAGTCAGTACAAAAGATGTGACATACCAAGAGCGTGGCTAGAGGCGATCTGAAGACAGCCCTGCTCAAGACGGAGGCACAATAGACAGGCCTGAAAGCCTCTCTCAGGATGAATACCAGCTTGAGACTACACAGTAATTAGCACCGCCTGGTCCAGGGGGCTCAGATAGGCATGAGACAAATAGGCAGGTGACAAGAACATCTGGGCTCTTACTCCCGTCTCTTTCCAGGAATGCCTTTGTTCTGTCTGTGATTAAAAGTTATAGATAAACTAAAGCTAACATGAATGGTGCTTGCCGTATACCCTTGCTGTGTGCCTCCTATCCATTTGGATCAATACTAGCTAAGCGGCTGTACTTGGAATCTTATAGGTTGAATTACAGTTTGACCTACCTATTACCCGCATTGTAATTTTTGCTGTATAAAATATTCCTGGCAAAGTGTGCAAGATAGATAACCACACTACTAAGTTTTTGATAATCCATCAAACAGAATAGTTTATCCTGTCATTGTTTGATTGTCTTATCATTTTTTATGCTTTGATTTTGTAACTTGAACAACTACTTCTAAGATAACAATATGTAATATATCAACTAGTGATGATTTCCTAATGTTTTTTTTTTTGAAATTCTGTATCATTTCTATCTTTTTTTTTCTGTTTTTCTTTTTTTCTTTAAATAAAAAAAAATACTCCTGGCAAACAGCCTCCACAGTCTCCCACTCAGGACCCCCTCCTTGGAAACCCAGGAGCTATTCTGTTTTTTCTTTTCTTTACTATTATTATTATTAAGTTTATTGGCACTGCTTAGCTCTGCATAATGATCATGTTCATCACAGTGAATTTGTACCTGGACATGATATATTTTGATTCCTCTTTTATTCCATTCCTTTCCTCTCCCTTCAATCCTTTTCCCCTTATTCACAAAGCTTTGTTTCCATTTTATACTTCTTTTTCTCATTTTTTTCTCTTCCCTTTCCCCCTCCTCCCTCCCTAGTTCCTCTTTCCTTTTGAACAATGCCTTCCTATTTCACAGTGTCTATTATACATTTTGGTTCTTAGTTACATTTTCGGTTTTTCACACCAAAGAGACAATTTATGTATGTTTGTCGAGTTTATTTCACTTAAGAGTATGGTCTTAAGGACCATCTATTTAGCTATAAATGTCTCAAATTTATCCTTCTTTTTGATTTACTAGTCCTCTGATGTATTTTTAAAATGTCTTTTTTATCCATTCCTTGGTTGATGGGCATTTGGGCTGTTTCCAGATTTAGCTATTACAAACTGTGCTACTATAAACATGTCTGCATATATCACTGTGGTGTAATGTTTTTTAATTCTTTTGGGAAGATATCAATAAGAGGAATAGCTGGGTCTGATGGAACCTCTAGTCCTAGTTTTTTGAGGAATCCACACACAGATTTCACAGTGATTGCATCAGTCTACACTCCCACCGACAGTGTAGAAGGGTTCCTTTTTTCCCACATCCCCACCAGCATTTTTTAATTGGTTAATTTCTTGATAAGAGCCATTCTTTCTGGAGTACAATGGAGTCTCAGAATTGTTATAATTTGCATCTCTCAAATGACCAGTGATGTTGAACATTTTTCATATATTTATTTGCCATTTCTACTTCTTAATTTGAGAAGTGTGTATTCATCTCAGATGCCCATTTTTGGATTGGGTCTTTAAATTAGGAGAGGTCTGATATTTTTTTCAATTCTTCATATGTTCTATGTATTAGTCCTTTGCCTGAGGAACAACTGGATAATTTTTTTCCCCACTCTGCGGGATGTCTTTCACTCTGTCGGTGATTTTTTTTTTTTTTCTATACAAAAGCTTAAGGCAAGACAGGGGCATCACAATCCTTGACTTGAAATTATACTACAGAGCTATTGTGATTAAAAAAAAAAAAAAGCATGGTACTGGTAAAACAAAACAACACCTGAGGGTAAATGGAACAAAACCCTAACTGCATGGGAAATACTACAAAGAATCAAAAACTGGGATCTCATTTATTAAAAGGGTTTTGCCTGGCTTTCTGTTATTGTTACAGGCAGCTGAGTTAGTTAGAAATATTATAGACAGTAAGACAGGGCTAGATCCTCAAAGGAGCCAGTGCAGAAACCCAGATATCTTGCAACTGTGGGGGAGACAGACACCTTCTGCTGTGGGCCAGACCTAAGACAGAATATCAAACAAATGCACCCGTATCCTAAGGGCTGATATTCTAAATAGCTATCTATCACCCTGAGGAAGTCAGAAGTCACCATCCCAACCCTCTACAGGATGAATTACTGCTCTGTAAGAATATTTGCTTTCTATGTGACTCACTTCACCATTTTTCCTTGATTTAATCAATTTTACCTGAGCAATTAATCTTATTGATTAACCATAGTTCTGTCCCACCTTATGCTCACCTTGTGAGTTCCCTTTTTCCCCCACCTTGAACCCATTTCACCCCATGATTTTAATCTATAAAAGTCCCTAGAAAAGACAAAGTCTTTGGCAATCCACTCAGGACCCCTTCTATCCCTCAAACAGAAGCTTTTTTTTTCTCTCTCAGTAAATATATTCTGCTTTTAACCTCTGTTGTTCCTAAAATTCATTCTTCAATTTTAGAGAACACAAACTCATACTGGACATAGAGTAGGTCAGGAGTTTCATTCCCTTATATCAGAATGAATGTAGCCAATAAATGTAGGAAAAGAAGTATCATCTGCAGAGTGAAAGCAGACCACTGAAGAAAGAGAGCTGTGTCCAAGAGCTTAATAGATGCCCTCTTTTCTATCCCCTGTTCTTCAGGCTGACATTATATCTAGGCTGTCCTATCAAAAACCTGGTTGATTTCTTGTGAGTAGAATTCAAAGATAGCATTTTCTGATTGGTCCCAGGTATAGTGTATGAGCTCATGTGTATCTCATACCCATCTGTCCAACCAGTTGGTCACACCCTAATCTCCTGCCTCAGTGTAACAATTCATGGAATTAAATAGAAAGCATAAGTCCATATAGACATCAATTAATTCAAAGTTTGACATATAATGGGCTATTTGCAGAGTTTCAAATTATTCCCCACAAATTTTTTTCAATTGCAAAAAAAGAACAATTTTACAAAGAAAAAGCTTAACAAAAGCCCGTTTAATCATTAGACATGAATCACACAGAAATGGTGTGAAGAATGGAAGAATGCAATGAGAAGCCAGCACCCCTTCAGAGATATTCCTGCCAAAGAAATACAGCCTGGGTCTGATCATGCAGAGACATCAGACAACCTCAAAATGAGGGGCATTTTATAAAATAGCAGGTCTGTAATCTGGAATAAAAGTCATAAAAGCCAACAGAAGATTGTGCAAATGTTATAGGCTAAAGCAGACAAAAAAGACTTGACAATTCAATGCAACGTGTGATTCTAAGGTAAGTAGAAGCCATAAATATGGGGGGCAGGGTACTGAGTTCAATTCCTGGTAACCCACCACCACCAAAAAGAGAAAAAAAAAAAGATAAGTTGGAAAAAGATAAGGAAAACCATAATTTTTAAAGTGAAAACTGGACCTTTCAGATACAAAGCCCAGTTTAAATTTTTTAAAATTTTATTTTAAAGAGAATAAAACCAAACAAAACAAAATATAATAAAGGAAATGAGAACAGATTAGAAGATGCAGAAACAAATATGAACATACTCAGCCACCTTATTTTTGAAAAAGGGGTCAAGTGCAGAAAGATAACCTCTTCAATAAATGGTGCAAGCAATATGGGACTTCAAAACAAGACAACAGGAAATCAACAATGGCTACCATAATGTCTCTCATTGTCTTTAAAATAGCTGTCTATACCACCATCACACATGATAAAATCAAACAAAACAAAACAGAACAAAACCAATCAAAATAACATAATAAAAGCATTACAGGACTTCAGTACAAGATAACAGAAAATCCACAATGGCTACTATAATGTCTCTTGTTTTCTTCAAAATAGCTGTCCATATCTTCATACCTAATAAAATCAACAAAACACAACAATACAATCAGTCAAAACAGGGGATCACCAGCTGCCCCTCCTCTTCATGCCCTGGACCTGGGACAGCCTCAGGATAGTTGGCTGTTCCTCCTCCTCATTCCCCAGGCCTAGGACAGCCATGGGCTGCTCCTTCTACTTACCCCCAGGACCTAGGGCAGTGATGGAATCATTGGCTGCCCCTCCTTCTTGCCCCCTGGACCTAGAACAGCCACAGGCTGCCCCTTCTCCTTGCCCCATGGAGCTAGGACAGCCACAAGATCTCAGCTGCCCCACCTCCTCACCTCCAGACCTAGGACAGCCTTAGGATCATAGGTCACTTTTCCCCTCCATCCAAAAGACCACAGCAGCCCACTAACCATCAGCAACCTCTTGCACCACCTGCAGAACTTTGCTGGGCTGATGGAAGCCTAGCAATCCCTCACCCACATAGAGTACCTCAGTGGACTTGTGACAGTGTGGTGAGTTTCCCCCTCAAACAGAGGACCTCGGTGAGAAAACAGGAACAGTAGAGAACTTCTCCCACCCCACGCTGTAGGAGCTTGGTGAGCCTGTCAAGAGTGTGCATGAGTCCTTCCTCCACACAGAGAATCCCAGGTGGGTTGAGAAGAGTGCAGATCAGACCTCCCCCAACTTGGAGGAAATCAAAAGGGCTTACAAGACACCCAGTGACACAAGAGGGTCCCGGCTTAGGGGAACATATAGCCAGGTAGATCTGGTGGCCTGAGACAGCCTGAAGCCATAGTAACAGCAGGAACTAAGGATTGACTTACATCAATATTCGTAGGCCAGTCAGCGTAGGAAAAATGTAAGACTCACTCAACAGGCCCTGCAAGAGGAATTCTTTCATTGAGAGACCCAGCAATTGGACAAACATATGGAAGGTTGGGACTAGTGGAATTGAAAGACCAATAGGTGAAAATGACAAGATGAAAAAGCAAAATGCAATCTCAAACATCTAGTCCATCAGTAACAAGTACAAGAGCCATCTAAACAGAGAACATTAGAAGTCATACACCTGAAATTTCTGAAAAAATAGAAAGTGAAATAAGCAAATCAATGAGGCTATTGAAGAAATCAGATTAGAAATAATCTCTCACATAAAAAAGAAATGACAACCTTAATAAAGGAGTTGCTCAGCATAGCTATAGAAGACATAGATTTTAAAAACGTACAAGAGCATGGGAAAATGATGGAAACCTTGAATGAAAAATATAGAAAAGAAGTAGAATGCATGAAACAAAATCAAAGCAATATCTAAGAAATAAAATATTCTATTGAAAGCTAGTAAAAACATTTGAATGAAGCTGAGGATAGAAATTCAGACCTCGAGGACAGGATTGCAATTAGCGATCATGAAAGGAAATAACTTTTAAAAATAACAAAGCAGCATGAAATGACAATTCAAAAGCTTCAAGATCATGCAAAGAGAAACAATATAAGACTGATATGCATAAATTAAGATGCAGGGGTCAATGAAAATGACATAGAAAAGCTATTCAAAGAAGCACTAGCAGAAAATTTCCCAAACATGGAAAAAGAAACTGATATACAGATAAGTGAGGCATATAGAATGTCAAACAGTCATAACCAAAACAAATCTACACCCAGACATAAAATAATTAAGATCCCAGAAATTCAGCATAAAAGTATAATACTAAAAGCTCTTAGAGAAAAGACACAACTCACCTATCAGGAAAAGCCTATTAGAATCACAGCAGACTTCTCAGCACAAACACTCAAGTTAAGATAAGCTTGGAGTGTGATGTTTCAAGCCCTGAAAGAAAACAACTTTCAACACAGATTGATATACTCTGCAAAACTTTGAAATTTAATGGAGACATAAGATACTTCCATGAAAAAGAACAACTGGAGAAATTTATGTCCACCAAACCAACTCTAGAATGAATACTGAACAACATACTAGGGAGATAAAAATGATGGCAATTCCCAGAACAACAGAAAGAAATCACCAGACATGGCAAGCAATTAAACAAGGGGGGAAAGCAGAAAACCAACACCAGGAAAATAATATGACAAAGTTGAGCCGGTACATATTAGCTTTACCCATCAATGTAAATGGCCTCAATTCACCTATTAAAAGAAATAGGTGGACAGAATGGATCAAGAAACTGGATCTAACAATATGCTCTATGCAGGAAACACACCTGACGCAAAAGGAAACTCATAGACTAAAAGGCAAAGGATGGGAAACAATATTCCATGCAACAGGAAGCCAGAAAAGCATCTACTCTGTTTGCAGACAATGTGATCTTCAAACCAAAAATGATCAAAAGACATAAAAAAGGTCACTACATACTTGTCAGAGGAATAATTCAAGAGGAAGAGCTAACAACCAAAAAACATATATGCACCAAATACAGGAGCACCTAAATATATAAGACAAATACTAATACACATGAAAAACCAAATAAACAACAACACAATTGTAATAGGGGATGTTAATACCTCATGTCACAAAGAGATAGACCAACTAGACAAAAAGTCAGCAAAGAAATAACAGAACTGAATCAAACCTGTGAACAAATGGACTTAATAGACATTTACAGAGTGTTCTACCCAGCCACATCAGAATACACATTCTTCTCAGCTGCACATGGGACATTCTCCAAAATAGACCATATATTAGCCCATAGAACATTTGTAAGTAAATGCAAAGGGACTGAAATTTTCCCATGCATATTATCTAACCATAGGGCACTGAAATTGAAAATTAATGGCAAAAGAAATTGCAAAACCTGCATAGATACATGGAAATTAAATAGCAACCTCTTGAACAATCAATGTGTTAAGAGGTGAAATTAAAGAAGAAATTAAACAATACCTACAATTCAATGAAAATGGAGATACAACATACTGAAACATGTGGGACACAATGAAAGTGGTGTTGTACTCTAACTCTTAGCACCGCCATTCTGTTCTGTATGCGCCATGCCCCTTGACCTTTAGAAAGGAAAAAAACAGGATGTCCCATTTCCTCAGGAATGCACAGGTATGGGCCCCCCACATCTTTGTGGGGTTTTTTTCCCTTTATAAGCCACCCCCAAATCTTAGCCCAGTTGCACAGCAGTGTAAATTCCACCTTCACACTGTGTCACTGGATACCAGCCTAAAAATAAATAATAAAGCGCTCTTTTTCTTTTTCCTCCAAGACATCTTGGCCTTTTTATTTTTTTGCCTTTTTATAATTTTCATTTTATTTTGGGGTGCAGCCTTTTGGGGTACAACAGTGGTAGTAAGAGGAAAATACATAGCAATAAATTGTCACATCAAGAAAACAGAACAAGCACAAATAAACAACCTAATGCTACATCCCAAGCTTCTAGAAAAAGAAGAGCAAGTAAAACCTAAAGCTCATAGAAGAGAGGAAATTGTAAAGAGCAGAGCAGAAATTAATGCAATTGAGGCTAAAAAACAATACAAAGAATTAGTGAAACAAAGAGCTGATTCTTTGAGAGAATAAACAAAATTGAAAAATCTCTAGCCAACCTTATCAATAAAAAAGAAAGAAAAATTCAAATTCATGCAATAAGGAATGAAAAAGAAGAAATTCTACAGATCCCATGGAAATTCAGAAGATTGTGAATACCTACTTTGAGAATCTTTACTCACATAAGGTGGAAAACATAGAGGAAATGGACAGATTTCTAGAAATGTAAGAACCTACCAAAGCTGAATGAAGAAAATATAACAATTTTGAAAAACTGAATATCAGTTACTGAAATCAAAATTGTTAATAAAACCTTATTAACAAAGAAAGCCCAGGTCTTAATGGATTCACAGCTGAATTCTGTAAGAAATTTAGAGATTTAATGCCAATACTGCTCCAACTCTCCAATGAAATTGAAAGGGAAGAAATTTTCTCTAACTCATTCCTAGAGAAAAATATTATTCTAATACCAAAACCAGAGAAAGACCCAACCAAAAAGGAGAACCATAGGCTAATCTGCCTAATGAACATCGATGCAAAAATTCTCAGTAAAATACTGGCAAATAGAATGCAGAAAATCATCAAAAAGATTATACATCATGACCAAGTGGGATTTATTCCAGGAATGCAGGGATGGTTTAACAAATACGAATCAATAAATGTAATGCACCACATCAACAGAGCCAAAGGCAAAAATCACATGATCATCTCAATAGATGCAGAAAAAGTTTTTAAGTCCAACTTATGTTCATGATAAAAAAAAAAAAGCCCTACAGAAACTTGGAATCAATGGGCTCTACCTCAATCTGATAAAAGCCATCTATGACAAACCAACAGCCAACATTATACTAAATGGACAAAACCTGAAAGCTTTCACTCTAAAATCAGGAACAAGACAAAGATGTCTACTATCACCATTCCTATTCAATATAGTTCTGAAACATTAAACAGAGCAATTAGGCAAGAGAGAGAAATAAAAGGAATAAGGATAGGAGAGGAAGAAGTTAAATTATAACTATTTGCCAATGACAGGATACTCTAAACTCTGTCAAAAGACTACTAGAGTTAATAAGCACATATATCAGTGTAGCTGGATACAAAATTAACACTCAAAAATTAGTAATATTCCTGTACACACACAACAAACTCACAGAGAGTAATTATGCAAATTACACCTTTCACAATAGCATACAAAACAATGAAATACTTAAGAATCAACCTAACCAAGAATGTAAAAGACCTATATGTTGAAAACTATAGTGCTCTAAAAAAGAAGATTGAAAAGGATTCAGAAAATGGAAAGACATTCCTTGCTCTTGGTTAGGAAGAACCAACATTGTGAAAATGGCCATACTGCCAAAACTGTTATACAGATTTAATGCAATCTTGATCAAAATACCATTAACATATCTTACAGATCTAGAGAAAACATTCCTAAAATTCATAGAAGACCGGGAAATAGAAGAGACCTAGAATAGCAAAGGCAATCCTGAGCAACAGATGCAAGGCAAGAGTCATCACAATCCCTGATTTGAAATTATACTACAAAGCTACAGTGAGAAAATCAGCATGGTCCTGGGGAAAAAAAAAAGAGACTTGGGATCAATGCAACAGATTAGAAGATGCAGACACAACTACAAAGACACTCAGCCACCTTTTCTTTGACAAAGGGGCTAAACATGTTCACTGGAAGAAACATAGCCCCTTTAATAAAAGGTGCTGGAGAAATTGGCTTTCCACATGCCAAATACTGAAACTGGACCCATGTTTATCACCATAGGCTAAACTAAAGTCAAAATGGATCAAAGATCTAAATATTAAAATATAAACACTAAATGTACTAGAAAACAAGGTAGGTAGAAATCTTGAATTCACATGGATAGGTAAAGAGTTCATGAACAAAATGCAAACTGCACAGGAAGTACTTCAAAGAATCAATGACTGGGATCGCATTTTATTTAAAAGTTTTTTTTCTTCAAAATAAATCATCAACAGAGTGAAGAGAAAACCCACAGAATGGGAAAGAATTTTAGCCAGCTGTCCCTCAGACAAAAGACATATCTAGAACATTTAAAGAACTGAAAAATCAGGTCCCCCAAACTCAAAGACTGAATCCAAAAATGGGCATCTGAGATGAACACACACTTATCAGATGAAGAAATATAAATGTCAAATAGATACATGAAGATATGTTCACCATTACTGGTCATTTGAGAAATGCATATTAAAACAACACTGTGACTCCATCTCACTCCAGAAAGAATGACTGCCATCAAGAAGTCCAATGATAACAGACATTGGTGGAACTGTAGGGAAAAAGGAACACTTCTCTACTGCTAGTGAGAGTGTAGACTGATACAACCACTGTGGAAATCAGTGTAGAGATTCCTCAAAAAACTAGGGTTGGAAGTCCCATTCAATCCAGCTATTCCCCTTCTTGGTATATTCCCAGAAAAGTTGAAAATGTCATGCCACAGTTATATATGTGCCCCCATGTTCATAGCAGCAGTTTGTAACAGCTAAATATTGGGAATAATCCAAATGCCCATCACCCACAGAATGGATTAAAAAGATATGATATAGCAGCAGCCACCTCAGGGAAAGAACCAGCCAGTGTCTCCCAAGATCTGCACCATGTTGGAACTTAGGGTGCTGGGAAACAAAGCAACCCATTTGCCTCCCTGGTAAGCAGCCATGGCTTGAGCAAGCAGCGGCCACCCAGGCAGAGATCCAGCCAGTGTCTCTTGAGATCTGCACTATGTTGGAATTTAGGGTGCTGGGAAACAAAGCAACCTGCTCACCTCCCTGGTAAGCAGCCATGAGCCTACCGGCACATGGGCTGAGAATCAAATATCCTATTCCCACCCCCCACACTGTTAGCACACGGGAGTCAGAGGTCTGAGCATCTCTTGGGAGGTTGACCATATGCAATATAGCAAATAGGGGGGATTTCCTTCTACCATCTCTTTGAAGGCAAATATTGTTATCACTGTTTTGCTTTGTTCTGATTAATTGTATTGCTCTATTCAATATTTTGTTTTGATAAGTTCTATAATGTTCTGTATTTGGTTTGACTTTGCTATACCTGATTGAAAGAACAACTATTGTGAAGACAATGAGATATACTATGGTACCTATTACTGTTATCCCAGTAACCTGTTGTGATGTTCTGTACCAATTTCACTGCACTATCTCAATTACCTGTGTTCTGTCTTGTTCTGTTGTATTTCACTACCTTCAACATAATAATTTTTTTAAAAAGATATGATATTTTATACCATGGAGTATTACTCAGCTATAAAAAGGATAATCTTAGCCGGGTGTGGTGGATCATGCCTGTAATCCCAGCACTTGGGAGGCTGAGGCAGGAGAATCATTGTGAGTTCGAGACAAGCCTAGGCCAGCCTGAACTGCATAGCAAGACCCTGTCTCAAAAAGACAAAAAAAAAAAAAAGGATAATCTTGAGGCTTTTATAGGTAAACAGAAGCAACTTGAAACCATGCTTACAAGCAAAATAAATCAAACTCACATTTATAAATATCGTTTTGCCTCCCTAGTGTAAAAAATAAAAAGGTTGAAAGAGTAATAAGATCCAAAATGTACAGTAGATATTGTAATAATGAAAGGGAAAGAATGATAAAAAGTAAAGAATAGATGGGATATGGGGAAGGAAAAAAGGAAGAAAGGAAAAGATCATATGTATGTTCATAAACATATATTAAAGTATGCATGTATTTGTATGCAAGATAGATAGCTATACTATCAACCTCTGTTAATTCATCAAAAAGAACAGTTTGTGCTGTCATTGTTTGATTATTTTTGTGCCTAGATCTTGTAACCTAAACAACTATTTCTAAGATAACAATATGCAATATATTTTTATTTAAAGAAAAAATGAAACAGAAAGAGGATAGAAATAATACATAATTTCAAAAAAAAAAACAGTAAGTTCACTAGTTGATAGTTACATATTTTCCTCCTAGAAGTAGTTGTTCAAGTTACAAAAGTAAAGTATAAAAAGTGGACATTCAAACAGTGAGACTGCAATCAGTTCTGTTCATCTATCCTACAAAAACTTAGTAATATGTCCATCAATCCTACACACCCAAACATACATGCAGTTATATCCTTTAGAATACTTTCTTTTCCTCTCTTTTTTTTACAATAACTATAATCAATTCTCATAAACTGTTTAGAAGTTCTATACATGCATAAGTCTCTACAGGTATACCTAGCTTTTCTGTATTAGAGGGAAAAACAAGTCAAAAACACAAATTCCTAGAGAAACACGAAATGAAAAGGACATATAAAACCACAATACTAGGTGATCTACGGTAATTACTATGATGTCTCCTATTATTTTCAATAAAATTGTCTATATCGTCAAACATAGTATAATTAAACTTAGCATTGCATTACACAATTAATAAAGACTAAACATTGGAGACATTATAGGACTTCAAAGGCAGTATTTGTCCCTGCTTCTTCATTCACATTTTTTGTTCTTAAGTTATAAATCCTCTTGTCGTCTTCTAGCCTTTGTATTGTTACTTCCTGGTTCCTTGTTATTTTTAAGAGTTCCTTCCTTTCACAATCATACATTGCAAATCTATCTTCAAGTTTTCAAAGTCTGTCTTTAGTTTCTGTTAAGAAATTTTGCCAGCTTTCAATGGAATTTTTAATTTCCTTATATTCTCTTTGGATCTGTTTCATGTATTCTAGATTTTGTTTCTATTCTTCATCAAAGGCTTCTCTCCTTTCTCTGGGTTCCTCCATTCTTCCATTTGTGTCTTCTTGAGGAGTACCCAGTATTTCTTTTATTAATCTTCTTATATCTTGCTTCACCTGAGTTAAAATTTCAGATTTAAATTCGTCGATGAGGTCACAGAAGTATTTCTTTATTTCTGATGAGATCATGTCTGATATTGCATGTTTGCTGCCCTCAATCTCCTCTGCATTCTCCTCTCCTGGACTTATACTCCCTGGGCCAGTGGTTGGAGGCTTTTTGCTGTTTCTTTGTCTTGTCATGTTTCTGGTTTCTTTCAGACAGGCGAATGGCGGAGGTCTCAGGACTCTTTTGTATTGCTTACAGTTTTTCTGAAGCATACTGGCTAGGGGACTGCTGCTCTCCAGCCTGTATGTTGATCTGTGAGGTGCATGCAGGGGCAATGTGGACTGGCCCTGCCCCTCTAGGCCAGTGAGTGTCTTCAGCACGTTAGTGTGTGCCTTGTGGATGTCACGGGTTCAGGACAGCCTTGTCCCTGGCTATTGGGTCCCAACCAGGGGCATGGCCCAGCCCAAGCAGAACCCACCAATCTGCTTTGGGCCAGGAGCTGCTGACTGATGCCATCTCTGTTGCTGATTCAAGCCTGTCCTGCCCAAATCCCATATGTCATCTAGTCGTTTATCCCACTCTGGGGAATCCAGTTCCCAGCACTCATCAAAGTCCATGAAGCTCAGATCACCATTTCCACTCCCTATTGCAGCGCCTCCTCCCACCAAGAGCCCCAAGTTCACCAACCCCTCGCCGTTCTCGGCAGAGACATGACCTCAACTCAATCGTGAATCACCCGACTCTTAAGATGCACCCAGTACAGTGATGGGAGCATGTCCAGCTCCAACCCTCTGTCCACGCTTCTTTTTTTTTTTTTTTTATTTTTCTTTTTCCTCAGTTTCTTTCTGAGTCGTGAGAATTCCTCTCCTTTCATCTGGTCTTCTCTATGGTGCTAAATTCTAGCATCTGAGTTGTTTTTCTCGGAGAGGCTTTCTATCGTGCTACCTATCAATCGGTCATCTTTAGTGTGTCTCCAATATGCAATATATTAACTAGTGTTAATTCCCTACTGTTTTTTAAAAGTTCTATATAATTTCTATCCTTTTTTTCTGTTTTGCTTTTTAAAATAAAAAAATCAATCGAAACAAAAGAATGAAAGCATTATAAGACTTCAAAACAAGATAATAGGAAATCAACAATGGCTACCATAATGTCTCTTGTGTTCTTCTGTCCATAACATAACACATAATAAAATGAAACAAATCAGAATAAAGCCAATCAAAACAAAAGAATGAAAGCATTTATAGGACTTCAAAACAAATTAATTGGAAACAACAATGGTTACCATAATACATCCTGTTATCTTCAAAATAGCTGCCCATACCATCAGACACAGTAAAATCTAACAAAACGAGACCGAATAAAACCAAACTTAACAAGATTATGAAAACAATACAAGAATTCAAAACAAGATAATAGGAAATTAACGATGGCTACCACTTTCCCTCTTTAGGTCTTTTCTCCCCTACCACTTTCATAATATCTATTATGTTTTTTAGATGCCACTAACTCCAGTTTTTTATGCTAGGGAGATAATTCAGTGTTCACCCATATGAGTCCAAACCATTTCACCCATGAGTATGATCTCCAGTTGCATCCATTTACCTACAAATAGCCTCAAGATTATCCTACTTTATGTGAGTAGCTTCCCCATTGTATGAAAATACCATTTCTTTCTTATCCATTGATGGGCAAGTTATCCTTGCTTTTTACTGGTCTCCTGTCATGTGGAAAAATTGTTTTCTCTCCTTCGATCTCCAGTCTATGAATTTCCTTTCAAGTTAAATGTGTTTCTTGTATACAGTATATTGTATCTTGTTTCTTGATCTGCTCGCCCTGTGTTTCTTTTTATTGGTGAATTGAGGCCACTAACAGTCTACAATAACAGTTACAATCAGCATGCATTGGTTTGTCTCTGCTCTGCTGTCCTCCTGCCATTGGCCCTCTACTTCTCCCTTCATTCAGTTGCCTGTCTTGTTTGGCAGCTCCCCTCTGCTGATGTTCCTGGAACCATGGTCATCTTTATCTCTCTCTAGACTATTCTTCAAGCATTTTCTGTAGGGTTAGTTCGGCAGTCATGAATTCCTTCAATTGTTCTTTATCATGGAAGTATCATATTTTTCCTTCAGTTTTGAAAGATAGTTTTGCAGGGTACATCAATCTGGGTTGGAAGTTGTTTTCTTTCAGGATTTGAAACGCTTCACTTCAAATTCTTTTTGATTTGATGGTTTGTGTTAAGAATCTGCCATGATTCTGAATGGTTTTCCTTTAGAGGTGATCTGTTTCTTTTCTCTAACAGCTTTTAAGATGCTGTTCTTGTGCAAATTTCTGGGGTCCTGATTATTATATGTCTGGATGTAGACTTATTTTGGTTATGGCTATTGAAGTCTATATGCCTCGTTTATCTGAATACCATATCCTTTTTCCATGTTTGGGAAATTTTCTGCTATTACTTCTGCAAACAGTCTTTTTATGTCATTTGTGTTGACCCAAGCTTTTTTTCTGATACCTATTGCTCTTAAATTATTTTTCTTTATGTTGTCTTGCAGCCATCGATTTTTTATTTCCTGGTTCCTTATTATTTTTAAGAGAACTTTTCTTTCATGATCACTAGCTGCAATCCTGTCTTCAAGGTCTGAAAATCTACCTTCAATTCAGTCTCTTTCAGCTTTTGATTGACTTTTTAATTTCCTAGATATCTCTTTGAATCTGTTTCATACATTGTAATTCCTCCCTATATTGTTTATTCAAGATTTCCATCATTTTCCTATGCTTCTCTTTTTTTTGTCTATGTCTTCTTTAGTTATGCTCAGCAATTCTTTCAATATGTTTGTGATTTCTTCTTTTACCTGAAATATTATTTCTTATCTGATTGCTTTTGCAGTCCCATGAAGTTGTTTCTTTACTTCAATTGCTATCCCCTCAGAGATTTCGGTGTGTAAATTCCATTTTCTTCCATGTCTATACCTCCCAGACTTGTTCTGTGTGGGCTGGAGGTCTGACATTGCCTTTTGCTCCTTCATCTTGACATTTTCCTGGGTTCCTCCCAACAAGCCAGTAGTGGAGTCCCAGGCACTTCTCACATTGGCTGCCCCTCCGCAGTGTAGGGGAATGGGCCAAGCGCCTAGGTTTCTCTGAACCTAGGTTCCCAGGGAGGTAGCAGTGCATGGGCCAGGCTTCTCCAGACCTCTACAGCTACACTGAGGCTTCCCTGGTGGCCAGGGGTACATGGTGGCAGGGCTGCTTCTTCTCTCAGCCTGTGTGCCTACACCAGGACTCCCCTGAGGAGGCACACAGGGGTGTATTTGTGTGATTCTCCTAGTGGGTTCTGGCTGCCTGAAGGAAGCAAGGGTCTCCAGTGGTGGCCTGCAGGTGCATAAGGTGCATCTAGCTGTTTCTCCCTGCCCACACTGATTATCTAGGGAGGCAAGGTTTCCAACAGTGGTGGCTGGTGCACAGGTACAGGACTGGCTGCATCTCCCTGCCTGCACTGGCTGCCCCCAGGAAGTAAGCTTTCCATTGGCAGTGGCAGGTGTGCAGGGGAAGATCTGACTGCTTCTCTAATTTTTTTTTCTTCTCCCAGAACGCAATCAGCCTGAAAATGGGTTCCCTTTCACTTGAAAATGGGTTCAGCCATTTCCTTTTTATTTGCAAATGGTCCTCTTTCACTTGTAAAAATGGGCTTTCCCCTATGAGAGGACCATTATTTTCTTTGGGTGAGCCATTCCCTACTACCCACTAAACCAAGATCAAGACCATAAACAGTGATGAAACCCCATTCCTAAATTGTAGGATGCCTCTCTTGCATACCTGCATTTCACTCTTGAATATTTACTAAAATTTCTGCCTAATAAACCCTTTCACTGTGTTTTTCAGATACATCATAAAAATTCTTTTTCTGCGATGGATGGGAGTTAGAGAACCTCCAAATATCCTATGTTTGAGGTGACTTACGCAACCTCACTTCAGCTTCAGGAAGCTCCTCAGATTCAGTCTGGTGGCAATTCCAAACTGAATGCTTTTTCTATAAGATCCATCACTAGGACAACTGAAAAACTTAACTGAAAATTAGACAAAAGTAGTAAATTAAAATTAATTTTCTGATTTTGACCATTGTGCTACGGTTACATAGGGAAAAGTCTTTGTAGGAAATATATTTTCAAGTACACACAAGTGATGGGGTATCAGGTCAGTTAGGTGCTCAAGTCACTCAGGCAAAAATTATTTTAGTGGGGTTTATTTTGTCATTATTGTTGCTTTATATATAGTCCAGTTGAGGCAGATTAGGGCATGGTTGAAGAATGGCTGGGGAAGTAGGTGTGAACTGCTAGTTACAAAAACCAGGATACACAGGAGAGCAGTTCCCGAAGCCCTGCAATGTGAACTCTCATGAAAATTTGAGGCTTTTGACAGGATGGCCTAGACCTGGTGTCAGCCTGCGAAGTGAGAGATATGAAAAAGAGCCATCAGCATGAAGCTTTTTGCCACTACGTTCTCTTTTGCATGGTAGTCCACTCTCACCCTACAGAGTGTACTTATTTTCTCACTCTTACTTGGCTCAAACTCGGTCTGCAGAGCATGTTTCTTTTTCTACCTTTAATAAATACAAAATTTTGCTACTGTTTATGCTAGTCTTGACCAATTCTTTGTTCAGGACAAAAAGAACTTAGAAACCACCTCTAGGAGACTTCGGCACCCTAAACCTAGTAATATATTTGACCACTTATCCAGGAGCAGACATGGCCCTTTGGGGCATATTTTTTGTTTATTTATTTATTTCTAAGATCTATGGCTTTGCTTTCTCCCTCCCTCCCCTAGGAAAGTTCCAGTCCTCTTTCATCCCTTTTTATCCAGGATGGGCTTTCATCCTTGGGAGGTCTTGAATCTTTTTTGGCTTGGGGAGAAGAAGGGAGATAGAGGGTGTACAGGAGACTTTTTCACAGCACCAGGAGCCACTTCCTAGAGTGTTGCCCCATGTAGAACCGGGGCACGGGAACACATAGCTCCTGTGTCTTTCCCAGCCAGTAGGAGGTCCGTTGGTCTACCTCACATCTGTCTTTCTTATCTTTCTCATTTTCAGTCATTCACTACAGTAAAAAAAACATCCAGAGGACCTGTTTTTAACCCAGTCATCAAACAGATCATTCAGGTTCCATGTGTACAACTTAGAATTTAGCATGGCTTTTAATCCTCATTTTCTGTTTTCCATGATATTTTACTCAACTTTCTCACTCTTTTGCAAAAATAATAATTACTAGTAACTTGGTCTCCTGTCTGAGTAGTTATGTACCCCAGTTTACTCCTTTTTTGTACTGTGCTTTTCCTAGGTGGCCTTTTAGCTCTAGGTATCATCAGTAAATGGCTTTCTCAGGGCCTTCCTTCGCCCTAGTCTATCTGTCCTGAGTTGGCCATTTTGTTCATGCTGTGCGTTGCCCGTGTTAGTCGGCCATTTTACTTAGTTACGTGAGTCAGTCACACAGTTCCGCCCTGCTTGTTCGCCACTTCTTTTTTCTTTTTGTACTGATCTCATGGTCACTGAGAAATCTCACCCTTGTGGATAGAAGCTAAGCTGATTTTAGCAAACATATTGGCCTTTTCCTCTCTTCCCTTTTGAATTGGGTTAGATACTTCCCTGTTTTTTCAAACATAAATTCAGATAAATTTAAAAATAAATGCCCAATGGCCTGAGCAGAACAAAGCATAGGCAGTAAAGTCCAACTGTCTATGAGTATGCAAAAGTAGAGCCATCCTTGTTCTTAGAAGACTTTAGGTTTGTTTTTGCTGTTTAAGAAGTTTCTATCTCTCTTATTTTTTTTTTTTGTTTGTTTGTTTTTGTTTTTTGTTTTGTTTTGGTATTGGGGATCAAACTCATGACCTCACAATTGCCAGGCAGGCACTTATGCCACTGAGCTAAATCCCCAGCCCAGAAGTTTCTATTTCTACTGCATTAAAACACTTACATTGTTTCTCAAGTGGCTAAGGCATTCTCTGACCAGGGGACTCCACCTTGATCCACAGGTAGAGGAGTGACAGTCTGATCAAATGGCAGTTCCCAAAAGAACCTCTGAGCATTCTTCACCATTCCCTCTAAGAGTCAGCAGACCACAACAGCAACCCTGTCATTACCCTAAAGGAGTCATAGTGGGTCAAAGGTGTGGAGAATTCTAAGAAAACATAAATAAATAAGAAGGCACCAATGCCACTTGCTTTGCCAGAAATGTCTGTAATACAACTGAGTCTCATGGAGGATACTCCCAGGACTCAACAGCTTTGCATTCTTTTATGTGTGAGGGTGCCCTCTGGAGGACCCCAAACCTAATCTCACTCTTTCCACAAGCCCCCTGTAGGTAGTTAGCTGGAGTCCCAGGGGTTCCACTCTTGTCTTTATCATTGTAACATTGTTTGGGTCCAGAAACTAGGCAAGAGATGGGTAGAGAATGGCAACTTAAATTTTTCATTTAGATCTTTTCTTGCGAAAGGAAAGAAACAGATGTGAAATCCCCTATATTCAGGCTTTTATGATTCTTTATCTCTCTGTAAAAGCCCAAGACTCAAAGTACTTTAAGAGGACTCCAAAGGAAAACATTTAAATTTTTGATGATCCTGTCATCAGACAACTAACTACCTATTTCTCAGGGGGGACATAGGTCTCTCCCATTTGTTTCCTCTAGAGGCTAACACCCCAGAGAGACACTGTATTTTCAAACGATGCTTGGAGGTTTGCAGGTGGGGCCTCAGGACCCTATAACCCAATTGTTGGACATGTCCTTTTCTATGTTCAATTATCAGGATCTACATGAGGATAAAAGAAGAACAGCTGAGAAAAAAGACAGGCCAAAATTATGGCTGTTGTAATTGGCAATGCTTTAAGCACACCTAAGTCATCCAAAGGAAAACCCAGAGCCAACTGAAGACTTGAGAAAATCAGATAACCAACGCACCTGACTCATGGCACTGGAAGACTGACTGACTTCACTTCCAGAGAAAAGCTAGGGCAGCCAAAATCCTCACTCACCTCTCTGCTAAGGAGGACTGGAAAGGTACAAGGCAAGTTGCAGTGCCCCTGTTCACAGACATCTTAGTCTCCTACAAGAAACCCTGGGTGACCTTGATGTCATGGGTAAGCAGTTTCAATTCTTTTTTAACTTCCTTCTGTGGAGAGTCCTCCTCTAGATCTAGAGCCATAAGTGGAGTCAAGGAGAGCCCTAGTCAGAGCTTCCTTACCCCTGCTTTAACATGTCAATTCAAAAGTCTGATGCATAACCATGAGTTTTTAATTGCCCCATAGTGTCCTACTCCTCACTAGGAAGATATTTACTAGCAAAATTAGGGGCAGTTTTCCAATGCTGGCAAAAACCAAAGTGGGTTTGCTCCACTGGGACTATGCCAGGCCATACTTATAGACACGCCTGTGATTACCATAAAGACTTGCATTCCACGCTTGGAAACAGGTGATTTCCTAGACCTAAACAGGCAGTACATCAGTGACCCACCCCTCCAAGATCCTGAGATATGATTCACTTATGGAAGTAGCTTTGTTCAAGAAGGACATCAAACAGCAGGTTATACAGTTGTCAGTTTGCAACAGGTTACTGAGGCCAAATGTCTTCCCCAAGGGACCTCTGCTTAAAGAACAGAATTCATAACTCTTACTCAGGCACTGAGATTATGCTAAATTCTATACAGACTCCAAATATGCTTTTCTGGTACTACATGCCCATGCAGAAATCTAGAAAGAAAAGAGCTGGTTGACCAATAAGCAACTATCTATAAAACACAAATAGGAGACTCTACAACCCTTAGAGGTAGTCTATCTTCCAAAACAGGTCACTGTCATTCACTGCAAGGGACTCCAAAGCGTCATGTCTAAAGTTTCTGGGAAATCAAAAGGCTGGTACATAGGCCAAAAGGGCAGTCCCTTAAGACCTTAGTTTTCTTCCTAGTTCCTGAATAACCATTAAAGTGGTTCTTTCTTTAAGTGAAAAGCTACAAAAATCCTACATGAGAAGTGATCACTTGAATTTTCACAGGAGTAGGAAGAAAGCTACTCCTATGAATCTCTGGAAGACCTGAGATTTCTCTTTGAAAACTAAGACTCCAATACTAGGCCAGGTACAGATAAATAATACAGGTAAGTAAATAAACACTTGTACTGAGGCTCCTGTTTTTAATTAGATACATAATGTGAGTAATCTTACTAAAGCTATGGTTCTCAAGTGGTCGATAATTTATCTAATATCCCTCCCTGCTATACTTTCATTTCCATATAAAGCAAGGAAGTCTGACTTGCTCCTTCTCATATTTAGGTTCTACATCCCCAACCTAATAGTAAATTTACTTTCCTGACAAATCCACAAGATTTCTCCCATTGAATAGGCAGCTTATAAACACTAGCACTCTTCTCATTGTCTTCTTTCTGACAGATTTTCTATTTCTTCAAGCCAGCCAGTGAGCCATTACATCTTAAGATAATTGGAGAGCACATAATCCCTAGTAGATAGGGTTTACAATCTTTTTCAGCATGAAGTAGTTCTATGAAGATGAAGACCTCTACTACCTCAGGACTCCATAAAGAATTATGGGGATTTACATCTCTCAGGAGGAAATGAAACATATTAGAACATGGTAAAGACTGACTGGGGAAGTAGGCACAACCTGTTAATTACAAAGTCCCAGGACATAGGCATAAAGCAGTTCCCAAGGCCCTGTGGACTTCTTTCAAGAATGTGAACAGCTTTTCAGTAAGATGGACTAGACCTGACATCAGCCTGAGGAGTGGGAGGTCAAAATGGGCAATCTGCGTCAAGTTTTTTGCACTGTGTTCTCTCTTACACAGTGATCCACTCTCATTTTATGCAGTATGGTTACCTGCTTTTACTTAGACAAAATTCACTCTACTGAGCATGTCTCTTTCCCTCCTGTTAACAAATGCAAACTTGACCTTGGGACACAGAACCTTTAGCAGCATGCAGGGCCAAGCCCTGAGCTGGCCCCTTCCATGCCACCATCCCGCTGCCCACCTCAGGACACAGGACCTCCAGTGGCAAGCAGGGCTGGGCCCTGAGCCAGCCACTTCCACACCCCCACCATCCCACCACTGCACTCAGGGACCCCCCACCTCCTGGACCTGGTATTGCTGTTGATCTTTGGCTCCCACTCCTCCCCCTAGAACCTTGGACTGCAGTGGAGTAACCATGCTGTGTCGATGGGAGACTGAGTAACCCCTCATCCAAACAGAAGACCTCAGCAGGCTTCCATCAGTGTGGTGAGTTTGTCCCTAAAATAGGAATAGAGTTTGCCACCTTCATTGGGTAAACAGGAGCAAAAGCAAAGCCCCCTCCAGAAATAGGACCTTGGTGAGGTTGGTAAGAGTGTGAGTGAGTCTTACCTCCACATAGAGAACATCAGGTAGGTTGAGGAGGGTGCCATAAGGCCTCCCCCAACCTGGAGAAAATTAAAAGGGCTTATAAGACACCCAGTGACACAGTAGGGTCCCAGCCAGGGCAAACACTATAGACAAGGAGATTTGGTGACTCAGAACAACCTGAAGACATAACAACAGCAGGAGTTAAGGATTGATTTACATCAAGCTCCTAGGCTAGTCAGCCAACAGGCCATGCAGGAGGAATTCACGTGACTGGCCCACCTCTTATTGTGGCACCCAGCAGTCAGACAAACATCAATCACACAGTATGACCCTAAGATACACACTACTGATGCTTGAGACTAGTGGGATTGAAAGACCAAGTATTAGCCTGAAAGGGGAAAATAAAAAAATGCAATCTCAAACATCTAGTTCAACAGAAGCAAGTACATGAGACACTGAAATAGAGGACTTTAAAAGTTACATACTGAAAATCTCTGAAAAGATAGCAAGTGAAATAAAAAAACAAATCCATGAGGCTATAGAGGAAATCAAATTAGAAGTAATCTCTCATGTAAAGACAGAAATAACAACCTTAGTAAAGGAGTTGCTCAGCACAGCTAGAGAAGAAATAGACAAAAAAAAGTACAGGAGCATGGGAAACTGATTGAAACCTTGAATGAACAATATAGAAACAAACAGAATCCATGAAACAAATTCAAAGAGACATCCAAGAAACAAAAAATTCTATTGAAAGCTGGCAAAACCATTTAAATGAAGCTGAGGGTAGAATTGAGGACAGAATCACAATCAGTGATCATGAAAGGATAGAACTTTTAAAAATAATAAAGCAGCATAGCAATCCATCAGCTTCAAGATGATGCCAAGAGAAACAATATAAGACTAATAGGCATCAGTGAAGATGCAGGAGTCAACACAAATAACATTGGTAAACTATTCACAGAAGCAATAGCAGAAAATTTCACAAACATGGGGGAACAAATCTGATATGCAGATAAGTGAGGCATATAGAAAGTCAAACAGTCACAACCAACATAAATCTACACCCAGACATATAATAATTAAAGTCCCAGACATACAGCATAAAAACAGAATACTAAAAGCTGTTAGAGAAAAGACACAACTCACCTATCAAGGAAAGCCCATTAGAATCATAGCAGACTTTTCAGCACAAACCCTCAAGTCAAGATGAGCTTGGAGTGAGGTGTTTCAAGCCCTGAAAGAAAACAATTTTCAACCCAGATTGATGTACCCAGCTAAACTTTCTTTCAAATTTAATGGAGAAACAAGATACTTCCATGACAAAGAAGAAATTCACCTCCACCAAACCAACCCTAGAAAGAGTATTGAAATACATACTAGATAGAGACAAAAATGACCACAATCTCAAGAGCAACCATAGATAGAAACCACCAGGCAGGACAAGCAATTAAACAAGGGAGGAAAGCAGAATATAAACAACTGGAACATAACATGGCAAAGTTGAGCCAGTACATATCAGTTATATCCATAAATGTAAATGGCTTTAATTCACCTATCAAAAGAAATAGGTTAACAGAATGGATCAAGAAACAGGGTCCCACAATATGTTGTATACAAGAAACACATCTGACCTAAAAGGAAATTCATAGATTAAAAGTTAAAGGATGGAAAACAGTATTCCATGCAACAGGAACCCAGAAAAAAGCAGGGTAACTACTCTATTTGCAGACAACGTGAACTTCAAACCTAAAATGATTTAAAGAGATAAAGAAGGTCACTACACACTCTTTAGTAGAAAACTTCAAGAGGAAGAACTAACAATTATAAATATATAATTACATGAGCACCCAACTATATAAGACAAATACTAATGGACATGAAAAACCAAATAAGCAATGACACAATTATAACTATATAAGACAAATATTCATGGACATGAAAAACCAAATAAGCAACAACACAATTATAACAGGAGACCTTGCCACAAAGAGATAGATCAACTAGACAAAAAGTCAGCAAAAAAATAATAGAACTGAATCATACCTGTGAGCAAATGGACTCAGTAGATACTTACAGAATGTTCTACCCAACCACATCAGAATATACATTCTTCTCAGCTGTTCATGGGATATTCTCCAAAGTAGATCAAATAATAACCCATAAAACATTCTTAAGTAAACATAAAGGGATTGACATTATCTCATGCATATTTTCTGACCATAGTGCACTGAAATTGGAAATTAATGGCAAAAGAAGTTGCAAAACCTGCACAAATACATGGAAATTAAATAACAACCTTCTGAACAACCAGTGGGTTACAGATGAAATTAAAGAAGAAATAAAGCAATATTTATAACTCAATGAAAATGCAGAAACAACATACTATAATCTGTGGGATGCAATGAAAGTGGTACTAAGAGAGAAATATATAGCAATAAATTGTCATATCAAAAAAACAGAATGAGTACCAATAAACAACCTAATGCTACATCTCAAGCATCTAGAAAAAGAAGAGCAAGTAAAACCTAAAGCTTATAGAAGAGAGAAAATTGTAAAGACCAGAGCAGAAATCAATGCAATTGAAACTAAAAAAAAAAAAAGAATTAATAAATAAAAAAGCTGGCCTTTTGAGAGAATAAACAAAATTGATAAATCTCTAGCTAACCTTATCAAGTATAAGAAAGAAAAAACCCAAATTCATGCCATAAGGACTGAAAAGAGGGAAATTACCACAGATCCCATGGAAATTCAAAAGATCACAAATACCTACTTTGAAAATCTGTACTCACATAGGTTGGGAAACACAGAGGATATGGAAAGATCTCTAGAAACATATGAACTACCAAAGCTCAATCAAGAAGATACAGCAATTTTTAATAATCCAATATCAGCTATTGAAATTGTAACTTACCAACAAAGAAAAGCCCAGGTGGATTCATGGCTGAATTCTACAAGAAATTTAGAGAAGACCTGATGCCAATTATCCTTAAACTCTTCAGTGAAATTGAAAGGGAAGCAATCTTCCCTAAATAATTCCTGGAGGCAAGTATTACTCTGATACCAAAACCAGAGAAAGACCCAACCAAAAAGGAGAACTATAGACCAATCTCACTAATGAACATTGATGCAAAGATTCTCAATAAAATATTGACAAATAGAATGCAACAAATCATCAAGAAGATTATATATCACAACCAAGTGGGATTTATCCCAGGAATGCAGGGATGGTTTAACATACACAAATCAATAATTGTAATACACCACATCAACAGAGCCAAAAACAAAAACCATATGGTCATCTCCATAGATGCAGAAAAAGTTTTGATAAAGTCCAACACTTGTTCATGATAAAAACCCTTCAAAAACTCAGAATACATGGTATCTACTTCAATCTCATAAAGGCCATCTATGACAAACCAACAGCCAACATTATACTAAATGGACAAAACCTGAAAGCTTTCACTCTAAAATCAGGAACAAATCACTATCACCACTCCTATTCAATATAGTTCTGGAACTATTAGCCAGAGAAATCAGACAAGAGAGAGAAATAAAAGGATTAAAGATAGGAAAGGAAGAAGTTAAATTATCACTATTTGCAGATGACATGATACGTTATATAAAAGACCCAAAAAACTCCATTAAAAAACTACTAGAGGTAATAAACAAATCCAGCAGTGTAGCTAGATACAAAGTCAATGCTCAAAAATCAATAGCATTCCTGTACGCAAACAAAAAACTCACTGAGAGAGAAATTATGGAAATATTGCCTTTCACAATAGCATTTTTAAAAATGAGATACTTAGGAATCAACCTAACCAAGAATGTAAAAGACCTATGTGCTGAAAATTATACTACTCTAAAAAAGGAGAGTGAAGAGGATATTAGAAAATGGAAGGATATTCCTTGCCCTTGGCTAGAGAAGAACAAACATTGTGAAAATGGCCATACTCCCAAAATAGTTATACAGATTTAATATAATCCTAATCAAAATACCATTAACATACCTTACAGATCTAGAGAAAACACTCCTAAAATTCATTTGGAAATAGAAGAAACCTAGAATAGCAAATGCAATTCTGGGCAACAAAGGCAAGGCAGGAAGCATCTGAATTCCTGACTTGAAAATATACTACAAAGCTACAGTGATAAAATCAGCATGGTACTGGCAAAGAAATAGACCTGAGGATCAATGGAACAGATTAGAAGATGCAAACACAACTACAAAGACACTCAGCCACCTGGTACTTGGCAAAGGGGCTAAGCATGTTCACTGGAAGAAGGATAGCCTCTTTAATAAATGGTGTTGGAAAAATTGGCTCTCTAAATGCCAAAGACTGAAACTAGACCCATGCCTATTACCATGCACTAAAGTCAAAATGGATCTAACATCTTAATATTAAAACAGAAACACTAAATCTGCTGGAAGACAATGTAGACAGAAGTATTGGAGACATAGGGGTAGGCAAAGAATTCATGAACAGAACACAAACCACACGGGAAACACTTCAAAGAATCAACAACTAAGATCTCATATTATTAAAAAGTTTTTACACTTCAAAAGAAATCACTGACAGAGTGAAAAGATAACTCACAGAATGGGAAAGAATTTTAGCCAGCAACCCCTCAGACAAGGACTTATATCCAGAACCTGTAAAGAATTGAAAAACATCAAACCTCCCCAAATTCAAAGACTCTCTTCAAATGGGCATCTGAGATGAACATACACTTCTCAGATGAAGAAATACAAATGGCAAATAAATATATGAAGAAATGTTCACCATCACTGGTCATTCGAGAAATGCAAATTAAAACAGCATTGAGATTTCATCTCACTCCAGAAAGAATGGCTGCCATTAAGAAAACAACTGATAACAAATGTTGGTGAGGCTGCGGGGGAAAAGGAACACTTCTCCACTGTTGGTGGGAGTTTAGACTGGTGAACCACTATAGAAATCAGTATGGAGAATTCTCAGAAAACTAGGATTGGAAGTTCCCATTGAATCCAGCTATTTCCCTCCTGGGTATTTTCCCAGAAAGACTGAAAAGGTCATGTCACAGTGATATATGTGCACCCATGTTTATAGCAGCACAATTTGTAATAGCTAAATCTTGGAAACAACCAAAATGCCCACAAACCACAGAGTGTGTAAAAAAGATGTGGTATTTTTATACAATGGAATATTACTCAGCTATAAAAAGGATACTCTTGAGGCCTTTATAGATAAATGAAAGCAACTAGAGACTATCCTCATAAATGAAATAAATAAGAATCACATTTGTAAATATCACATTGTCTCTCTAGTGCAAAAAAATACTAAAAACTGTAGGAATAATAAGATCCAAAATGTGTAATAGCTATTGTAAAAAATAAAGGGAAGGAAAGTGTTCTAAAGGATATAACTGCATGTATATTTAAGTGTGTAAGATAGATAACCATATTACTAAGTTTTTGTTGGATCATTGAACAGAATGATTTGCACTCGCATTGTTTGATTGTCCACTTTTTATGCTTTAATTTTGTAACTTGAACAACTATTTCTAAGATGACAATGTGTAATTTATCAACTAGTGATTTCTTAGTGTTAATTTTTTTTGAAATTCTGTTATTTCTATCCCTTTTTCTGTTTTCTTTTTCTTTAAATAAAAAGATGCAAAACTTTGCTAATGTTTATGCTTGTCTTTTTTGTTGTTTTTTCGTTTGCTTGTTTTTAGTTTTTTTAAAACAGGGCTTCACTAAGTAATCCAGGATGGCCTTGAACTCACTACATAGTACAAGCTGACCTCAAACTTATGGCAACGTTCTTGGCTCAGGCTCCCAAATGCTGAGATTGCAGGTGTGTGCCACCACACCCAGCTGACCATTCTCTCTTACAATAAATGGGCCTTGGTTCTGTGTTACCTGTACATAGTCCTGAGACTATAGGGGCACTAATAGAAGGTATGTAACAGTTCTTAGATAAATTGATCACCCATTTCTGAGGCTGCAGTGTTTGTACAGGAGAGAAGACACATTTGAAACTGTGCCAAGGACAAGTGAAAAACTCCCAGGCATTAACTTATCTCTACAACCTGCTTATCAATGAAAAGCTTGATCCATATGTTTGTAGCCAATCTGCCTGATTTTTTCTATCAGTGTTATTCTCCCTTCAACTTTCCTTCTCCAACTGAAGTACCACCCCCTCTCTCCTCCTTTTTAATTAAAAACTTTGCCTGCATAAGATTGTACTCCCTGGCTCCACTTTCATTTCTTCTGACACTAAGTCAGAAGATCTCAAGTCATTAGAACTGACAGTGCTAAAGGAAAATCTCTAAAACTGTGAGACAAAATAAACTTTTTCTCTTTATAAGTTGATTGTCTCAGGTATTTGTTAGAGTAACAGAAAGTTATGCCCACAACTGATCTCTATTTACTGATTTATAAAATCTCCAGGATTTTAATATAAAAAGACAAACTTCTTTTTTGTCTTTTTGAGACAGGATTTTGCTATGCAATTAAGGCTGGCCTTGAAATCAAAGTGATCCTTCTGCCTCAGCCTCCCAAGTGCTAGGATTACAGGTATGCACCACCACACCTGGCTTAAAAAAGCAAACTTTGGCCAGGGATGTTGCTCAGTGACATAAGCACATGCCTGGCAAGCACAAGGTCCTGAGTTTGATTCCCAGTACTTAAAGCAAACTTTAAGTAGATACCATAAATTATTTTAAAAGAATATGTATTTTTTTCATATGCATGTGTGTTATGTAATGTTTCTTGGCAAATGCAGAAGAATAGTAACACAATAATCTAGGAGAAGAACTGAGTAATAGTAGAAAAGAGCTTTTTTTATTTTATATCTTCCTGCAAGGTTTAAGTTTTATTAACAGACACATGTGCAACTTTAAGAACAATAAAACAAATGAACAAACAGAACAGTTTTCTTGCAATTGGGATTATGTGCTGTTTTAACTTTTCTTGTTTTTATGCATCCAAAAATCTAGTAAATGATATTAAATATTTACATGGGCATGCACTAAAATTTTGTATTTTTTCTCTATAATGGCAAAAATAACAAGGACCAGCTTTCATAAGATAGGCAAAATTTTCAACTACCTTATTTTAAATTATTAGTTTTTTGAGACAGGCTCTCACTGTGCATTTCAGGCTGGCTTTGGACTCACTATTCACAGGCTGGCCTGAAACTCAGTTATCCACCTGCCTCAGCCTCCTGAGTGCTGGGATTACAGGAATGTACCACCAGACCCAGCTCTCAACAATTTTAGTGACAAAGTCCCCACCTGTTTTACATAAATCAGACTTTAATTTAAAGGGATTGTTCTTGGCTACAAATTAGCAAGGATTCTAGAAGACACGGACTCTGTGAAAGATATTTTAAAACCTACCTTTCAGTTTGGGCCGAAGTCCTTTGACATGTGTTTTCCTAACTTAAAGTTTTAGAAGATAATGTTTAAACAGGCTTATCTGAGAAGCCTTTCTGTGGTTTCTTCTACACTTCTTTATGTATTGCCTTCTTAGTATAATCAGAGGGTTTTTCTGTTGTTGTGGTGGTGGTGATGTCTGGCTTCCTGACAATGTCCTCGTAAAATCAAGAATGTCTAGACCAAGACTTGCAGCCACTCAAACACGGAGAGCTTAACACAGATTTGGGTTCATGATCTCTTGATAAAATGAAAAGGGAAGCGTTTTACTCTCTCAGTACTCTTCAGATGAAGGTTTAAAAGTTTAGAAGACTGTCAGACAGCAAGAAATCACTTACAAAATGCTAGAATTTCCTGGCAACACAGAACAAAGGTTACGTGTTTAGGTTTTGGTGCAGACGTGACTTTGACCTCAGTTTTCCCAAGTACTTGCAGTGTGTTCTTGAACAAGACATTAAAATCTTAAACAGAAAAATAGAAGTACCTACCACCTGAAATTGTTGTAGGTTTATTTGAAATCATCCATATCAACCACCAAGAGAACAATAAATATTAGTTGTTTTTATTGATTCTTTGTTTTTTAAAAAAAAATTGCAACTATCTCAATTTATATTCCTAATCTCATAATTACAATCATGAGTTAAAACAGGGTCAGGAATCACAATGTCAAGGGCAAAAGCAAGAAATGGCTACTCTCTGGAGTAACCAAGACATTCGTCACAAGAATGACAGAGGAGTTGACCACCTGCCTATAGCACTAGCCCTGGGACAGATGAACAGTGCTTGCCTCTTCTCTTTTTCCTGTGAGACTGGAAGGGGGGATGGAAAGGAGTGTGATTTGGCTGACAGCTGTGACACTCCTCCTCAATTCATCCTGGCACCCTTCATCCCCTGAAGAGGGACTAGGACAGTTCGCCTCAGTGTCCTCCCAGATTACCTCACAGCCACTCTCCAGTCAACTCTAATAGGAGTTAAGTCTTGGCTGTTAACTGCCATGCTCCTTACTTACCCATGATGCTCCAGGCAAGAAGCAACAGGCAACTTCCCCGAATGTGGCAAATATCAGGGAGGGATCCTTTCTATTACTGTAACAAATACCTGAGACAATTATTAACAATCCCAACGTCCTCAAGCCCTTATAAGCTATTAATAACACAGCTAGACCTCCTAAAGATTTCCCAGTTTTAACCTCACTATTTTTTCAGGAAAAAAAAAAAACAGCTATTTTGCAGGGGGAAAAAAAACCAGCTGCCCAGATGACCGTTGCAACTATCCTAAATGTCCTGAACCCATTTCAAGAGATGTCTGCCCTGAAAATAGCAGCTTTGAACTAAACTAAGCATTAGAATTGAATTTGGATCAATCCATAAACTTGAATTAGAAGGGTTGAGGTTAGACCAATTTGAACCAACTGGCAGGTGCCAATTTGGACCAATCAGCAGGCTTGAATTTGGACCAGTTATCAGGCTAGAATTTGGATCAATCACAGGCCTGTTGCGGATATATAAGCATCAGTTTTATCACAGTTTTGGGGGTAATCAAGATCTTCCTCTAACACACAGACTTCCTTGTTCTGTAACAAAAGACCCTGTTCAAATAAAGCTAGTGGCCCTTGAGTAAGTAAACTTACTCATGATTTATTTCTTGGGTAATGTTACTCAGATTATTCTATAAATCTATGTGGAATTCTTAGTCCAAATACTGCAACAGAATGGTTGCTTTAAAAAGTGCTATAAACCAGGTGTGTTGGCATAATCCCAGAACTCAGGAGACTGAGGCAAAAGGGTCACCATGAGTTAGAGGGTGGCCTGGGATACATACTGAATTCAAGACCAGCCTAAACTGCATAGCAAGACACACACACACACACACACACACACACACACACACTATAAATACTTGGAGTTATTAACCCTGAAAAGTCCCAGACACCACTAGCCAATGAAGATCATTGAAAAAGGCCAGCAACTGGCAGAGTTGAGCAATGGTGTTCAGCCTTAACCAGTGTTACCTGATAGCTTTGGGACCCAGAATTATAACACTAAGGGTTGAGGGCCATTGAACCTCAAAAACCAGAACTACTAGTAGAGCTGCTCTTTGCAGTTCATGATTTCCATCCAAATTGAAAAAAGAACCCTTCACTGATTGGCAACTGTTCAAGAATAGAGAAATCAGTGAAACACCCCTTGGAATATGAGTCCATCAAACTTTCAGTTAGACCAAGCTGTAGTTTTGAAGAAGAGGAGTTGAGGAGTTTGAAGAGAAAGTGAGGAGTTTTTTCCTAAAATGTATGTAACTTTTCTTATAGTTTCACATCAGCCCTAAGTAAAGCCCCCAAACACCTCTTCCTTCATCAGGTTTGGCAGAAGCATTCATTCTCACACTTAAAAAGTATATATTAAGCTCTTATTATGTGCAGGGCCTTGTGGATTGAGTCCTGACCTAGATCCCCGATCTCCCAAACAAGTATACAGCGGAGGTTAACACAAAATGAAACAATTTTTAGGGCTCCAGGAGGGCCAAAACCCTTTAATTGAGCTCAAGACTCTGAGGGCCATAAGGCAAAGGCTTCTCTGGATCAGCCCACTTTTATTAGGACAAATGGTGGGGACACTGAGGAAAGCACAGGCAATGAGCTGGACCTTGAGAGTCACTTCAAAGACTTCTCCAAAAAGTGAATTGTGCCAATTTAGGAGAACTGTCCTATCTACAATTGACATTTATGGTAGGAGTGAGACTGCATGAGTGATTTCTGCAGCTGCAGTCTCTATCTTGTTAATTGGGGTTGGAGCCGCAGCTGTGGCCTTATCTTGCCCTTTGAGGTATCTCTGGCCTCACAGGCCACTACAGGCCTCAGTCAGGACCAGTGATTCATAGAGGTTCACTTACTATGAATGAGCTCCCATCACCAGGCAAAGGGCCGAGGCCTTGGACAGACTCACAGATAAGCATAGAAAACCAATTAGTAAAATTTAAATCCTGCTGGGTAGTGGTCTCCAACACTTGTGTCCAGTCTACAATTGGCAAAGAATAGCCAAGACAGAGCAATTCTTTGTCATGAAGCTATGTTCCATATGTTAAATACATTATCACCCTGGTAATTAGTTGCTAAAAACATGTGCTAGGAAAAAAGTACAAGGGATCGGAGTGCCAGGAAAACCAGGGGAACTGAAATATTATAGGAGGTTGGGAAAAATGTCCCTGAACTCAACATTTAAGAAATACCTGAAGAATGATAGGAATTAAAAAATGTTTACAAAAGTATTTTGGACCAAGGAAACTACATGTGTAAAGGCCCAGAAATAGAGGAGAATGTAAGATATGGACAACAGAAGATTGAAAGGTTTCTGTAAGGCTAGAGTTTACACTGGTGTGGGTCAAGGCGTGGAGATAGGTCAGGGAAGGCAGCACAAGAGGGCAGGGCACAAAGAGACGAAAAGGTATTGTAGTCCGTGTTCAGCATGTTATGATTTATTGTAATAACAATAGGAAACCACTCAAGCATTTAAGCAGTGTGATGTCAGAGCTACGTGTGTCCTTTCTTAAAACCATTCTGGCCGCTGTCCACAGAATAAATTACAGCAGAAAAAAACAGAGGCAAGGAGAATAGTTGGGAGGCAAGATGAATTGAGTTGACTTTGAATAATTATTGTTTGGCCATAGAATGCATGGGAAAAGCGCCAAACATCCTGTTATCTGTACAGGTAGCTTTGGTAGGAGGGAAACTGAAATAGAAGAAAAGCATCTGACTCATTCTCCCCTGCCAGCTGGAGAGGAAGTGTGGCTTAGCCAGCAGCTGTCTGCCTCTCCCCCTTGCTTCCATTTGCTCCCACTTACATTTTAATAGACTGGGACAGTTTGTTTTGGTGCCCTCCTGGCTATTTAGCAGTGTCCTCCCTGGCTTTCCAACCACCATTTTCCACACTAACTTATAATAAGTGTGGTGCCCCTACCCCAATTCAGCCACTTCAGATGATACTGTCTTTGGAGTGGCTAAAATAAAGAAGGGAGGAATCTAGGCTCCTTATTTGCATACCCAACATTCATAGCAAGCATTCCAGAAGATTCACTAATTTCAACCCTCACCCTCACTGAAACAAGTCTGTAAGTTACTGCATAAATGGCCCTTCCCAGGCACTCCTTAGGATTTAGTCAGTGAGGATTCCTCTCTGTGTAACATCTTCCCACCGTGAGCTGCCGTACAAGCCGTGTTCTGTTCCTATAAACCTGTTCATGATTCATTTCTCTGGTAGTGTGGGCTCCTAAGTACCTGTAAAGCTATTTGGAATTTTTATCCTGAGTAGTGTGGACAGAGCTGTTGTTTCCAAAGAAATATAAAAACAAAAACAAAGAACACTCAGCTATTAATACCAAAAAAGCCCCAGAGATGAGCAGCCAACAAAGACCGGTAGCAGAGACAGCAGTGTCAGTGACGAGCAGCCCCGGCCTGCCAGCATAGTTGCGCTTTGGCAATTCACAATTTCCACCGGAATCAAGTAAAAGAAGCCTAGGCTGAATGGCTACAGTGTGACATTAGAAACCATAGTCAGTTAAGTAGGAAATTGAATTGAACCAAAACAGATTATTTTTTTCATCTTGACCTGGGAGGTCTAACAGTCTCTTTGGGTTTATTCAGGAATAAAAAGAATAGAGAAAGAAGATTCTGGCATGAGAAATTCCATGAACCTATATCTCAGTGACCCAGGTAAGACTTTTTTTTTTTCTTTAAGTCTTACAGGCAAGTAGCCTATAAAAAACTATAAATATTTGTTTACTATTCAATAATATTTATAAATGTTTGTTTTAAAAGATAAGGATCTCCTATCTGCCCCTCAGTTCAGCAAAGTAGGGCACCATACTCCAGATTGCTCAGCCCAGAACAGTTCCCTTCACCCCATAACAGAAGTAAGGGAAAAAACCAGGACCCCAAATTGTTGTGATATATTTTCTAAAATGTTTAGTTTCCTATAACAAAAAGAGGTATCAAAGGGACAAGAGAATATAACCAATATACATGCAAGTATTAAGCAACACAAATCACTTGAAAAAATTAGATTTAACAGAAAAGTAGCCCTCATAAGTATATATAAAGAACTAAAAGAAAATGTGATTAAAGAAATAGAAAGAGGTACAATAACAAAGTCACATCACATAGAGAATTGGTGAAGAGATAGTGATTGTTTTTTAAAAAGAACCAAATGGAAATTGTGGAGTTGAAAATTCTAATTTAAAAAAAAAAATTCACCTAAGCAACTCAACAGTATATGTAAACTGGCGGAAAAAAGAACTAAAGAATTTGAACCAGGCTAAAGGACAGAAAAAAAAACAGGGAAGAGAAATGAGAACATTATCAAATATGGCCACATAAGTGTAATAGTTGGAATGACAGGTGAGAAAAAATACTTTTTAAGCCAGACATTGTGGTTCATACCTGTAACTTCAGCCCTCAGGAGACTGAAGCAGTAAAAATGCCATGAGTTAAAGGCCAGCCCGGGCTACATAGTGAGACCCTGTCTCAAAACAAACAAAAAAATTAAATAGCAAAAAGCCTCCTAAATTTATCAGAAAGTGATAACCTACACATTCAGAAGCATAATGATATTCAAGTAGAATAAACTCAAGGAGATTTTCAAATAGCCATATAATAGCAAAAAGTACTGAAAGTCAAAGACAAACAGAAAATGCAAGCAGCAAGAAAAAAACAATTCTGTCACTTACCAGGGAACACAAGAAGTTTAGCAGCTGGTGTCCCAGAAGAAATAATGGATATCAGAAATAGGAGTGCTCAAAGATGAATACTGTCAACCCCAAAACCTGTATTTAATAAAGTTATCTTTCAAAAAAAATTGTTTCAAAAGACAAAATAAAGGCTTTCCCAGGTAAACAAAAGGTGAGAGAATTTGTTGCTAGCAGGCCCACCTTGCAAGAAAAACCGAAGGACATTCTTTAGACTGAAAACAACAAAGCCCTGGTGCCATACTCCGGAGCTGTGTCCCCACTACCTGCATGGTGGATTAGAGCTCTGCTCAACCCAGAACCCCAGAGCCATCCATCAAGGAGCCTAGCCAATTGGTCCTGGAGATTTTGAACTCTGCCTATCACAGTACAAGGCCCCAGTGTCATAGTTCAGGGGTGCATCCCAGCTAGTCCAGTAAGTCTGAGGTTCTGAACTTTGCCCAGCCAGGAGCAAGGCCCTGGCACCACACTCTGGGGGTGCATCCCTGCTAGCTGCACAGAGGATCTGAGCTCTGACCAGCCCAGCAGCCCAGTGCAATCCATCGGGGGAATGCCCAGCGAGCCTCATAGATCACAGTGGTACTGAGCCCTGCCGAGCCCAGAGCCCCAGAACCATCCATCAGGGAGTGAACAGCCTAGCCGATGAGTCTTAAAGTTTTGAACTCTGCCCATCACAGCACAAGGCCCCAGCACCATAGTTCAGGGGTGCATCCCAGCTAGCCCAACAGGTCCTAGAGGTTCTGAACTTTGCCTAGCCAGGAGCAAGGCCCTGGCACCACACTCTGGGCGTGCATCCCTGCTAGCTGCACAGAGGATCTGAGCTCTGCCCAGCCCAGCAGCCCAGTGCAATCCATTAGGGGAATGCCCAGCGAGCCTCATAGATCACAGTGGTACTGAGCCCTGCCCAGCCCAGAGCCCCAGAGCTTCCCATCAGGGAGTGACCAGCCTAGCTGATGAGTCTTGAAGTTTTGAGCTCTGCCCATCACAGCACAGGGCTCCAGTGCCATAGTTCAGGGGTGCACCCCAGCTAGCCACATGGATATTGGAGGATCGAAGCTCTGCCCAGTGCAGCATTCCAGTGCAAGACATCAGGAGGTGCCTAGCCAGCCACACAGGTCCCAGAGGAAAATAACAAAATGAAAGAGCAAGTCACAGTCTCAGTCCTCCAGCTCACCAAAAACAAATTCAAGAGACATTAAAATGGAAGACACTGGAAATCACACAACTGAACTTTCTGAAATGATAGCAACTGAAGTAAAGAAACAACTCCATGAAGCTATAGAGGAAATCAGATCAGAAATAATCTCTCAGGTAAAAAAAAAGAAATGATGAACATTATGAAAAAAATGTTGAATGTATCTAAAGAAGAACTAGGTAAAAAAAAAATAAACATAAGATAATGATGGAAACCTTGAATGAACAATATAATACAGAATTAGAATGCATGAAACAGATTCAAAGGGATATTCAGGAAATTAATAATTCCACTGAAAGCTGGCAAAATTGCTTGAATTAAACTGAAGATAGACTCTTAGACCTTAAAGACAGGATGGAAGCTTATGATCACAAAAGAAAAGATCTCTTAAAAATAACAAGGAATCAGAAAACAATTCAACAGCTGCAAGATGATGCAAAGAGAAACAATACAAGATTGATAGATGTCAATGAAATAGCAGGGGTCAACACAAATGACATAAGAAGACTATTTACAGAAATAATGAAGAAAATTTTCCAAACACAGGAAAAGAATCTGATATACATGCAAGTGAGGCATATAGAACCCCAATTAGCCATAACCAAAATAAATCTTCATGCAGGCATATAAGAATTAGGATCTCAGACATTCAGCAGAAGAACAGAATACTAAAAGATGTCAGAGAAAAGAAACAGATCATTTATGAAGGAAAATCTATCAGAATCATGGCAGACTTAGTACAAACCCTGAAGTCAAGAAGAGCTTGGAGTGAAGTGTTTCAAGTCCTGAAAGAAAACAACTTCCAACCCAGATTGATGTACCCTGCAAAACTATCTTTGAAAATTAATGGAGAAATAAGACACTTCCATGACAAAGAACAACAGAAGAAATTCACGACCACCAAACCAACATTACAAAGAGTACCGAAAGATAATCTAGAAAGCGATAAAGATAACTGCAATTCCAAGAACAATGATAGAAGGAAATCACTAAGCAGGGCAAACAATTAAGCAGAAAAAAGTAAAAAACCAACAACAGAAAGACAACATGACCTAAGTCAGTACATATCAGTTATATCTATAGGTGTAAATGATCTCAACTCACCAATAGACTGAAAACAAATAATCTGAATACATTCATATACACAGAGAAAGCAAGAGAGGAGAGGAGGGAGAGAGGGAAGGAGACAGGGAAAGAGAGAGGCCAGTAAAAAATAATCATTATTTTTAAAGCTTTAAAATGCATATTTTTCTCCTCATAAACAGGAATCAACTGTATGAAATAAGTGTATACAGTGCAATGTGGGGCCTATAATGTATAGAATTATATTTGTCAGTGACAGCACAAAGGAGCAAATAAAGCCAAAGATTTATAGAGCTAAAGAAATGACTACAGTTGATAAAGTAATAATTATAATAATATACTGTTGGGCAGATGTGATAACAACAATACAAAAGGCAGAAACAGAATAGAGCTATAGAGGGAAAAGGTTTCTATATATCATTGAAATGAAGATAACATAAGTCGGAGGCTAATTCTGATAAGCTAAAAAGTAGATGGTAAACCCTAGAGCAAACACTTTTAAAAACAAAAAGAAGTTTAAAAAAACAAGGAAGTTAAATGCTGCATTAAAAGTCTTTACTTAATGCCAAAGGAAGCAGGAAAGAAGGAATAAAACCCAAAAGACATGAGACATAAAAAACAAAAAGTATCCAGCCCAGATTGATGTACCCTGCAAAACTATCACTAGAAATTAACAGAGAAACTAGTTGCTTCCATTACAAGGAGGAACTAGGGGAGTTTGTGACCACCAATCCAACCCTACAGAGAATACTGAAGGACATTCTAGAGAGAGAGAAAAAAAATACCAGGATTTTAGGAACAGTGGCAGAAAGGCCTCATTGAGTGAGGCAGGCAGTAGAATGAAAGAGAAAACTAGACAAACAAAGGCAGAAAAATAGCATAGCAAAAATGAGGCAGAGAAGGATAACTAGAATTGCTAACATAGATGGCCTTGATACACTATATTGTTAATAGTGCACCAGGATTTAAAACCCACATTACTCACACTACTCTGCTTAGATGTATTATATTCTGTTCCAGTCATTCTACCTGTACTAGATTTGAGGGCACAGACAGAAATCCCAAAAATAATGGGATATAGTAGGGTAATCATCCTTAATTTCCTATTAACTTAATCTAAAGCTCTGTAAAACCTACACTGTTTTACCATGACTGATTGTAATCAAATCTGGTTTGTTGGATCGCTGTTTTGTATTAATAGATTTTATTCAAAGCTGTTATGATTGATAGTATCAAGTCTGAGAGTATAGGCAACTGCACTTAAGATGACAAGATCCTCTAGAATATCCACTCCGGTTTGTTTGCCTTTGAAGTTTTATACTGTCTACAATGTTTTAGTTTTACTAATACTATTATTTACTGCTTTACTCAATTATACTGCTATATTCAATTATGCCTGATGATATAGACATTCTATTGAAGATAATAAGAAACAACATAGTAATCATTGTAGATCACCTTGTACTGTGGTTTTATACAACTTTTTGGTTTCATGTTTGTATAGGAATTTGTTTTGTTTTGTCTTGCTAAGTTTTGTTTTTCCCTCTAATACAGAAAGGATAGAAATACATGTAGAGACTCATGCATGCGTAGCTGTTTACACTCTCACTGTTTGACTATCTACTTTGTATGATTTAATTTTGTAACTTGAACAACTATTTCTAAGAGGACAATATGTAATTTATTAACTAGTGATTTCTTATTGTTTATCTTTTTTTTGGAATTCTATATTATCTCTAACCTTTACATGCTTTTGTTTCTCTTTAAGTAAAAAAAGTACCTAAAAAAGTAAAAATAAGTCAATAAAACAAAAAAAAGTAGAGTGACTGATGTAAACCTAACTATTCATTAATAGGGCTAAGTATGAATAACTCAATCCAATAAAAAAGAGATTGTCAGACTTAAAAAAACAAGGCATGGGCTGGGGATGTGGGTCAGTGGTAGAGTACTCATCTATACACAAAGCCCTGAGTTCAATCCTCAGTTCTGCAAAACAGAAAAAGGAGACAGAGAGAAAGAGAACAGAAAAGCATGACCAACTCTATGCTATCTGTAGGAAATGCAATTTAGATTCAAAGAATGGAAAAAGATAATTCATGCAAGCAACAACCACAAGAAAGCTACAGTCACTTTACTACTACCAGACAAAATAGAAAAATAAAAGATAAAATTACTAGAATACAGACAGGCAGCTCATAATGATAATATGATCAATCTGTCAAGAAGGTATAATAGCTATAAACAAATATGTCCTTAACAACAGAGTACCAAAATACATGAAGCAAAAACTGGCAGAAATGAAGAAATAACAAATCAACTATAATAGTTGAAAATTTCATAATCCCGCTTTCAATACTGGATAGAGTAATTACACAAAAGCAACAAAGAAATAGAAGATTTGAATGATACTTACACAGCCCCAACTCTTCTTTAGTGTAAGTCTGTGGAATACCACAGCTAATAACCAAATATACATCCTTCTCAAGTGCACATAAAACATCTTCATTCAGCCCATATGCCCGTGCATGAACCAAACCTAATAAAACTTAAAGGACGGTGATGACATAAAGCACATTCTCCAACCATGGTCAAATGAAATTAGAAATAAACATCAGGAAAAACGTGAAACTCACAAATACATGGAAATGAAACAACGCACTCTTAAGTAGGACCGTTACCTAAGGTTCAAAGAAAAAAGTGAATTAAAAATACTTTGAGATGAATTAAAATAAAGACATACCATGCCATAACGTACATGATCAGTTAAAGCAGTGATTCGAAGGAAATTTATGTTTGTAAGTGCCTGCTTTAATAAAGAAGAAATATCTGAAATCAACGGCCTACTCTTCCTCTGTAAGATACTAGAGAAAGAAGGACAAACTAAATCTAGAGAAGGAAAAGGACAGGAATAATAAAGAGTACAGTATAGTTAATAAAATTTAAAACAATAGAAAACATGGGTGAAATAAAAATTTGTTCTTTGAAATGATTAACAATATTGGCAAAGTCTTTAACTAGATTAACACAGACAGAAAGAGACAGAGAGAGATCTCAAATTATTAGACTCAGATATTAACAAGAGAAAAATACTATTGACCCCACAGAAAGTTTTTTAAAAGAATTATAAAGGAATACTAGGAACAACTGCATACCAAAATAGATAATTTCGGGAAACAGACAGATTCCTAGAAACACAAACTATCAAAAGTGACTCAAGAAGAAATAGACAATCTGAATACACATACCAAGGGAAGAGATTGAATTAGTAATCAAAAAGCTAACCATAAAGAAACATAAACCCAAATATCTTTCCTACTGAATTTTTCCAAACATTTAAAGTCTTAATATAAATTCTGTGCAAACTCTTCTAAGCAATAGAAGAAAAGGAAACACTTCTCAACTCATTTTGTCAGAGTATTTCTCTGATACCAAAACCAACCAAAGAAATCACAAGACAAATATCTCTTATAAATGTAGATACAAAAATCCTCAAAAAAGTTATAGCACATCGAACCCAGCAATATGTAAAAACAACTCTAGGCTATAATCAAATTTTTCTTCCAGGAGTGTGTGTGGCTTAACATTTTAAATTAATTAATATAATACACCATATCAATAGACCTTTAAAAAATCCTATGAACATCCCAATTTGTGCAGAAAAAGCACTCAACAAAGCCCCTCTTTCACAATGAAAACACTTGATAAACTGAGAATAAGAGAACTTCCTCAACCTTTTAAGGGATCTTCAGGAGAAACCCAGAGATAACGTCATACCTAGTGATAAGAGACTTTCTCTCTAGAATCAGGAAAAAGATAAAGATGTCTGTTCTCACCACTTTTACTCAGCACTGTAATGGAAATTCTAACCAAGGTAATAAGAAAGAAAAAATAAAATAAAAGGCACCATTGGAAAAAAAAGAAATGAAACGATTTCTATTTACAGATGACATAATCTCATATACAGAAAATGTTAAGGAATCAATGGTTGAACGACTAAACAAAATGTGATATATTTATACAATGGAATGTTATTTGGCCATAAAAATGAATGAATTTCTGATATATGGTACAACTTGGATGATCCTTAAACACATTATGCTAAAATGAAAGAAGCCAGTCATGAAAGCCCACATATTGTATGATTCCATTTATATGAAATGTCCAGGGCAGGGAGCACAGGGCTTGGTTCACAGAAGAGCCCCAATCCCAGCACGCATCACTGCCCAGCTATCTTGGACGAGTGGCTCTGATCTTCAGGTTTGTCAGCTATGCCTCATGATATTGTGGCAGGGCTCACGTGAGGTAACGGAAGACAAAAGGGCCCTTTGGGAATCATTAAACATCTTTCTCCACAGACGCAGCCTCCCAGGCCTGGGGTGACTCCTCTGGCCTCCTGAAATCCAAAGGTCTGCAAAGAGGCCTCTTACCTTTCCTAGACAAAGCCCTGTTTCTGTGCAGGTGGACAAGAAGTCACACACAGTCAATACCCTACCCAGCCAGCTGCGCCAGCCATCAGCTGCCCCAGCCATCAGCAGGCACCTGCAACTACTGGAGGATACTTTCACTCTGTCTCTTCCATCAGGACTTGGGGAGGAAGGTGGGAGTGGAAACAGCCGACAGGCACTCAGCAGCCAATACCCATTCAGATACCCCAGGCTCCTCCTGCTGCAAGGCGCATCTCATCCAAACTCCCCAGCCCCCACCCTCTGTGTCCTCACCATAACCCAGGTTGGCTCATGTACATTGCAGAAAGCAGGATACACTAAGGCTGTTTTACATGGTTGCAAGTTCAGAGGCTCTGAGGTTTCTGCATCTGTCTGTGAAGCTCTAGAAACACCTCGATATTTGGAGACCTTCATCTCTCTCCTTCCGTCCCCTCAATGGATACTGCACCCCAGACCACCTGTTTCCTTTAAGTACTCCTTGACACCCTCTCTGGGGCTGGAGGGTACTTGAATTTATTTCATCCTCCCATTTTGATTCCATGATATCTAAAGAAGCAGGAGAAGAAAGGGTTTTTTTGGAGCCTGCAGGGTGATGCATGAGTGAGGGAGAGGCATCAGGGCCAAGAAGGGACCAGCAGAGGTCAGAGGCATCCATTCGCTCCAGCTGGTGGCACAGTAAGAAGACGAAGCGTCCCACCCAACTCTGCAGGCTGCCCTATCCTTGTTTTGGTCTCTGTGGAAGCAGAGGGAAGATTCCCACCCTGGTAGAGACTGGGGCCACCCAACTCAGTCCCTGACACACAGGACTCACTCCTGGATGTTGAAGTGAGTCTTGAAGAGAAGGTCACACTTGATTCACTCTGTCCCCCCAGACTAACACAGCTGGAAGATCAGCACTCATTATTGTACTAGTGAATACCCCTGTGTCCCCCTGCCCTGGATGAGACCCCTAAATTGAACACCCAGAAGATCTTGCAAACCAGTGCTGAGTTTCAGATCTGTTACATGACACAGCCTGAAACCGAGGTTTTACCAGGTGAGAGTTCCCCCAACCACGCAGAAAGGGGCAAAGTAAGAACTCCATCTCACTGCAGCTAGACCAACTGGGTTGCAAAGGCTGCCAGCGCCACCCACCTGTGCACCATTATCATCGAAACACACTGCAGGAAGGGGAAAAACCAAAGCCTGGTATCTGTGGTTTCACCTCTAGGGTACCATGTTTGAGTGTGCAGGTACCCAAGCAGAGAGTAAAGCAACAGGTGTGTGTGAGGCTCGCCTGCCAGGTGTCCGCAGGGCAAACCAGTCTTGAGTGGTATTGCCTGCCTCCGGGGATGTGGGAGGAGGACATGCAGGTGTAAAAGTCACACAGCTGAGAAATCCTCCACATGTGTCGCTTAAAAGTTAACAGGTCTGATTCAAGCCCCCACCCCCGCCCCGACCCCTGAACAACTGGGAGCAAGATTTTGTATGAAGGGGGATCCCCTCCCACCACCCCAGCTGTGCCCTCTGCCTCCTTTCTCCTAGACAAAACCCAAGATGCTGGCTTCCTGAGTCCAAGTTCCTATAGCAGATTCAGGCTCCGGGGGAGTTAGAAGAGAGATGGACAGGAGCAAAAGAAGATTTGCAGGGAGCTGCTAAGAGCACCCCAGAGCCCTAAAAGGAAGTAGAGAGATTGTGATAGCTGTGTCTCCCGCACACAGGAGGGTTCACCATGAAACAAAGTAATCCTCAGGCCCTTGATCATGTAGCCTTCAAGCCCCTCCTCCTAATTTTGTATTCTTGTTCTAAGAAAGCCTCTAAGACTGTAGGAGCCTTGGGCTTCACAAAACCTCAGCCTGCTTCAGCTTCCAAGGAGGACTGCTCTCTTCCACAAGATAAGTTCCCGTTTCTCCCCCAGCGCAGTAGCCAACACTGCCATCTGCCAGCCTCAGCCTACAAGTCCTGCCTGGGTATTTTCCCGTTTAGCCAAACCTGAGCAGAGCAAGAAGGTCCCTGCCTCCTGGCCTTGGCTTGGGGTGTTCTCCTGTTTGCCTTTCCCCTAACTTTTCAGCCTGGTTAACCACTCAAGCTTCAAGAGCCACAACAAATACTGTGAACCCCAGAAAGCCTTCCTTAAAATCCTAGCAGAATCAGCCCTCCACCCTAGGTTCTTTGCTGTGCTGTGTGTCCCTCTGTCAGACTGCAAACACCTCACTCAGATCTGCAGCTTTGGAGATGTAGCTGTTACCCAGGCTGTGGATGATCCTGAGTCTGTATCCCCAAAGCCCACTAGGCCAGGGCTCCCCTCCTGGGTGCAGGGCAAATGTTCCTTAAATACAGGAATTGCTGAATGACTCTAGTGCTGGAGACAATGCAGAAGTATTCAAAAGGTCAGAGCGTGGTGCTGGTTTCACATCTACTTGGCTTTCACTCTAACCAGCCTTCCTGGACGCCTCTTTTTCTCTTGACACAACTCTGAGAAACCTTTCCTGAGGCCTGTGCGCCCTCTGGTGGCTGAAATGGCTCCTTCCCCCAAAAAACTATAGGCAACAGGCGGAGCCCAGCATCCTTGAACCTGCTGCAGAACTTCTAAACCCCTCCCAACCCACCCCCCCATCATCTCCAACATGTTCATGGGGGTCTTATCCACTGGAAGCATGTTACAGAGTGTGTCATTTCTTGTCCTGGATGGGGCTATGAGGACTCATTCATGGTCCCAAACACCCCACCCTAGGCCCTGTTCCCCAGTGATGGTGGTTCCCATACCTGCCTTCGGGATATTATAGAAGAAAAACAAAGACAATTTCCACTTCCAGTGTCTCTTGCATGACATTCATGCTTGTGGCTCCCAAGACATTCTGGAGTCTAAATAGGGGCCTCAAATCCCGGGGCCTCTAAATACCTGGACCTATGTCAGGGGAGGTTGAGCTGTGGAGGCTGGATCTTGCAGGGAGTCAGCATAGCAAAGCCTGTTTAAGGACCCATTGAGGGCTCTATTTCTTTTTTTTTTTTTTCTTCTTTTTATCAGTACCAGGGATCGAACTCACCACTGCGTGCTTGCAAGGCAGGCGCTTATGCCTCTGAGCTAAATCCCCAGCCCCTCCATGGCTCTATTTCAACAGTCTTGGTCACTTTGTGTCACACACCGCTATCATCACCCCAGCCCACCACCTCCCGCTGAGCACAGGGCTTTGTGCTTTGTTAGAGCTGGACAATGCTGTATTCATGCTCGAAGGTCATGCCTTTCACAGGACGGGCCTTCTGCAGGTGTCTCCCACTCTCCATGACACACACCTAGTCATTTCCCTCCATCTCCCCTGGATTCTGAAGAAATTCATGTCTGAAACCCCCAGGCTAAACAATTCCTTCATCACCTCCTTCCCACGCCGTTTCATGACTGCCTACAAAATACCACTTAATAAGGGCCTCTTCTAGGAAGTCTCGCTTGGTCATTTATTTATTTAATACATAATGATGCACCACTGTTTTGCCAAAGGCAAGACACATAGACACGAGAGCAGCCACCCAGACTTCTGGAGGGGGGGCGTGGAGTCAGGCTGCTCTTCCGGAAGGGCATTATGTGCTCCTGGGGGTAAGCACAGTTCTGAGAGCACAGCGAGGAACCCAGATTTGGGGATTGCATGGGGGAGCTTCTGGGGGTGGGAATTACACTGTGGCTGTGGTCCTATCCTGTGGCTCCAGGGTTTTTTGCATCCAGGTGCAGGACAGGCATGGGTAGATGTGTCTGACCAGGTGCTGTGGACAGCAGGGCGGGGGCTTTGCAAAAGGAGGGCAGGTTGAAGGGTTTTGTCTGGGGCTGGGAGGGAGAAGGCCACCAGTAAAGCCAGGAAGAGGCTGATGGGAGAGACTGAAAGGTCAGAGCTACAGGTCTTAGGGGAAGGAAGAGCAGGTGGAATGAAAGGAGCAGAAAGCCGGTGGGCCGGAGAGTGTGACCCGGGACTGTACGCTAGGCACTGAGCTTTACCGTGTCAAGAGGCAATTTTTGTGAAATTAAGCACAGACAGCTTAAAAATGAAAAATTACATGCGCCTTCAGTTCATCCAAGCCTATAATTTGATACCTGGCCCTGGGGACAGGGTCACCACAGTCAGGAGACTATTGACTCTAGATCCTATAGGTCAACTAATTAGGGCAGTTGATTGGTTGTCCTACCTAATTAGAGCAAGTTTTGTCATTGTGAAAGAAAAAAAAAAAACTGTCCCAGGTACCTGTGGCTGGTCACCCTGCTAGCAGAGGGAGTCACCCTCCTAACACACGTTGACCACACCTCGCCTCGGGTCTATGCTATGCTCCCCCTCCCCCAGTGATAAGTGACCCCTCTGTCCCCTTTTCAGGGTCTGTCCCTCCTTCCACTGCAGCTTCCTTCTTCTCACCCAATCTCAGGCTCAGTGCCCCGCCCTGGCCTGGATATGGGGCCAGAAGCGGACCCAGGTAGGCGTGTGCAACTGGGCAGCCATGGCATGGGCACCCGCAAAGTGACAGCATTCAGGAGGGCGTTCAGGATGGGTGAGCCAGAGGTCATTGGCAGGAGTAGGGATCAACTAGAAACGCGCTTGTAAGAACATGAGAAAACTCAGAACTTGAAGAAACTTGGGCCTGGGTGCCTCTCCCCTAAAGTAGGGGTAGCACAGATGAGGAGCTGAGAGCCCAGTGTCTGGCTGGATGTCACCTGGATGTACTTCTGACTCTAGGGCTGGGTCATCACCTATGTCCTGCCTACAGGCCAGACTGTCCTGGGATGGGACTGAGAGCCCGGCCCTGGGTACCTGGGGAAAGCTGAGGCAGGAGTTTCAGAGCCTCTCCCACCTCCTGGCTCCTGAGGCATTGGTGAGAACGGTAGGGAAGCAGGAGTGAGGTCGACGAAAGACAAAATGGGAAGTTACAAACAGGACAGAACCAGCCTGCAACTGGGCTGGATGAGGCCTCTCCAGGCCATGGTCTTATCTGAAGAGGGGCCTCCCTGCACTCTCGGGCTTACACAGGCTGGTATCTCTGGCACAACCTCAGTCGAAATCTCCAGGCACTTAAAAGCACCAATGCACGGATCTGTAGGAACCTGGGTACACAACTAAAAAATACCCAGGACACTCTGGGAGGCTGAGGCAGGAGGTGCCACACATCCAAGCCCAAATTGGACAACTTAGTGACTTAATGAGACCCTGTCTTAAGAAGAGGCTGAAGCTAGAACTCAGCACAAAGACCCTGGGTTCAATCTCCAGTACTGGGACCGGGGGGTAGGGGTGGATCCCATGAAAGCTGGGTGCCCTGAGGAGAAGTTGTAACCAGAAAAATGTGTCAGGCTTCTTATTCACCATAGATAGCATCACATTGCAATGAACTGATATGAAAAGTGGGAAGACAAGACCAGGAGTGTAAAGAAGGCTGTTGCCTGTGCCACCTGGGATGCAAGAAGGTGTGGCTCCACCTAGGCAGGGGAAGGCATGGCGCACAGCCCATGGGCCTGGTGGGCTCTGCCATTTACCAGGGCTCACCTCTCTCATCTGGAATGGCGAGCTGCCTTTTAAACCCCACCCCAGAGAGGCTTAAAGTCTAACTGACATGAGAGGACATCTCCAGCTGCAGTGCACTGCACAGATGGTGGCCACCAGCGCCCAGCACAAGCCAGAGAATGGAGGCTCCAATGCCAAGACAAGCAAACGGTGGGTGCCTTGGAAATCGCTCTGTCTCAGAGAGCCCTCCAGTGTGATGCCTCTGTTCTTTCCCTGACCCGGAAAAGCATCCAAGATTCCCCAAGCCCTGTCCCACTTAGGATCCTAATAATGCACTGCAACGCTGTTAGCAACTCCCAGATCTGGACATGAGTAGAAGCTCTCAGCGCTGCAGGAGAAACTTACAGAGTTAGGAAACACACCCTGGGCAGCAGGACCTGCTAGAGACCCTTCAATCAACTTCAGCTCTCTCTTTGGTAGGGAAAGTAAATGCTGACCAAAGCTAAGCACCTATAGGCAAAGAAGAATCTGATTAGCATCTTATCTCCTGGCCCTGATCTTGGGCACCTGCTGGGAGCCAGTGGAGGCTGCACAGGTCTGATGGACAAACCTGTAGACCCACCTACGTAGAACAAACAGGAGAGCTTAGGTGCGGGGCTGGGTGGGGCACCAAGAGGCAGCCAGGCTCTGTCTGAGTCCAGGCTTCCTGCCAACAACCCAATTCCCATATTCTAGAACTCTCTCTCTCAAACCACATCCCCTAGCATGCTTTTTGTCCCAAGATGGCCCCCATCTCTGGTGGCCTATGCAGTCTCCACCCAGAAGCCAAACAAGCCTGCCTCCCCCTAGTAAGCAGAGTTGATCCAGGAGATGGAATGTTTCTCCACCAGCAGGAGTCCCAGCCCTATTTCCACACTCTGGGTGTGTATACCCTCTCCCACCTCCTGTTCAGCCCTCTTACAAGCAACCCTTGGTGCTAATGAAAGAGCTGGATGATACCAAAATAAGATCTCTTAGCCTTGGAAGGTGTGAGTTAGGATTCTGCTGCAGTTCTATTTGCTTCAATCAGGGTCATAACCAGTTGTCTTCACATCCCTGGGAAGCATTCAAAGTAGAAACTCAGACATGATGGTCTTGTCCCCGGGGGGACTGTCCTTGGCTACCTTTTCCTTCCAGGCTTAGTGTCCAACATTCCTCTGAGTCACTGGGGGAAGGAGGAAGGGGAAAGCAGCTGCCATTGGCCATCTGGAACCTGTTCGCAGGGCTGGAGTCAGTGTGGGGATGGTTCTCTCCGAATGCCTAGCTATTCCCTTCCCTTTCCCTTCCTCTCACTGCGTGTCAGCTCTAGGCCCCCTAGAAGACCAGTTCCAATCTGGCCTTCCCATCTTCTTCAGCCAGCCCTGAAGGCAGACACCCATCCTCTCCCTGCCTCCCCTCCTTGTGGCCCCCAGGAAGACCCCCATTCCTGCCCCTTCTCATTTTCCTGTATTGACCTAGAAGCAAGAGACAGAAAGAGCCCCCGACCTGTTCCTCCAGCTCTGTGTTCTCCCACCATGGTGGGATGTGTTGCGCCGCCACCTCAAAACCAGACGCATGCCACCCACGGTGGAGGTGACTGAGTGGCTTCAGATAAGCAGAGGCTCAAAGCTCAGCCTTTCCTCCAATCCTGCCTCTTGCAAGAAGGTGTTTAAGAGACCAGACCTTGGTGTCAGAGAGAGCTCACTTCCAGCCCAGCTCTGAACTCATCTTCCTGCCTGTAGAATGCAGGGAAGTGTGCCCACCTCACAAGACTGTTAAAGACTGGATAACCTATGCTCATAAAGCATTTGGTATGTGCCCAACCCAGCAGTGACATTTTTGCTGTGTTACAGGAACAGATTGTGTCTTTTCAATAGTAAATTATACCAGAGATTAGTTGACAAGTCCCCACATCAGGTTGTCTTCTTCTTGGCATCAGTGTTCCAGGGAAGCTGAGTCAGTAGCTGAGTTACCAGAGGAACAGTGGATCAGACAGAAGGATGTGGGAGGAGGAGGGAATGTTTTCTGAGCTGGGGGGAAGCCCCAAGGTTAGTATCACCCCTGCAGGGGCCTCCCTTTGATGTGCAGATCCCTCTAGTGTCCCTGCTCTGCTCCCCAGGCCTTCCCCTGACCTGGGCTGCTGGACACTGACTTACTGGGATCTAAGAAGTCCAATTTCATTTGCACCTGGGCCTCCTTTTGCTGACACTTGACATGTCTAGATGTGTTGGTGTAAGTGTAAGTGTAAGTGACTCCAATTCATCCTCCCACTATGAGTTAACTCTACTATACCAACTGTCTGTGTTCAGGGGGTTCCCACTGCTACAGGGGGTTCCCTGGCAGTTGACATGCAAATAACAGTGCCACTCCTTGTACATGGCCTAACCCCACCCACAGCCTCAGTCCCAGTTTATTGCAACTCAGTCTTCTACTCCTCTGAATTGGAAGGTGCTTAACCTCCACCAAATGGACTTCCAAATTTATTCCACCCAAAAAGAAAAGCAGGTCAAGAGAGGCACCCCAGAGCTGATACATTAATTCAGGCATCCTGGACAGCTCCCAGGACCCCCAACCCCATCCCACTACATGCCAGTCTAAATGTTTAAATGCTGCCTAGAGATCTCTCTCTGGTCCAAGCAAAGGTGACAAATACTGCCTGACTACGTTTCACAGCCCAGCTAGATGGTCAGCAGTGGACACAGGTCATTCACTCAAGCTGTGCTCTTTTGACTTGCAATTGGGAGCCACACTTACGAACAGGAAAGAAGGACATGGGCCTCATTCATTCAAGCTGACCTCTTTCCAGCCCAGCTTCCACATTCCTACACCTCAGCCTGTGGCTCTGTCTCTTTGTTCATGCTTCTTCATCCATCCACTTGTTTTGGTTTGTTTTGTTTTGTTTTGTTTTGTTTTGTGTATGCATATGCATGTTTTGCCCATCTCCTTCTAACTCCTCCATGTCTTAATTCCATTCTTCTTTATGGTTCTTCCAGCGGGTCACTCTACATATGTTTCTACTCTCCCTTTCTGTCCTCTTAGCCCCTTCTCTGTCTCTCTCTCCCATCTCCATCTGCATATTTTTATTTCCTCTTAATTTTGAAGCATTTTGCCTATCTGTATCACTCTTTCTCTTCCTAAGAAAACTTTTAATGAAGAATAAAGTAACCACCAAGCTTGCATTGATTTCATAACCTTGATCCAATATGCGTAGATCCCTAAATCTTCCCAGTTGCTGCTTCCAGCTGTCAACCTCACAGCCATCACTGATATTAAATGCTGGCCTCCTCCAGACCAAGCCCCAGGGACGCTGTCAGTCCAGAGCATCCCACGGTGAAGATGGCCCAACTCAGGAAGGATCGCTCAGGCCAGCAGGGACACTTGTGTTCTAAACCCCACTGGAGACCTTGTGCTTGGTGAAAAGTCTGTCCCTGCCCCTCCTTGGCAGCCCCACAGCTCCCAGGCTCCACCCTGCTCCACCTCTCTTACTCCGCCTCTCACTTGCTTATCTCTGCTCTGACATCTTCTCCTGTCCTTTCTCCTGTCCTGTTCCGAGGCTTTGGCCTCCAGCGTGGAAGATAAACAGCCTGCTCCTATTCAAGATGGCTCAGAAGAGAAAACAGACAAAGGGGCCCCACACTTAGGGTGTTTCCCAGAAATGAAATATAGGAAGAGGTCAGGGTGTGATTCTGGCAACACAGCACCAGCGGCCTAGCTAGAATCAGGAGATCTAGACAGAAGACAGCATGACGGCTCCTTTACCCCCTCCACTTCCTTCAAGAGCTACCATCACCGCCACGACACAGGCCCTGCCCTGAAAACTCAGTCAGTCACCGGGTCCAGCTCACATGCAAACTTCTCTCTGCTATCTTGGTTCCCCTAACCCTGCTGGACCTCATCTCCCCTCACCTAGACTTCTGCACTGGCCCTTCTGCACACCCTCTACTCCCGTGTCTCTTGTTCCACATGGTGCCAAGTGCTCTTTCCAAACAAACAAGACAGAAATGAGCATATCATCCTCCTGCTTACACAACTCCTACGAGTTTCTCAGTGCCTACAGCTGTGGACTTCTTCAATCCCTGCCAACTAAAAAAAAAATTAATGTACATCTCCAATATATGTACATTTTATATTATGTTCATATGCATTAGCATTAGCCAGTATCTGAAGGCATAGTAAATCTTTATGCAAGCACAGGATTACTGATATCAAGAGATGTGACTCTATCATTATTTTGGCAATGTGGAATTTTTTGGCCAACTTCTATTGCTACAAGCTTTAACACAAGATGCGTGGGTAATGAAGAACCCATCTGGGGCGGGGAGCAGCCTCGGCCTTTCCGTTTCTTGTTCTTTGGTCATTGTTGGGCTACTGACTCTCTCTTGATCCCAGGATCTTTTCAGAAATTTTGCTAAGTGCATTATCTATTGTGTGAGGATTAAACCACTTAACTCTAGATAAGATCACACATAAATCCACTTTGCTGACCAGGTAACTATGTCACAATATGCTAAAAATGAGCCAAACAGCAAAGACCCCTCTGGCCCCGAGTCATAGAACCCTCATGCCTCCCCTTTCTCAGCCCCTGTTTGCAACAGGTGAGACTCAGACACAGCGCTGTGCCCACACCCCAGGGCTAACTCTCACGGTAAACATTAGAAGAGCTTAAATCTTTTCTTGATCTTTGGTTAAGAAATAGACATAAGTAGAAGTTTTAGTATTTTTCTCCTACCCCAATGCATCATCCTGCATAATCCCTGGATTCAAAAACCATAGTTTGGAGCTTTTTGGTCTTTATGAAAGGTCTATGTCCAGATTCTTTAGTTGTGTCCAAGTCTTTCAAAGAAGTTAACTTTTGTAAGAGTCTCTTTATCAGGGCCATGCATTTTTATTATTCATCTTCCCAATTTTAGCACAGTGTCAGTAAGTATTTCTGAAATTAGTTGCTGTTTCCCCAAACACACAGCTTCCTATCTGGGCTGAAAAAATGCTCTGTCTTCTCTGTTCCCCCAGTTGCCCACCTGACAAAGTCCTCTTCACCCTCCTGAGCTCAGTTCAAATGTTGCTTCCTGGACCAGGGATTTAGCTCAGCAGTCTAAGTGTCTGCTTGGCAAGTACAAGGTGGTGAGTTTGATCCCTGGTAACAAATGTTGCCTCCTTGGCCAGCTGCCCTGATTTTTCTGCCTCTGTTTGCCCTTGTCTTAGCAATTATCAGTGGTGTCACCACATCTGGGTCTGGAAAGTCTGTGGACAGGGAAGGTGTCTTCATCATCATCTCCATGTCCTCAGTGGCCAGCACATTGTGGGTGCCGGGCACACACTTACCTTATGACAGACTCAGTGAGAGACTCTCCCAGATACCAGGATGAGGCTGAGGGACATCTGGGCCTGCAGACTTCAGGTTCAAGAACTTTCGTTCTGGCCTTGAACCCACTGCTCTGCAGGCATGCTACATGATGGGCAGGGAGAGGGTGAGGGAGGAAGACGGTGGTACGAAGGGTGTCCAGGGGAGCTCAGAGTGTCGCACCTCACACAGGCACCTTGCTGGGGGCCTTTAAGGTTGGAGATGAAGTCTCTTTGGAAAAATAGGGATCCTGGGTGGGGGGAATGGGCTGCTGCCCCTGGCATCACTGTCTGCTTTCCTGGCAACTCCACCAATGCCAAGTGGCATCCAGGCGCCAGCAGCCTCTCCCCAGGCATCACCCCATGGCCAAAAGCACTCAGTCAAGTCAGAAGTGCAAGCATTATCAGTAAATGATCATCTTCAGGATGTGCCAGGGCCTGGGCACAGACTATCTAAAAGCACTCTCTCTCCCAAAAGCTCAACCTCATGAACCCATCCATTCATGGTCCACCACCAAGTCCATCACCCATACAGAAACCTGGGTCACCACCATTCGTGTCACAGCAATGTGTCTTTTTCCTTCTGCCTCAGCAATGTGTCTTACATTCCAGCAGCCTCGCATCCTGCACCAAGCCTAGGCTCTGGTCTGCCTGCCAAGCACAGGTTATGTGTTGTCTCAGCTCCCTAAGTCCCCCCATCTGTAAAATGGGAACATCAAGCATTCATTTGCAAGGACAGCATTAGACATCTTACACACAGGAAACAGCTCAGGTCACAACTGAGTGGAATGAGAATAAATAATATTTCCCTTCTTCCCTGTGGGCTATGCCTTAACATACACCTTCTCCATCTTTCTCCTAAGCAACTGCCTCTTACCTGGTCTTACATTCCTGAATTATCTTCCTCTCTGGTAGGAGTTGTGTCTTAAATTTAAGCAGCCAACATTTAAGCATCTTTTGTGTGCCAGAGACCAGGCTGATGTGCAGGTCAGAAGATGAAGGTTTCTCCCAGGGGGCCGAGCACAGAGCTCCATAAACACTTGAGACTAGAGTAGCCACGTGGCTGTTATGGTGTGAACGTGGCCCTCACTTTATATAGGTGTTCCCTGCAATAAGTACATGCTGAAAACAACTGAGGAATAAAACTTTGTTGGGAGATGGGGCTTACAGAGAGGTAACTAGGCCACAAGGTCAGAGTGAATGAACTAATGTCATTGTTGTTGGGAATGTGGGCTCCTTATAAGAGGACCTTTGCATATAAAGAAGGTTTCCACTACCCCTGCCCCGTTCACCATGGAAATGACATACCAAAATGGCTCTCTTCAGATACTTGTCAGCCCTTCAATCTTGTACCTCCAGAGGCCGGTACATTTCTGTTCATTATAATGACCAGTCTCAAACCTTCACATACAGCAACTCAGTCACTAGCCAGGGACTTGAACTGAACCCATGTTCTTTCCAATTCGCACTCCCCTCCCCACTCATTGACCACCTGCCCTCCACACACGTCTCCACCCTCTTCAGCACAGGACAGGAAGCAGAGAGACCCAGAATCAAAAGACTGTCTGGGCACAGTGACGGAGACAGTAAACAGGCAGGGTTTATGACCCGATGTGTTCAAACATCCGGTGAAATGGTTCTGGCAAGATTGTGCTTAGGGCTGCTTCTCTTTGCTCTGTCTTTTCCTGTAGGTGGCAGACTGAGCAAGATCAGATGGTCCTCTAAAAGGGTATCTTTGTCCAAAAGCAGAAAACACAGCATCTTCGTGCTATGAAACCCCCACAGCCCATGCCCAGCTTCTTCAGGAAGCACTGATCAAGCTGCATTTGAAGGCCAAGAGCTGGATTCAGAATAACCCTTTGTCCACAGCCAGGGGCCACTGGCCCCCAATGGATGGGTTTGGGCCACATGGTCTCTTTCCTTCCCTCACCGTCACACTCATGAACACAGGGCACAGTCATGATTCAGCTGAGGCAGCAGAAGAGATACTAAATAAAAACCCCAGGCAAGCAGGATTAGACAAGGGGATCTGCTGCAAAAGGTATAACCCAGGCCAAGGAGTGAAAGCCTTGTCAGCACAGATCACGGGCCACCCGAATCTGGTTCTGTGTGTTCACATGTTGAGAAAGAAATGGAAACAGTAACACCAGGAAACAAGGAAAACAGAAGAGTAAGACACGATCCCTGCAGGGGGCACTGCATTCATTTCGGAGACCTATGAGGGCAAAGTACCACAACCGGAGAGTTTAAAAACAACAGAAATATGTTGTCTCATAGTTCTGGAGGTCAGAAATCTGACACCAAGGCATCAGCAGGGTGGATCCATCTTAATTCATTTTGCGTTGCTGTTACAGAACGCCGGAAACTGGGTATTGTCAGTCCACTTTCCATCACTGTGACAAAATGCCTGAGAGAACAAATTTAAAAGGCTTATTTTGGTTTATGGTTTCAGAGGTTGCACTTCACAGTTGATTGACCCCACTGCTTTGTGATTGTGGTGAGGCAGCACCTCCTAGAAGAAAAGTCAAAATTGTCTGCTTCATGGTGGCCAGGAAGCAAAGAAAGAGAAAGAGGAGGGCCTGGGGTCCCGAGATCCCCTTCCAGGGCACCCTTCCCCATGACCGGAAGACCTCCCATTAGGACCCACCTCTTACAGGTTCCAGCATCTTCCCGTAGTAAGCTGGGGGAGGAAGGAGATGGGGAGGAAGGTTCATTCATATATCTCAGGGAGGATGTTTGTCCAGACCATAGCACAAACCATAATTCTGGGTGAAGGAAAGAAATGTCTCCCTCAAGTCCAAGAGCATGGTGCCACACGCATCATAGCATGGCAAAAGGCAAGCAGACATACAGGAGAGACAGTGAAAGGATAAGGGTCAACCCCCATCCATACCCTTTGTTCAAGAGTGCACTCCCATAATATGTAACCATTCCTGCAGTATCAGTACCAGCACATGCGTGAGCCTTGCAGCATGATTGCACTGGGGATTAGGCTGCCCTCACATGAGCTTTGGACAGCAAGAAGGGCCTGGCCTCTTCCAGCTTCTGGTAGCCATAGCTCTCCCTTGGTGTTTTGCCAGCATCACTCCAGCCTCTGCCTCTGTCTCCCCGTGGTTGTCTTCCCTGTGCGTTTCTGCATCCTCTTCCCTCGGGTGTGTCTCAAGTCTCTGTACCCCTCCTCCTTTTCTTATTTGTACCAGATGAAGGCTTCGTCTTACTCCAGGTGGACCTAATCTTAACTAATCATACAGTATCTTCAGGGGCCCGTTTCCAAATAAGACTGCATTCTGAAATTGTGCACAGACACGAATTTGTAGGCCACACTGTATAACCCAGCACATGCATCTGCAACAGAGCCGGAGGATGTGCCGAATTGCCCATTAAGGGCAGAATAAAGTACTGCATGAAGGGCCTCGGGCCCAGGTCAGTTTCATGTGGGTGACTTGGCAGCTCTGACACCCTAAACAGGTCACTCAACTTCTCCTGGCCTCGATTCTCTCATAGACTATGCAGGGTTGGTTTGGAAGTCAAATGTGGAAAAGTGGTTTGTTACTGACCTGCACTGTGCAGAGACCCACAAGGTGTTCCTTCACCAGCAGAAGCACCTTCTCCCTCTGCATCACTGGATATAATAATTCCTTGCTGCCTTTTTTCCCAATCCAACACTGCAAGAGCATATTCCTGAGTGGCTTCTCACACTAACGATGTGTTAGCTTCTGGATGAGACTAGAAGTTGCCTTAATCTTATCTAACGTTCCAAGTACCTCTGCAGAAGGACAAAGCTCAATCATTTTATGGTTCAGGACTTCCCAAAGGCAGCCAAAAATGGCACAGTCAGAGGGCATTTGGGGTGCTGTCTTCTCAGGCCCCAGTCTGGAACACCCTGCCCTGGTTAGCACCCAGTCAGCCTCAGAAATGAAACTGCAGACTGATCCCCAGAGAGATGCATAAGCAAACTGCCTCAATGGGGCTCAGGGCCGGGCCTCTAGTGCTGAATGAACCATGTACACAACTGAACCAAACAGCTCCAAGCAGGCGTGAGAACCCAAAAGGGCAGCAGCCCATTCTCCTCAGGGTGCAGCCCCACCCACAGCAGGGGAGAGGCCCCACCTGGACCTTCACCATGTTCCCGAGACACGGGTCTGAGTGAAGCCAGCTCCTTACCTGACACAGCTCTGGGCATTTGGCCAAGGCCCAGCACAGCACTGTCCTCTCTCTCCACCCCGCACTAGGGCAAGATGGGCAGCTATTAACCATGCAGGTAACTAAAGCCAAAGAGAGAGGGGGTCCTACCTCTGCCCACAAGGTTGGCAGAAGGATTTACACTTTAAATAAAAGCATGAGTTTGATGAAACAGAATTAATTGATGGATATAGAATATATAGTAGTACTGCATAATAATTCTTGACCAGAATAATTCTTTTAACCTTTAACTGAAATAATAATCATTTTTACTTTACCAATTGTGAGTGTGTGTGTACCATGCTTTATATCTAGATGTCCCCCCAAAGCCTTATGGGCTCAGAGGTGGGGTTGGGGGGAGGTAATCAGATCATGGGGGTGTGATCCTCAGCAGTTTATAGCTAAATGTGGAGGAAGTGGGTCCTTAGAGGAGGGTGGCCTGGTAGTCTGTGTCCCTCCCTCATCTCTTGATCACTCTCTGCCTCCTACTGCCCTGCCATGAGCTGTTTCTCCTCTTCAGGCCCCTGAGTCATGCCACCCTGCCTTGGAGCCAGCTGACTATGGACTGAAACCTCTACCAACTGTGAGCCAAAATAAATGGTTCCTCCTAGAGCTGTGGGTGTCAGGTATTTGTCTCAGTGACAAGTAACTAAGACTCTACATGTGTGAGTGTGTGAGTGTGTGTGTGTGTGTGTGTGTGTGTGTGTGTGATTTATTGTAAACACTCTAGTTATCACAGCAGTCCTGTTGTTATCCCCATTTTACAGAGGAGGAAAATGAGACACAGAATAATGTGCCCAAAATGAGACAGCTAGCAGGTAACAGAGCTGTGATACCTTATATTTAAGATGCATATGAGGGTTATTCCACATATATGTTGCTTGTTACTGGATCATGAGAAAATAAATGTAACATAGTAAGTTCATACTGTTTATTTTCTAGCACATTCTTTTTTAAAAAAATGATCAAAGTACCATTTGTTTACCTTCTCAAGTCTGTAGCACAGTCGTGATTAAAGTAGACTTTCTCAGTGGCATTGCCCTTGCTGTGGAGTTGCCAGGGGTAAAATTAAGAATATTCTGGAGAAACAACTGAAAAGAAAGAGGCCAGGGCTGGGACCGTAGCTCAGTGTGGTAAAGTGCACGCCTAGCATGCGTGAGACCCTGGGTTCAATGCCTACCACCATCATCAGAGACAGAGGAACAAAGAGACACTGCATTCAGAAATTATCTGAAATTTGTTCCTTACCTAAATTGGGGGAAGAGAGTTCATGAAAAGTCTTTCGCCAAAACTGCTACCAAGTTACACAACAAGGTGGAAACCATCCCCTGGGACTCAGGCAGGCCTACACAGGGGTCTGGTGCTCCAGGGTGGCATCTCAGAGGTCCCTGGCGGACTGTCAAGGACCATTGGAGACCCTCTCCACCTGTGCCTGACGGAGTGGGGAAAGGCCTGGGAACCCAGATCCCAATCTTGTCTGAGCCTCAGTTTCCTCCTTTGAGAAACAGAGGTAACTGCAGCACCCACATACCAGGAGGACAGAATAAATCAGTGTGACATCTTTACACGAGCCTTAGGGCCTGGCCCATGTAAACACATGACATGTGAGCTACTGTCGACTGTTTGTAGTGTATTTCCAGTGAATGTGCCACCCTCCCATCAGGCTCACACCTGTCTCCCCATCCTGGTCCCCAGCCCTAAGTCTTCGGGAGGAGTCTCTCGGCAGGGATAATCCTCTCCTGAAAGCTGGGGAGCTGACAGCTACACATGCGCCCCTTCCCAGGGCGTGGAGTACTGTTTGCTGTCCCCGCAGGACAGGCACCATGTTCTGTACACTGCTTTCCACAGCTTCTGGCACGGGAGATCCTGGCACTGCCAGCTCCTGCCCACCCCCTTCCCCTCTTCTACCTAATCCCTTAAGTGCCTGTCTCTGAGCTGGATCTCAAGTTACTATACCTGGGATCAAAAAGAGGAACCATAGGCTCTGCTGGCTGGAAGGTTCCCAATGGGTTCACCTATGTTAAACTTCCATTCTGAACTCAGCGCCAAAAAACGACAGCCTCTACCCGCTGCTGAGCGTGGGAAGAGACCTGGAGCAGTATTCTCAAGCGCTGAAGAGCATGTGCCTCCTTGCCGAGAGATCCTGTCATGCAGATTCCAATTGTGGATTGTGGGGGAGCCGAGACTGCATTTCTAACAGCTCCCAGGTGACAGGCTTTGGACACATCTTGAGCAAGAGGACCTAGAGGGCTTGCTGTACCAGACCAGGTGCAGAGGAAGTCCAGTACCAGGGCAGACTGAAGGCAGATTTTCATTTTCTCCAACCAGTGTCTAAGCACATTGTCTGATGGCACCATAGAAAGTATCTATTGGGCTGATGGGTGGATGGATGGGTGGGTGGACAGATGGATGGGTGGGCAGCACCTACGAATGGGAAGGTGGGTGATGTCTGACATTAAGTTTAAACTGGTCAATGGGAACCTGCGTTCTGGGAACCTGAGGCAGGAGGATCATGAATTCAAGGCCAGCCTGGGCCTACTTAGCGAGTTAGAGGCCAGCCAAACTCATTATGGAACATAACAAGAGTCTGTCTTAAAAACAAACAAATATCAGATGCATGATTTGAAACATCTGGCAATTAATATACAGTCCTATAAATCACATATTGAAGTAAAAACATCCTAAGGTAAAAATGAAAGCAAAGAGAAGGAAGGAAGACAGGGAAGGAGGAAGGGAGGGAGAGTGCAGTAAAAGATGGAAATTTAGGGTGATTATGGGTGTGTCCCACCGCCTCCACTAGACTATCAGGCACATGTAGTCAGGGTCCATGTCCTTTCTTGCCTGTTCCCCAGAACTTAGCACAGAAGTGAACCCTATCATGAGCTGGATAAACACACATCTTGGGAAATGAACAGGAATAACAGCCCCATTTACAAACTCTCTTTTAGGTGCCAACACATCACATAGGTTCATTCATTTAACTTTCATAGCAATTTACCAGGTCATTACTGTTATTATTTTCTGGAAATGAGAAAGATGGAACTCAGAAGGATTAAATAAAATGTCCACAGTCACACAAATAATTAGTAGTTGAGATTAAGACACAGGACTTCAGGCTAGGGCCAGGGATTTAGCTCAACAGCACAAGCACCTGCTTGGCAAGTGTGAGGGTGTGAGTTTGATCCCCAGTACCAAAAAAAAAAAAAAAAAAAGACTTCAGGCTGCCAGAACCCGTGCTCTTACCAAGGGTGATCCAGGTTGTGCGAGTGAGGCTTGAAGCTTATATATTCTGAGGAACATTCCTACAAAAAGTATACCAAAAACTTCTGCAAAAGATACAAAAACATACACCTGTGAGAATCTACGGCTGGGACCTTCTCTAGTGCGTGCCAGGGAGGGTTCTAAAGCTCAAGATTCACAACTCTGCCCCTGACTTTGACCACTTGCTGGAAACAGAAGAAAGGAAGAAGAAAAGTTGTTGGGAAAAGTGAGAAAGAGTCAAAGGGAGGAAAGAGGAAGGAAAACCAGGAGGCAGGATGAGTGAAACAGAGAGAGAAAGAGAGAGAGAGACAGCGCAGGTCGGGGCTGAGGAAGCTGAAGCTTCCTGCTCAGGCAGCTGCCTGTTTCCTGGTTCACCTGAGCACCAGATGAGAAAATGGAAACCTGTAGGCCACATGTTTATTCTGGCATCTAGAGGAACCAAGGTAAGGGAAAGCCCAGGGTGGCTCACTTGCCACCCCGTGGGGCTTCTCGGAGCCTGTGCTCTGAAGTCATCTGTTCTGACCTCACAGGCTCTCAGCACTGCCCCACACTTGCAATAATGCCCACTGCCCTAGAAGAAGAGCTGTGGCCATGTATGATCAGGAGCCTAAGCCACCTGGTCTTGGTTCGCTGAGATCAGGCCACACTCAGTTACATCTACAAGGAATCCTTCCCCCTGCTCAGATGCCACTGGGGTCTGCTATGGGCCATGGACGGCACACCCAGGCTACAGTGAGAGGAAACCCAGACCTCAATCCCAATTCTGCCAGGAGCCTCTTCCTCTCCTCCCGTGGCTTCCCCGACTATCAAGTGGAACCAAGTGTTCCTCACAGGGTGATTGTGAGAATGAGAGCGATGACATACAGAAGCACATTTCAACAGATGGGCTGACGCACGTGTCTAATCTAAGCTGGTCTCCCGGGACAGGTAGGGCAGAGAAATGAGAGATCTGGGTTTGTTCGGGATCAGACATGGCCTATTATGTGACCTTGGGCTTTGCCTCTCTAAAATTCAGTTTCACCACCCCTGGGATGGAGGCAATGCAGTGGACACTGTGGTCTCGCAATTTCCAGATTTCACCTCGCACATCCCTTGGTTAGGGGCAGCTGCAGCCATCAGGGTGTAGTGGGACATAAATCAGAAGTAAGTTTGTAGAGGAAGGACCTGGGCTCTAGCACCACATCAACAGTAATTTTCAAAAACCGTAACAAGCCATTGAGGCCCTTGGAGGAGACACTGGCTGGTATAACAGTCCTGTCCTGGAGAGCTTGGTTTCTGGAGTCCCACGAAGGGGCTAGAGTGCCCCTGAGGGAAGAAATCCTCTCCTTCTCCATGAGTTTTCCAATTCTGTTATTCCACACATGGCAACAGTCCCATTCTGGGGAGTAGCAAATTCTGCCATCCCAGCCCTAGACTCCTCCAACTTTCTGCAATCCCAAACAAAAGCACCCACACAACGAGAAGTCACACAACCAGGAGTCTTCTGTCAACGCCCTGCTGCGGGAAGCTGTTGTAGGTGTGTCACCTGTTCTGAGGAGGCCAAAGGGCTTATAAATGACTCCAGGTGTTCCTGCCCCCAAGTTGGGTGTCAGGTTACAAGATACATAATCATTCCAGTTTGGCAACTTCACTTATAGGACTGTTTTAATGACCAGCCCTAAAATCCCCAGATCACTCCTGGAATTCAGCAACAGAGCTTGCTGGGGAGACAGGATGCTGCTGGCCATGAGGGACCAAGGCTGGCCCCGCACTTAGGCCTCCAGCCCGTGCTGCCCCGCTGGCTAGCAGGGCCCATCCCAGGAGGCCTCCTCCAGCCTTTGGTTGAAGATCTCAGCTCAGGCTGTGGGAAACCTGGACTGCCACAGAACCAGCATGGTGAGTGTGGGCACCCCAGCAGCTAAGGCTAGGGGAGAGTGCACTCCCTATAAAGGGAACTTCGAGCAGGCTGAGGGCAGGCGCTTCTCAGCAACTGCCAGCACACCCAGTCCCTGCTGTTTCTGACCTTCCCTCTCCCTCCATCGCCCACCAAAGAAGCTGGTCACCGAAGCCAGGGCTGCCCCTTCTGAGGATTCTCTCCAAAATCCTGCCTGTTCATTGTTTGCACAGGTCTCCTGGTCTCTTGTTTGAGGTATCATTATTATTTCCAGGGCAGAGGCTGCTTGGACGTCTGTTACTCACTAGGGAAGATGATTCCTCTTCTTATTTTTTTGTTTGTTTGTTTGTTTTATTTATTTATTTACTTATTTATCGGTACCGGGAATTGAACTCACGACCACACACTGGCAAGGCAGGTGCTTATGCCGCTGAGCTAAATCCCCAGCCCGATTCCTCTTCTTTTTAAAGAGAACTGCAGAGATCTCTAAAATGACCTAGGGTGTTTGTGGACATCTGCTGGATCATTTTTGATTCTCTCCTCTTTCGTCCTCCTCATCTGAGTACCTATAGCATCTTCAATGTTTCGGGGCACAGCGAATGAACTCCATTTTTCAAGCAGGACAAGTGAGGTCCAGGGAGGAGGAGAGATATAGCTGGGTCTGAAGTGAGACTGGGAGCTTTATCTTCCTTCCTTGGCTGAGTTGCAGCACTTGCCCAAAATGAAACCAGAAGGGAAGAGAAGGGAAGCAAGAAGGGAAGAAGGGGAGGGGAGAGAAGGAGCCATTGGGGCGAAGGATATGAACTGCTGGGCCCTCATATGACCTCTTCTGAGCCTCTACCCAAGCACCTCCCATCACCCTACTGTAATGAAATAAGGTCTGGCAAGGGTAGGTCAAGGGAGGGGTGTCCTGATTTCTGCTGAACCAAGCACCAGCTGCTCTGGGGCTCCTGGTGGGGAGAGAAGTGCCAACCAGAGCAGTTACTGGGTGGCACTGAGGACACCTGTGTCTCTTCTGAGGGACCATCAGACAATGGAACAGTTCTGGGACAGATTACAGGAACAAAAACCTTAGGAGAAAAGACTACAAGGCTAGCCGTGCTGCCTTGAGACTTCAATCTTTTTGGGACTCATCTTCCCCCTCTGTAAAATGAAAGCATAATGTGACCCCCCAAGTACATGGACAGGGAGAGTGGAGGTGCTAAGTGGGCTGATATATGCGAGGTCTTTGCAAACCAGGAAACTGTAAAATGAAAGACCTTGTGACTCTAGAGGAATCCACTCCAGGAAACAACAGCCTAGTGTCACCTCTAACCCTGACCCTTTGTCACCTGGGGAATGGGCTGGGCATTGCTGTACAGGAGAGAGAAGGCACTAGGCACGCTGCAGTGGAAGGATCCGACGAGGGCCCCCAGAAGCAAGGCAGCAGCCTGGCCAGTGTTGGGAAGAGGATTGAGGGAGCTTCTGGCCCCGAGCTGGCCACTACTCCACCTGTTTCTAATAACCCTGTGTGTTCCTGCTTAATGAGGCCAGGGTTCCCGCTAAGAGGCTGGAATACTCACTGCTCCCAGCCCTGGGGAGTGGATGGGGTAATTCAGGGCAGGCTCTGTCCGCCTGCTCCTCTCCTCCCTGCCTCCTCCCTTACCTGCAGGCCCCTCCCTGGTACAGAGTCCGAGTCCTGCCTGGAGCTGACTCTTAGCCCTTGACCCTGGGTATTCCCGTGGAGGGCTGGAGCTGTGAATGGTCCAGTGCCTAGTCCTGAGCGTAAGGTGATCGGTCAAGTTCACTCTGTAGCTGATACATGGAGAGGAAACAGGTACCCATGACTGGCCACTCTGGCCTTAACCCATTACTGCCAGGAGGCCCTAAACATGCCAGAGACTCAGCAAAGAGGGTTAATACCTCAGTAAAACAAGGGCGTTGACATCAGAGGTCAAGCCCCACCTCTGCAGCTGCCCTGAAGGGAGTCCTCCCCACTGCCTCTTCCTTCTCTTGCTCGCTGGTGTAGACGAAGGATTTGCTTGGGTTTCAATGGCATTTAAGGAGTATTGTGAGTCAGTGAGCCAGGCTGCTGGCCTGGGGGATGGGGAGGACTGGAGGGTCCCCCTCAGAAGGAGGGAGAGAGCCCAGGAGCCCACAGCCCTGGTGGCACCATCATGGGCTCTGAGTAGCAAACTGAGAGTGGGGCAGTGGAAAGGCCCTAGAGAGAGAGGAAAGGAAACCTCTCCCTGCCTGCTCTCCTCCCTCTCTCCCTGCCTGCTCTCCTCCCTCTCTCCCTGCCTGCTCTCCTCCCTCTCTACCTGCCTGCGGGGAAACGGATTCATTATGACTCCATTATCACCACTTATTTAATCAGTCCCTGCCATTGGCAGGCTCTTAATGGGGGAGAGCAGGTCGAGGTCAGTGGTGGTGAGTCTGTGGCACATGTGCCACAGTGTGGTGTTTGTTACTGAAAGATTCACCAGCCTGGTCTAGGTTCTACCTTCGACATGCTCAAAACAGAGTGTGGCAAATAGAATCCAGAGGCAACCACAAGCGACCTCCAGCCCTGAAAAGGCAGATTCTCCCAAGAGTGGCAGGGAAATTGTGCGTGAGAGAAAAATCCCTGCACTGGACCTTGAAGGATGAGCCAGCTCTGTCCAAGCGGAGAAGGCAGGAAGGGTATTCCAGACAGAGGGAACTGCATGGGATCACAAGGCGGAGTGGCAGTGTGGGGACAAGGGGCAGTCTGCCATGTGGAACAAAGTACCCAGGGAACAGAGAGAGGGCACAAGCTGAGAAGTGTGGTGTCACACAAGCCCTTCCCTCAAGTCCAAGTGCAGGGTCCCCACTGTGCCGTGGAGCTCGGCAGCACCACACTGGAGAAATAGCTACCATGCTGTGTCACCCCCACAATTTGGCTGAGGTCATCACCTCACCTGGAAGGACATCAGGAGCCCAGTTCTGTTCACTCACTGCACAGTTGGGTGCCGTGCTCGTCTGTGCCAGGCACTCGAGATGCACACAGGACAGAAAACCCACCTGGGTCCTGCTCTCTTGGGTGCAGGGGCTGGAGGGGAGGCAGGGAAGAGGGACAGATGCTCACCACACAATGCAGGTTTAACCAGCAGCTGAGATGTGTGCTAGGATATGAGACAGGGAACATAGGACCTAGCCTTTTGGAGGTCACAGAGGGCTGAGATGGAATGTGAGCTGGTGGGGGCACTGCATGTGGGAGATGAGAAGAGGATTCATGGTGGAGAAATAAGAAAAACACACCACAAACAGCTTCCCAAAGCCCCAGAACAATCCTAGCACAGCAGGAATCAAACGCTTCCAGGCCTGAAAATCAGATTTCTCAGGTACCTGTTCAGATGAAAACATCAGTTCTAATCAAACACTTCAAGTTCCCAAGCCATGAGTTCCTCAAACCTAAAATGCCATATCTTATAAATCTTTTGCTTACCAGGCTGTGAGCTTCTTGGGGACAGATCTAAGTCTTCTAGTTCCAAACATAGCACAGGTCTAGCAAGGCTGAGGCACTTGGTAACTGTATGTGAATGAATGAGCGAATGAATGACAAATGATTCAAAATAGAAACCCTAGCTTCTGATCTGCATAACACTGAAAGCAAGGCTTACCAAGTCCAGCCAAAAAGCATGGCCAGTCCTATCAGAGGGGTGACTAAACTGTTTTCATCTCAGAGATCAGGGGCTGAGGGTTAGTGAGGGACAGGCCTAAGCCTGCCTCGAGACCCCAGAGACAGGAAAGAAGAGAGTTGAGCAGAGTCACTGTACCAATTCCCCTGTGACAAGTGGAGGCTCCCTGAGCCTCCCACTCTGACTAAGCATCATGACCGCAGCAGAGAAGTTGGTAAACAAGGCTCAGAGCTGCAATACCCTTCCCTACCCCTTGCTCCCAGCTCCCTACTGTAATCCACACGCAACCAGAAACTCCCATACACAGCAGCCAAAAGGAGCGCTACAGGAAGAGGTGAGAGCCTGAGACAGCGCCTGTTCCAGGGTGGCAGCACTGCCTTCTGTCCTAAGGTGTCCAGCATGTCGGACTTTGCACACTGGTAAGGCTGAACTGACCACCAGGAGTGTTTGGGCACTTTCGCAATCTCAATTTTTTTCATCTTAAGCTAGCATTCGTTCATCCACTCACTCATCATGGATCCCTGAGCAGCCACCATAGAGTAGGTATTAGCAAAACACTGTAAGATTCAGAGATGAATATGCAAAATCAACCCCAGTTTTGATCTTCAGAGATAGAGCAGGGGCAGCTTCCCAGGCAGAGCAGAGCCCTCATTCACTAATGGATATCAACGAAAAGGGTGCAACTATAGTTGAGGCTAGCCACCTCACTTCATCCCGCTGCTGCCCTGGCAACAGGAGGACACCCAATCACATCCCCAGTCCGGAGTTGCTGCTGGGAGAAACTCTCCCAAGGAGCCGAGGAGCTGGAGCTGTCAGTGATCTTACAGAGAATAATCACGCAGGAGCCCTGTCTTGCCTTCAGCCTAAGGCAACAAGAGCAGCACTTTGTGTTTTGAGAAGCACTTTCACATCCAGAGTCTCCCTTTGAGTAAGAAAGACACCCACTCCCTCAGATGCTGACATCTTCATTCTACAGATGAGGAAACGGAGGCACAAAGATGTGAAGTAACTCAAAAAGTTCAGCCTAAAGGGGACAGAGCTGGGACTCCAAACCCTGGAATTCCCTCACTCTTGTCCAAGATGTAGACTCAGAAGATCAAACCCGAAGTTGCCTGAGCAATCGTAGAGCCAAGGCATCCCATTTCCTTGTCTCAAAGCTGTAAATTTTCCAGTGAATTGTGCTTTGGAGTGAAGCCAGTGCACCGGCCAGGGTGCAGGGAAGACGAGCGATTTCCACAAGGAGACTCCCTCGCTCACTGGTCTACTAAAGATCATGGTGAACAAAGGAAATACACAAACAACAAGAAAACTGTGGGTGAATTGAAACTTATACTTTCAAGAAAAATACAGCAAAGTTTCATAGCCAAGGTTGCCCAGGAAAAAAACACCTAAATTGCATGCAATTGTAAAGGATAGAAAACCAATTTAGAGAAAGTTTTGAGTTGAATCAAGACTAGTTTTATTGGACAGAAGAAACAGAGAGTCCAGGCTAACAGTTAGCTCTTTGGAATCACAGACCCTGGAGAAGAATCTTAGATGTCACTTAGCTCAGTGGTCGCTGAGTCTGGTCTTGTGCCCCACTGAAATCTCACGCAGACCTCCAAAGAAGCCCCAGGGATTGGAGGGCTGTGGCCCCACCCACTCCTGCCCTGCCCCCACCTCCCTGCCCTGGGGAGTCAGCCCAAAGCCCAAGGTGCCAGAGACCGTATCTAGGCCTACTGTCAAAATATCTTCATAGTTCAGCTTCTGCACATGTGCCTTTCCTAGGAAGCTCTGGGTGCTCAACAATCTTCCCTCGCCCTCAAGAAAGGACCTCCTGTTACCCCACTGTTCGTTCTCAGAGCCCTTTCCTGCGGCCCCCTTGAGATGGTTTAAAGGACCATGTTTGCCCTGGTCCTTCCGTTGGTCTTTGCTTTTCTGTCCTGCATCTTCCGCCCTCTCTTCAGAGAGCATTCACATAGGTCAGATGACATCACATCAGGGTCCCCTAAATGTCCTGGCCACTTCCCTGAATTGCATTTAGTCCACAGCTTGCCCTCCTGCTGTCAGGCCTGTTGGCCTACAAAGCCACCAAAATAGCTACCATCCGTTCATCCCCTGTCACCTACATGCCAGGCTCTCTACAAAACTCTTTCCCATTAATAATGAATAATGCTTGAGTATCTACTATGTCAAGCACTTACCAGGTTCTATTGTAATATTGTTATTAATTATTAAGAGCAATAAAATAATATCTGCTCCATGGAGATGAGATCATTGCCTCTTGTCCACTGCTGTGTCTCCAGGCTACCACCACAGTCCCTCATTCAATGAATAAAGTATTATTATTATTATTATTATTGGAACAGCTAATAGTTCCTACTCTGTACCAGGCAATGTGCTATTTGGTACTCATTAGGAAGAAGACAGTGAAAGTCTCTCCCTGTCTCTCTGTCTCTTTGTGTCTGTCTGTCTGTCTGTCTGTCTGACTCTCTCTCTCTCTTTCTCTCTCTCTCTCTCTCTCTCTCTCTCTCTCTCTCTCTCATGAAATCAAGATTCTCAGTGGTTAATAACTTGCCTAAAGCCTGAGGCCAGTGACCAACAGAGGAAGGATTCAGACCCAGGGGGTGGGATTTCAGGGCCTGAGTTCTATCCACCGTCTAACACCCCCAAACATCCTAGCAAATGGCATTCCAGTGAGGAAAAACTCCATGAGGCATTTGCAGAGTTATATGAGTGGGCAGAAAAATGGGAAAGGAACTTCAGGTTATGCAACCTCAAAGTAATAATGCAGAGAAGTCCCAGAAGCACCACTGCAGCACTATTTATAAGATCATGAATTCAGAGCTCCCAGGAGAGCAATCTAGGTTAGCTGAGACCTATGCTGGCAGACTGACTGCAGCCAGATGGTTATCATCAGAGCATCCGCCCACTCCTACCCTCAAATGCAACTCCAGCGCTGACCCTCTGTGACGCCAAGTGCAGTCTGCTCCCCAGTCACCAGGGTGATTGGAGCAGATGGAACCATTGTCCACATATTAAACTCCGTTTCAAGCACCAAGCCAAGACCATCAGATGCATACTTTTAATCTCCACCAACAACCTTTTGAAGTAAATTGTATTCTTCCCATTTGACAGATGAATAAACTGAGACTCAGAAAATATTACACACTTATGAAAGACAGACATGACTGAGGAAGGCAAAGCTGGATTTGGGTCAGTGCATCTGCTCAAGAGAAGGCACAAGGATGATCCCCTTCTGATCCTCCAATGGAGCCACAGGGATTGGAGGACTGTAGCCCCACCCACCCCTGCACTACCTCCACCTCCCAGCACTTTGGGCGGGCTAAGGGGTGCTCCACCTAAAGCCAAGGGGTGCTGAGACCCATCAAACCACAAAGACTAAGCAAGGGGAACCACACACTAGCCTGGGAGACCAGAAAAGTACCAGAGGGGTTTCAGGAGGGCTTGAAAAGACACACTTGTACCCAGCATGTGGCACAGCCTACACAATCACTGCTCACTACTGTCATCCCCTGAGGTCAGGTTTATCACACCCACATTACACAGCATGAAACTCAACCTCAGAGACAAAGACTCTGCCCCAGGTTGCTCAGCAGGACAATGTAGAAGCCAGACCCTCTAACACCAAGCTCTCTCTTCTCTCCCCATTTTTCTTCTCACCATCTTAAAGCTTAAGCATAAACTCTACAGAATTATTTTATAAGCCTCAGGCAGCATCTCAGATGGCAGGTAAATCGCAATGTTTGGGGAATTCTGCTAAGCTTTAATCTCCATCAGCACTTCCCAAAACAGTGTATCTGACCCCTGGTAGCTCTCTGGAGTCCCTTTCCTCTCCTGGCCAGAAACAATCCTCAGATATGCAGAGGGAGAGTCACCTTCCTTCCCATCAGATCCTGATGGGATTGCAAAGTCAGCTCAGATGGTGGGCTTCCACCATCTGGGAAGAGGAAAACTGAACGAAGTAGAATAGAGCTCAGTAGGGTGGGGAGAAGGAACTGCTTCCCCTAGGACCAAGAGAAGGGTGATGTAGGCTCCTAGGGGCTACTAGCATCTCCCCACCAGGAAGAAAGTGTGCCTGATGGGGTCCCTGGGCTGCCAGCAGTTCAGTTCCACCCACTGGGCCTGTACTGATGTCTCACTCCTGCCTTCCTCGCTGTCCTACCATTTGACTTGAGAGAAGAAATTGTAACACTGGAGCCTCAGTTTCTCCACTTGGGAATCAAGAATAATCACCTCTCTACCATCTTCCAGGGCTCTGCCTAGAGTTAAGAGCTGTGCCCAAACACAAAGGCTAGTTCTTAAAGGACAGAGCTGAACAGCTGACTGGCAGCAAGATAATGGCAGGTCACCTGACACCTCTCCGATCGATCGTCCGGGCCCTGCCCTAAAGCTGTTATACCCTAGAAGGAGGACTGAAGTCCCTGGCTCAAACTGTCAACAGGTCAGCACCTATGTGGCTTTGAACGAGGCAAAATGGTTTCTAATGTAGCAGCTAAGGCTGACGCTAGACCTAAAGGAAAATGTGTGGCTGTAAGTAAGGACATTAAAGCCAGAGTTTGGGGCAGAGTTTGCAAGAATGCTTCTGAAGGTTCCTTGTGTGGAGCCAGGGCTGAGGGACCTGTCTGCAGATAAGATCACAAGTCAGAGGCTCCTTAGAAGTCAGCAATGGTCGTCACCTCTGAGAACCTTCCACACCACTGTGCACTGCTGCCTCACAGCCAGGCCTGGGAAATGCAGCCCCCCTTCCCCACCCTGATCACACGACCTTCCACATCCTCCTCCTCCACGTTACCTTACCTGTCATGACTGAGGCACCCAAGAGACAGGATCCTGCATGCCTCCTGGCAAAGGCATCAGACTCCCTACCACTGAAGCTGGTGGAGAGGGCACTGCTCCAGGCAGTAGGGTCTGGGTGGGATGTAGGTCAGGGCTCAGAAAATGTGAGGCCACCTAGAAAAGCCCCTGCGTACCTGAGCCAACTGCACCCCAACCCCACTCGGAGCTGACTGTGAGCAGCCTTTGGGTCTCTTGGCTCACCCAGAGAACGTTCCCCACCCTGTCCCCTGGGCTTCCCCCACTGCTTTACCACTGGTCTCAGCAACCTAGCTGCCACCTGCCAGAGCCTCAGAGGACCTGTTTATCTCATCGCCTAGCAACAGCAGCAACTCTGGCTCTTGGTTTTCCCTCTGAGATCATGGAAAGCCAGGGCTTGTCCCCCCACAGGAGCTGGAAGCTGCCAAGGCCGTAGCAGGGCTAGAAAGCCCTCTTTTATGCACCCCTCATTTTTTCCCCTTTGTCCACACCCCAATTATTCCAGCTCTCTCTCAACTGACATCTCTCCAGAGCAAGATAATGCAGAGTCAGCACTGCAGGGAGGAAGTGAAGAACAAGGTCTAGACTCAGGCTGCTTGGCAAAGATAGCAGACAAAGGAACTGGCCTGGCTTTCTGTTTCCTTGGCCTCCTGAGCTGTCACCTCTTCTTCACCTCATTATTAGCCTGATGAAATACTAGCTTGTTTCATTGTGAGGTTATTAACTCTTTTATCTGCTCCATCATCTCTGAAAGACAGTTCCCAGTTACCTGGCAGGGACCTGAGGTCCGGAGAGGTTGAGAGGTGTAACCAAGGCTACACAAGAAGTCAGAAGATGCTAGTTCTTTGTGTCTTTTGTGTAGCATACGAAACCTCCTATCCCCCTAAAAACAGGTACTGCCTAGGGACTGGGTTCATCATCTCTGATCTGAAAGGGAAACAGTATTCTAGAAGGCCCATTTTCTATTTGCAGCCTGGCAAAGGCATCAGACTGCCTCTCACCCAAGCTAGCAGAGAGGGCACCGCACCACTGGGGGCAGTAGGGTTGGGGCGGGATGCAGGTCAGGGGTCAGAGTGTGTGAAGCTGCTCCGAGGAGCCCCTGAGCTCCAAGATCTAAAAACATAATGACACATAGATAAGAAAGGTACAAACCCAATGGAAGAGGGAAGCAGGGATGCTAACGCCAATACACACCCTCCCTCCTGCCCAGCACAGCAGTGGGACTCCATCGCGGGGAAGTGGAGACTCAGAAGGACCCAGTACCTGCTACTGACACTCACCTAGTGGGTTTCTGAAGTTTCAAGGAAATGAAAACAACAGCCCCCTAGGTCCAGAATCCTGGAGCCAAGAGCTGGTCTCTTACTTAATGTTCTGTAGCAATAGCAGCTACTTCTCTGCAAATAGGGATAAGCTCTCAAGGTCATTCCAAGGATATCATTTATGAAAGAACGACATTGCAAGCTATATAGCAATATTCAGCTGCGGCGGTTACCTGTCCTACCTCCACTTCTGGGTCCTGGCGTGATGCCTTTCAGCTGCCAATGACCCTGAAAAGAAAGGAAGGAAGGAAGACAGGAAAATAGGAAGAGAGGGAGGGGAAGGAGAGTCTGAGCTAATCAGGCAAAGGCAGATGTTCTTCAGCCATCAGCTTCTCTCCCAGTTCTAGCTCTACCTCCACCTTTTCCAGCCCGGGCCGTCCTGCGCCTCAGGACCCGGGCACTCCTGCTCGTCCACTGTCCTCCACATGGCAGGAGGACACTGACTAGACTAAACCCGTGAGTCAGGGCTCTGCAGCAGACTGAATCAGCAGCACAGACAGGCCCAGCCTAGCCACATCCCCGACAGAAAGGAAAACGCCAGTGCCTTCACCAGAGCTGGGCTGGGGACGGGCACAGCAGCTAGGCCAGGGCGGAAGTGGCCAGGACCTAGGTTCAAGTGAGGATATAAAAAAGATGTTTCTAGCAAGACAGAAGGGTGCACAGTTGGCCTTTGCTGACTTCTCAGCTTCGTTCTTCCCTCTGTCACTGCCATCACAAGACACTTCTGTCTGGCCTCGGCGGGAGTCGCCCGGTGACTGGGTCTCTGACTCTCATCTGGTATTCACTTGTCTCAGCCCCATTCTCTCTTTTCCTCAGCCCAGAATTTATTCTTGGCTGAGAGGGGATGGAGCTGGCTATACATTCCTGTTTCTATATGGATCAAGAGGGCATTGATGGTCCCCAAATGCCACTCGTAGGCCTAAAATGTACTTACCTCCTTGGTCTTTAGCCCGATACTCATGATCCACAGCGGCTCCTTTTACCGGAGATATTCTGTGATCTCTCTGTGTCGGTGACGTTTACCCATGAACTTCAAGAAAACCCAAGGAATGATCCACTAAATGGAAGAACCTAGTCTCCATGATAGAGCAAAGCAGTATGAGGACTAGAGTGACCTCCTCTGCCCACTCAGCAGAGCCAGCCACTGGCTTCTTATTTTCTCTCTTAACCCTGGGTGTACAGCATTGGATAAAGCATGGCCTTTAATTCAGAGTGGTTTTCACTCTTGGCCCATGCAGGGCCCATTTGGAACTCTAGAAGTTAGTGAGTTTAACAGTGGAGTCAGCTTCATACACCCTGACAAATCCTAGGGCTTCAGTAATGACCTCCATCTAATCACGAGATCCTGCTTCCTCTCTCACGTGCGCATCTGTGCCCCAGCAAGGTAGGTGGAGAGGTCTCTTCCACTCGTTAACTTAGCTGCTAATGATGATACATCTCTTACAAGGTGGCAACCATGCCAGCTGCACTCTGCCAAAGTTGGCATCACTCTGAGTCCTGTTCACTGCTCCCTTGCTCTTCTGAAAACGCTTCTGGACCATGTGTAGTCTGCTGGAAACTTCTTTAATTGTTGATATTCAAGCACTAATGCCACCTATCTTATTTTATGTCACTGTAATTCATTTCTTTTGACTGCAGCCCAGCATTTCACTGTGAATACTGTGAATACAGGCAGCTTATGAAAGACTCAATAAACACTGACGTCAATAAATATTTATTCATTACTTACGACATGTGGGACATTGTAGGGGAGATCAGGGATGCAGTGATTAACGGCAGGCAGTTTCCCCTTAGAGCAGTGCATTTGGTTCACATTTTTGCTTTCTCCCTTTTGTTTGCAAATGGGGATGAATCATTTGCTGCAACCACTACTCAGGGACAGCATTAGCCATGGTGGGCCCTGGGTTGCTTTAGTTCAGCTCAAGGTGAGGAGCCAAGGCCAGGCAGGGAGCAGACCTTAAGCGTTTCCTTCTGTGTCTCAGCTTCTGCCACAAATCCTCACCCAGCAAAGGACATAGTCAGTGTCTATTGAATGAATAATAAACAAAAGCAATCCTGCCCTGCATTCCCAAACCAATGCAGGCAAGCATGAGCGGGTAGACTCTGAAAAAGAAGGAATCGATGGGTAAGGGGATTCGATGGATGCTCTTAGCATGCTGCCAGTCCCTCTGCTAACCTCCCGCATCTCAGCAAACATCCTCACCTGCTTATCCAAAACCCCAGGGCATCCCTTCCCCTGGCAAGGCCCATTGCCTTTATTTCCAGACACTTGTGGAATCTTCTCTCTGCCACCCACCTCCTTCCCTCTCCTGTCCTCACCTCACTCTAGCCAGGCCAGTCTCTATGCAGTTTCTTCAGTGCCCCAAGTTTGTTCCTGCCTGGTTGGCTCTTTCTGCGGTTAAAGTTCTTGCTCAGATGCCACCTCCCTGGCTAGGGGAGATGCCCCCTAGTCACCCTTACTCAGAGTCCCCATTCGAAACCTCCACCCAGGCACTGTCTGTCTCACTCCACTTTGCTCTCTGATAACTCCCACCAGGCTCTGGTCCTTTCTTACCTGTTCATACCTGTCCTCCCTGGCTCCTCTCAGATGCAGCCTTTGCTGTCTGCTCTGGGACCCTCTCCCCCCCGCTGAAGGCCTGCTTTTTTGCTGTTGATTCCATAGCTCCTGATACAAGATGGACCCTCACCAGCTTCTATTTAGTTTGGTGATTATTTAATGCTACTCACGTTGGTTACCAGATACTTCATATCAATCCTTTTTACCCTTGAGTTGGCTGAGTTAGATGAAAGGATTTTGTAAACTATTACATGCCAATTGTACACAAATTGCTGTCAGCATTATCATTACCTGACTCTAGCCACAACAAGGCAGGTTTCTCCAATCTGTTTTCATCATTATCCTGGAAAATTTCCCCTCCATCCATCCCCAGCGATGACAAAGGAGAGGAGAGCCACAGTGTGGAGCCGATGTGCAGAGTGGAGTATCAATTCCACTCAAGTCACTGAACGGCATTTCTGAGAGCGTGGTCTTAGGGTATCATCAACACTTGTGCACAAATGCGAGAGCAAGCACTTCTTGCACTTGCTCGCACCACTTTATAGATGCACTGAGCACGTGCTCATATGCAGGGTCACACGTAAAGCACACGTGTCTCTTTTTATGCTGGACCAGACACCCGGGTTCCTGCCTCTGAGCCCTTCCATTTCTTTCTCCCGCCTCCTAGAAGCTTTCCTACCTCTTCTTCTCTTTCCCAGTCTGCCTGAGGGTGTGGAATCCCTGGGCTCTGTTGAGGTCTAAGTGTCCATGCAGGGGATTTGCCTGACCCTTTGTGCAGAGGTCATGGTACCCCCAGTGTTGGCCAGAGACAAAGTAAGGCTCTGTACATTTCCATATACACTCCATGCATGAGGTCATGGCTGGCTGACGTAGTATTCAGACAGGTGCTGCTGTCTGCAGAGGCTGAACTGGAATCCAAGCACTGCATACTATTAGCTGTGTGCCTTGGGCAAGATCCTCAAACTCTTTGGGACACTCTGGGCAGAAATGCCATTGTATATTCTGATAGTTCTTGTGTGTGTTCATTTCATTGCGTATAACATCCCTTAAGTAAAACACTCAAATCAAAAGTAAACCTCTCAATGAGGTTTTACACATACAAACATACAAGTAGCCAACACCCAGAACAAGATCTACAAGTTTCTCAATATTCCAGAAGGCTGTATTGTGCTCCTTCCAATAACCACCCCTCCCTCCCTGGCTGTAACCATTATCCTGTTACAACCTCTTAAACTTTGACTCTTAAACCTCACGCAGTATATACTTTTGTGTTTGGTTTCTTTCCTCCATCATCATGTGTATGACTTTCACCCAGAAATTTCAGAATTTCACTGTATTTAGTACTATTATACTCTAGTCTAGTGCTGTAATTCTATAAATTATGTAAATAGACTACACTTTATCTGCTCTGCTGGTAACTGACAATGGGGTTTCTTCTGATGGTTCAATATTACTAAGGAAGCTCCTATGAACATTCATCTGTAAGTTTTTGCTAGATATATACATTCATTTCTCTTGGCTGTATCTTGGATCAGAATTATTGGGTCAATAAATCAGAGAATAGTCATATATTTTGCATTAGTAGATTTAATCAAACCGTTTTCCAAAGTATTTGTATGCATTTACACTCCACAAACAGTGGATGAAATTTCCAGTTGCTCCACAAGCTCATCAGCACCTAATATTGTCAGCTTTTTTAGCTATTCTGATGTCTATGTAGAGATATTTCACTGTAGTTTAAATTTGCATTTGCCTCAGATGTAAAGGCACTAAATATCTTTTAGTACTTATTAGTCACTTTTTTTTTGAGACAGGGTTTCAATATGCACTTCATTCTGGCCTTGAACTCACTTTGTAGCCCAGGCTAGCCTCAAACTCTCAGTAATCCTCCTGCCTCAGCCTCCTGAGTGCTGGGATTTGTTAGCCATTTGTAAAGTATCTATTCAAGGTTATATAGAAATATGCCATCTGTGAAACTAGGCAAACTATTGACAAAAACAGATAAGGCAGAATTCAGCAATATACATAACATATTAATAACTAGCTGTTTCAATAGTTGCTAACTAATTGTTATGGTTAGTAAACTAGTTAGGCCAGGTCAATAGGTGCATGACTGAATTTTTTATCCTGAACCAATCATATAGCTCTCACAGAGACCCCCACTTAGATTTAGCAGAGTGAAGGGAACACACCCAAGAACCAAGGATCTACTGAGGCCTGCTAGCCCCAACCTTAGAGGTTCCCTCACCCAACTCACTGTTTTTCCTTCATTACAGGATCCCAGCAGTGACCATCCCCTGAACAGCCTCGGTAAGCTCAGTCCAGCTTTTTTTTGTCTCCTTCAGCCTCTGAGTTTCAGTGACCAAGTAGACATCGAGCTATTCTCACATGGCCCTCACAATCTCCTACCACATGCTAAATGGTACAGGAGACATCCAGCTCCATTCGTCCATCATTCAATAAATACTAAGTAATCGGGCCGGGGGTTTAGCTCAGTGACTTAAGCGCCTGCCTGGCAAGTGCAAGGTCATGAGTTCGATCCCTGGTACCAAAAACAAAAAAAACTAATTCATCCTAGGAAGAGGAGACCTAGTCTGTGGGGAAACAGGATTAATAAACCTAAAGCTCCAGGAGCAAAGATTCCCCAATTCCATCATTGTGCCAGGGCCTGGGCTGCTACTGGGCCACAGCAGTAAGACAATCATGAGTTCACAGGCCACCCAGGCTGCCAAGAAATAAGCTGGCCAATGTTTTCACTGGATGGAAAGAAAATGGCGGTGTTTGCTTGTTTTGCTATAGAAAAATAATCTAATACATAGAATATTCCCAAATTTAAATGTTACATTTGGTTGTAGCCTGGATCAGGATTGTTGGGTAAATAAATCATAGAATAATCATATATTTTGCCCTAGTAGATTGAACCAAACCATTTTTCAAAGTACTTATATGAGTTTACATTCCCACAAATAGCATATGTTACGTTTTCTTAAACCACTGATCTCTATTCTTGACATGGCTTACTGGATACATAAAACAAAGCATCAGTTAATATGGACAGATCAATAAGAAAGTGCCTGATCCTGCTTACTTTGACAGTTTATTTCTCGGTTGAGGGTCATGAGTTAATAATGAACACAAACAATGGAATCTTCAGCAAGTAAAAATGGTGATTTGTTTAGGCTTTGGAATTTAATAGAACAGTGAACCATGATGACCCCAAAGAACACTGGGCTCCCTAGCACTCCACCCAGTGAGTAAACCTGAAAACCACCAGACTAGAAAAAGAGTTGATTCTGCTACAGATGTCTGGAGTGCAGGGAGTGAACAGTTCCAGCTATTCAAGTGGTCAGGGATGGCCCCAGGGGCCAGGCCCTACAAGATGAGTCAAACGTCAGCAGGCAGAAGGAAGTAAGGAAGTCTCATGGGAGAAGGGAAGAACCCAAGCCCTTCGGACACAGAGGTGAAGATTAATAGGTTGTTCTGGGCCAGGAGCAAAGCCGCCAGGGCAGAGCTGGGCTCTGGCAAGGACTGGCTGTGGAAGTCCATTAGGCTAATTACTGACTTTGAAAGCACAGAAAAGAGAACAATCCAGATGTGGAGGTCACAGGGAGCCAGGAAAAAAACATCAAATTTCAGGAAGCTGTGTCCAGTAGCAGTGGCAGACAGGATAGAGGAAGGATTGAAGGCGGCTATTCATGGCTGAGAGGAAATTAAACGAGGTGTGAAGGGTTCCTTCCCGCTAGGGAACGCAGGCGAACCCTGAGAACATCCGGGGCGGCAGAGCTTGGGCCCTGGACTCAGGGACTCATGGCCCCTGGCAGATCATTCACCCCCACCCAAGAAAACAAACACAGAAAATGTACCCAGGGGTAGGTGCTCAATAAGTAAACCATGAATGCATGAATGAAAAAAATGTCACTACATTAACAGGAGAGAGGATAGTTTTGAAGACAGGTTGCTAAAATGTTAAAGAGCTGACATTATTGATAACCTGTTTTGTGCCAGGCCCTCACAATATACAGACAATACCCCTGACAGTCCATATCCCCAGCACCTGGCCCCTGCGTCCAAGGTTAAAACTCTCTTTTAGGAAAACATGAAGTTTTCATTAATATCAGCATTTCCTGAACACCAAATTCTGGCAGGACATCATTCTGTGCTTTTGAAGAGCAGAGGAAAAGGACAGAACCAGACAGGTGTCTAGATATCATACAAAGCAGGATAAAAAGAGATCTGAAGACAGAAGGAAGGGGTGTGCTTAGGAGAATATTCATTCAACACACACTTGGTGAATGTCTCCTGCAGGACAGGAGCTGTTTTAGGCACTGGGGACTCAGTAACACACAAAGTCCTGCTTCATGCAGGCTTCATTTCAGGGAAGCAGGAGACAGGAGACACAAAACAGGTAAAATATAAACATTCATAGGACCAGGCTATGGCTTGCTTAGGTCTCTCCAGCTATCACACTTCCTGCCCTAGCTCTTCCTGGAGGAGAATCCACACTGCACCTCCCCAGCTTTTTGTCTGCAAGGAGAGGGGACTGGAAAGAACCCACCTCTGCCACTTACTGAGAATCTAACAGTTCACAGCCATTCCCATGTCCCATCTCCTTGAGTGGCCATGTAGTGAGGTGCACATGTAATTATTACCCATTTTAGGCCGCCATGGGCACCTACTTCATCTCCCTAATCCTCTTTTGATTCAGTCCACCTCCTCCCTGATGGATGATTCCTCTTTCTAAATATTGTTTGAGCATGTTTCTCTACTGCCCAAAAACTTTTGACAGTTGCTCACTATCCTCAGGACTTTAGCATGGCTTTCAAGGGTCTTAACAAACTGAGTTTGTTTTCCTGCTTCCTAACATGCTTTGATCCACCTCAGATTGTAGGTCACGGGCACTCACAGCTCCCACTCCATGTCACGCCTAGGCTGGTCCAGCGACACCACCTATATCTAAGTGCTACCCACTCAAAAAGCTGTCCCCAGCCTACCTTTGATGGTGCCTCTAGTATAACACATGCCACCTTCCACACTTTCATTCATGTTCCTGTTTGCCCCTTCTCCAGATTGTGATTTCCTTAAAGACAAGAGCAGCCAGGTGTAAGAGTACATGCCTATAATCCCACGCTCTGGGATGGTGAGACAGGAGGGTTCCACATTCAAACTCAGCCTGGGCAACCTAGCAAGACCCTATATCAAAATCAAAAGTACAAAGAGGGTTGTAGATATAGTTCAGTGCAAGCACCCTGGGTTCAACCCCTAGAAACACGCGCACACGCACGCACGCACGCGCGCGCGCACACACACACACACACACACACACAAAGACAAGAAAAATGCAAGGACTTACTGTTTGTTGACTGACAGAGATGGCAGCCATCCAGTTGCAACCATCCATAAGTATTTATTAAGCCTCTACTCTCAGCTCTCACTGTGCTGGAGGGCTCGACCTTCCTAAGCTTAAGTTTAATCAAAAGCTAAATCGGGGATAAGAGGAATACATCTAATGTTCAATAGCACGGTGAGGAACTGTATTTAACAATTAATTATATTTCAGGAGAGTTTTTGAATATTCCCAACACAATGAAATGACAAGTGACTGGGATAATAGCGGCACCAATTAACCTGACTGGATCATCATACATCGTATATCTGCATTGCAATGTCGTACTGTAGCCCACAAACATGTATAATTACTGTCAATTAAAAATTAAAAGATATTTTAAAATATGTCAGGAAAGGATAAAGGATCGCACGATGATACACATTCATGTTCACGCTAGACTTGGCCAGTCCCAGGGCAGACTCGGTGCAGACTGAACAGGGGACACATCCTAGGACAGGCGAGGACAGGGATGGCAAACCTACGAAACACATGTTATTGTGGTTTTTCTTTTAAGACAGAAGATGCTACTGGATGAGTTGGTTTCTTCTGAATTAAAACCTCAATATTCTGGTTTAGTTGCCGTGTTAGCCCACACATCAGTGGATTTGGGGTTGCAGTTTGGTCACTCAGTCTCTAAAAGTTTTGCCATCCTTGGGCTGGGGAGGCAGGAGCAGGCAGGGGTTGGAGGCTCATTGACAGAGAGCCTGTGAGAGGTGGGTAAACCTGAGTGGGGGAAGGAGGCGGGCTGGCTTGTCCTTAGAAGAATCCCCCAGCCTAAGCAGACTTTCCAAGACTGCTATAGACTGGGGAGGCTCCAAACACTGACCGCACACTCCTCCCCTCTGCCTCATACATCTTGCAGATGCCAACCCTCCACGTAAGCCCCGGACTCCGAAGGAGACCTTCAGAAAGGTGGGGATCCCCATCATTGTGGCACTTTTGAGCCTGATGGCCATCGTCATTGTGGCTATCCTCAGTAAGTTACAGCCCCTAACCAACCTTTGCCCCCTGAGTAGGTGCTGGTACCCTGCCTCATTTACCCAGAGCTCCACCTACCTCCTCCACCCCCACAGCCAGAGGTGGGTGATCTGCATAAATCCCTGCAAAAACAAAAAAGGAAAAGTGCTTCCACCCCTGCTCTGAAGGGAACCTTCTTCTAGGAGTGAAAGGGGAAGATGAACTCAGCTCTCATCCGTCTCTCCTCATTTATCTCAGATTTCTCCTTCACTTGTGACACATGTCACAAACCCACACAGGAAACTGCAGGGCACCACTCCTGCCTCCTCCTTCCCATTTCCTGCAGATTGACAGCTGTGTGGGTCTCAGCAGACCTTGGGGCTGCCAGGACAGGAAGCATTTCTGTCAGTGAGACACACAGGAGTCATCTGGAAAGGTGGCACCCCCCACCTTTTGCTCTGTCTTCATCACTGTGAATGTCTGAGCCCTAGTGTGACCCTGAGAAGCCCACTCTGTGACACATAAGACTAAGCTATGTGAGCAGTGATTCCCACCGCCTTGTCCAGCTCCCACACCCTGCATCTGAGTCCATCTCACAGTCACAGCAGGTTACTGACCACAGCAGGAACTGAGGCATGGGAGACCAGACTAGAAATTAGGACACTGAGGACAGAAACCCTGGCTCTGCCACTTGCTGCTGGGAACCATAAATGGACTCTCTGTCTCCCAGCTGTGGCCCAGGCTATACGTTTGCTAATCAGGCAAGACTATCTGGGCACCCTGGGAAGGGCTATCTGTTTGGAAGCCATTTGCTTTGAAATTAAGGTGGCCTCTGCACCAACAGCAGCCACCAATCTTGTCAGAGGATACTCAGAGACCTCCTAGTCTAACCCCTCACTTTGTAATGGACCACTGAGGCTCAAAAGGAGGTGCAGCAAACAGGGACAAAGCTGGAAGGGGGTCCCAGACCTTTGACTAAGCAGATCCAGTTCTGTGCCATGGCAGGAGAAATGTAGACCCACAACATAAGCGCCACCTAAATCCCTTGGATGGGTGTGTGAGACGCAAACAAATCCAAATCGTTTCTTCTTGAACTTGGCTGGCCTGACACGACAGTGATTGTGATAGCTTTTACTACTACCACAAAATACCTGAGATAATCAACTTATAAAGAGAAAAGGGTTGCTTTGGCTCAGTGTTATGGAGGTTCCTGCTCATGGATCAGTTCAATCCCCACTGCTTTTGGGCCTATGGCAAGGTCGCACATTACAGCAGGATGACAAAGCAGAGCAAATCGCTTTATATCACGAGTCAGGAAGCAGGAGGCAGAGGAAGAGGCTGTGGTGCCACAATCCGAATGCACCTGGCACCCTAAAGACCTCCCACTAGACCCCATCCTGAAGAGTCCACCACCTCCGGATAACGCTTTCCTGGGGATCAGGTTCTGGGGGACATCCCAGGTCCAAACCACAGTGGTGGGTCTGCAGTGCTCCCCAGGTCTGCCTTGTTTTATTCAGATTAATATTAAAACAAGCTTGCTTTCTCTGAGCCTATGTTTTGCCACAATGGAAGGAGAAGAGAGCAAATACATTCAAAGGAAGCCATAAAGGCCCCGAATCATAATTTAGAGTTGGGCTCCTGCTATCCCAGAAAGCCATGCATGGTTTCCATGCTCTGGGTCCTCCCAATCCTGGAATCAGAGGTGGCAAACAAATCCTTCACCCTCAGCTAGGCTTTCTCAATAACTTTGGCTCCTGGGCTATCAACTGCTGACCCTGTCTCCGGGATTTGTCCCAGAAGGCTGGGATGGTCTCACCTTACTCTGGCTCCTGATCCTGAACCAAACTTGGAAGGTCTAAGAAATTCCTGGCCTGCTCCTTCTTTACATCACTCAAGAAAGGAGCATCAGGGCCAGCAGAACTCACCCTCAGATCCTTGTGGGAGGTAAACAGATGCTGGCTTTACGACGTGAGCACTGTGAGGCTTTGGGAAATAAGCCCTAACCCTTCCATCTTCGGCTCCTTATCAGTGCTATCAATTAGAATGACCCCTCTCTCCTGAGGTTGTTGCCAGGATGCATGGGAACAGCATGGAAATTTACCAGCAGACTGATGAGTGGGAGCCATCATAGAACTTCTGCCACTTGGACAAGCTGAGACTGATGCTAAACCGGAGAGAATTCACTTAGGAGAGAGGAGTTCCTTCCTACCGGATTTGGTCTGACTGTGTCATCACCAAAGAAACTTTTGGAAATAACTGTCCCCTAAGGGACTGATTTCACTAAATGCATTCCTGTCTGCTTAAAATGGAAAAGGAACAACAGCAGTGACTGAAGCTGGCAGAATCTTAAGACAGAAGGCAGAAAACAAAACACCGTTCTCTTCATAAGTCTTTCAATTCCAGATAAAAACACCTACTTCTAGAACTATACTTAGGAGTTACAAAAGACATTTACACAACTACCAGCTTACCACTTTTCTCACCAGCCTGTGAGACAGGTACTAGCATTCCACTGTACAAAGGGGGAAACATTCCTAGCTGAGGAAGGGAACACACACAGTAAGAAACAGAGCCAGAACTAGGTCTTGGGACCCCCAAGTTTCCCATCTGTCGCCTGTATCATTACCTGAGCCAGAGCTCAGAGTAAAAGATTAGCAGACCCATTTCTCAATTTCCCCCACACACATTCTCACTCTTCTGCCATCTTCTAGATGGGCCTGTGCTATTATCCCCACTTTTCATACAAGGAAGCTGAGGCTCATGACCAAGTAGATCTGCTAGTAAGCAGAGAATGGACCCAGATTTGACTGTTTCCAAGCCCAGCATTAACTTTCAGAAAAACACAGCTCTCACTGTCCCAGCTGCCTGCATGACCCTCAGTCCCCTGTGCCCTCTTTGCACTTCCCTTCCAGTCAAGGTGATTCTGGACAAATACTACTTCATGTGCCAGCACTCTCTGCACTTCATCCCAAGAGGACAGGTATGTGACGGCCACCCCGATTGTGCCTCAGGGGAAGATGAGGAACCCTGTGTCAAGAGCTTCCCTGAGCAGCCTACGGTGATGGGTGAGTCCACTTGGGGACAGAGTGTGAGAGGGGTACGGCCAGCAGGAAGTCTGCTCAGGCCCGCTGGGTCACACACAGCAACAGCTGACTGACTTGTCTCTCCCTGTAGAATAGGGTTCACAGAGCAGGACCCTGCCGTGTCTGACTCTAAATCTCAGCATGTAACAAGGATTAGATGGAAAGGACAGGAAATTGTAACTGAACCTGTATCACTCCTGCTGCACCTGTTTGGCACTAACTTGGCTGACCTTGGAGAGTTTCTCCTTCCCATGAAATCTCTTATTTCAAGAAGACTAGAAAAGAGAATTTCAGACCATCCAGTCAGCTAGTGATCCTTCGGTTAATTAGCGTTTACTGTACTGTGCTATGTAACCACCCTTCAGAAGAGCTGCACGGAGGGTAACAGCCATGTTATTTCTTGATCTATCTGGCAATTAGACTCCAAAGAGAAAAAGTCAAAGAGATGGGTGATAGGACAGAGCTCAGTGACTTCCTGTGTAATTGCTCTTTTTTAATTAAATTCAAATGCCTCTGAGCACCCGCAATCATCCTCCAACAGAACTTCTCACTCGACCTGCACCCTGGCCTTACATGGAGAAGCCCGTAGGTGGCTGGCTGAGAAGCTTCTCCAGGCTAAGCAAGCTGTGTGAACCATGGGTAGAGTGACCGCGTAACAGTTCATTAACACTGGTATCTATGAAAGCAAAAGGAAGTGATGTCATTGTGCCAGCACAAGAAGTCAAATGAAAATTGATACCAGAATGTCTACATGCTTTAGCTACTGTCAAAACAAAGCTTAGACAAAGTGAGATAGAGGAACTTTCTTTTGATGTTGCAAGAGTCAGGGCTCATGATGTCCCCAGTTCTGGGTTGGGGGACATTGAGCTTGTCTCAGAATGAGTTCTGAGGGGCTGGGCCAGAGGGCCCCTCCATCCCACTGACCCAGGTTCCTCCCCTCCCAGTCCGCCTCTCCAAGGACCGATCCACCCTGCAGGTGCTGAACCCAGGCACAGGGAACTGGGCCTCTGCCTGTTATGACAACTTCTCAGAAGCTCTGGCCAAGATAGCCTGTGGGCAGATGGGCTATGACAGGTACCCACTGAAGCCTTCAGAGGTGGTCACTTTGCCCCTGAAGTCTTCTCTCCCCTTCCTTCCTTCCTTCCTTCCTTCCTTCCTTCCTTCCTTCCTTCCCTCCTCTTTTCTTCCTCTTCCTCTCTTCCCTGTTCCCGCCTCTTTCTGCCTTCAAAACATAGATAATAACATCAGATAGAACTGCTTTTGGGGGCTGGGGGTTTAGCTCAGAGCTGTAAGTGCAAGAACTGCTGTTGATTCCCAGCGCTTTCACTTGTGGGCAACATGAAGATAAAGCTCTTTCAGTTTCCTCAAGAGTTAATCAGGGGAAGTATTACCACCCTCACAGGATGGGTATGAGGTGCCAACAGGAGAATGTACGCATCCCCCACCAACTTACATCCGCTCACACACACACACCCACAGGCATGCACGCTCCCACATACACTGACACATAGCATATACCGCACACAAGCACACCTGTGCACACTCTGACACACCCCATATACACAGAGTTCCAGATCTTCTACAGTCCTCTTTTTCTCTTTACTCCTCAGTCCTCATTCTTCTGTCCTTTCAAAGAAGCCTTCCCTGCCCAGTAATACCAAAGTCTAATTTGTTTATCAAAGTCCCATTGGTTAAAATTTAATTGAAATGATCTTGATTGCACGGGGGCCCCATCAACAGCAATCCCAGCTCTCTCCACAAATTCCAACAGCAATCCCAGCTCTCTCCACAAATTCCAAAAGCAGTTCCAAATCAGGAGTGGATGAAAGGTACATGATTATAAAAAGGGTAATTAGCATTATATATATTTATATCTGCTTGCTCTTGGCAGAAAACCAAAAACATAGTTATTAATATATCTATATTATAAATAGGCTCAGAGAAAGTAACTTACTTAGGTAGTAGGTTGGAGATAGAGAACCAGCGTCTGTGCTCAAAGTGCCTCCTTTGGGGGTGGGGGGTCTTGGGTTCGCACGTCGGGAAATTCTCTCTTCTTGCAGGGCTTCATGTATAAGGAAGGGGAAATGAGACCATTGACCATTCAGAGAGCTGGGAGCCTGGAGAAGATAGGGAAGCGCATTTGTAGGATGGAACAGCCTCTCCCTAGCAGACACCAAACTTCAGGATTTTGATAAACTGGGCCCCAAAATGAGATGAAAACTACTAGGCAGATGTCACCAACCAATCACAGATCTGTGCTCCATGGATCCCTAAAGCAGCTTTGAGGTCCTTTTTGATGAATGTCCAGGCGGCCTTTACCAACCAACCTGGCCTATATGCGCTCTCTGCTCTCTAGTTATCAGGCCTCTGCTTCTTTCCACCCTCCATGGGTGCAACTCTCAGGATCCTCTAGAGGGACACCCTGCACCTTCATTTTCAAAGTGACCCAAAGGCATGTCTGGTCCCTGTTATTGTCCACTCCTCCTGCAGCTGCCCTGACCAGTGTGGCCTGCAGCTAGCCCCTCCTCCCACTGCAGTCCTGCCAATGCAGCGTTAGCTGTGTCTGGCTCAGCAGGCTGAGGCTGGATTACGAAACCTGGGTATCTCCTGGGGGTTCCCAAGATGATAGGCTCCAAGCATTGCTGTCCTTCTAGAGATCACTAAGACACCAAACCACCTAGCTCTTGGACTCCACGAAATCAAATTTCATTAGCATTATTCATCAGTCTATAAATGATGAACAGAAGGTAACGTTCCTGGGAATGTCCATCTCCAACATTCTCTCTCTTGGGGTAGATTTCTTTACTCGAATTTTTCTACTTTCTTTCCTCTGCCTGGGTTGGAATCACTTCTTATTCACACCTATTCATAAGCCATAGGTGTGGCCCTAGGGGTCATCTTGTCCATCCAAAATTTTACCAAGGAGAAAACTGAGACTCAGAGGGACAGAAAAGGAATGTGACCTCCCTAAGAGTCTTTGTTCCCCTTGCTACAAACCATAAAGTATACTGGGACATTTGAACCAGGGACAAAGCTGGACATTTCTCCAGAGCTCCGGGTTCTGGAGTAGGAGTCCACCCAAGAAAGCAAGGGCGCATGAGCACTCTGCCCAGGGCTGAGTCCAGGGTGCCAAGAAGTCCTTATTGCACAGCAAAACAAGTCCCATCCCCTGGCCAAGACCACCTCCACATCCCCATTGTTCCTCACCATCATTCTCTGCCACACCCTCTCCTGCAAGAGCAGGCAGCTCCTACCATCTTGTTCTTACCTCCCCCCAGCTCACAGCTCTTACCCCCTCCCACAGCCAACCCACTTTCCAAGCTGTGAAGATCAGCTGGGACCAGAAGCTGGATGTCGTTGAAGTCACAGAAAATGGCCAAGAACTTCAGGTGCAAAACCCAAGTGGGTAAGTGATGGATCCCTTCTGACCTGCAAAAGCCATGCGTGGAACTGCTAGGGCTGTAGCCAGCTGAGCCTAAAGAGACCAGCAGCAAAGGAAACGTAAGCCAGACAACAAGAACTCTTCACCAGAGCTATAGATCATTAAGTACAGCTATAGCATCACATTTCGGGGAGGTTTTCTGTGTTGACTTTTTTTTAATACAATGGAAAGGTGGACAAAGTGTTCTGTACCAAAGGCAAAAGAGTGAATAAACTGGCCTTTCTATCCATCTGAATCTAAAACCAAATGCCTCTTGCTACTGCCTTATGTTCCCTAATAAATTGCCCAATAAGCCACTTTGCAAAAGTCACTTTGTCTTTCCCCATCACTTACCCAAGTCAAAGCTGGACTTCCCTGTATTCCCAGTGTTCCAAAGAAAAGACCCTGTGACTCTTGCCTCACTGCTCTGCATTAGAACCAGCATCCAAATGGAATCTGTCACACTGCAGCCAGGTGGTTTGGAGGGTGTGCCAGCCCCTTAGTGTTCAAAGTTGTTTGTGAGGGCTGAGTATTCATAAGAGTAAATCCTGAAAGGACGGGGTTAGTAGTAGAATGACTGTTTGCCTTGAGTGCCATCAAAATCCTGTTCTTCCATTTGGAAAATCTGCAACACAACAGACTCTGTCCTGTGCACTGTTCTTTTCCCGTTCAGGCTACCAGGAGCCTGGACTGGGCTCTGGACTGGGCAGAGCCCTGCATATAGTAGATGCTCATTAATCAAATCCAATTGCACTAAGTGTTATGCAGTTTCTATAGAGTCCCCATCGTGCAGGTTTCAGATTTCCTAGGTACTGGGAAGGGGTTCGGGCCTGAGTCCCCTCCTCCCAGCCAAGGGAGAGCAGAACGCACAGGGCCCTGTGCTCTCTTGCAGACGCTGTGACTCAAACTCCCTGGTTTCCCTGCAGTGCCTTGGTGAGTACGCTGTCTCAGGATTTGGGGCTGAGCCAACAATGAGCAGGGAGGAAGACCTTTGTGCCCATTCCTAAATCTCCCAGAAACCAAGTTTCACTCTACTTTGGCTCAACTTCTGTTCTCCAGCCTTTGGACTTGTAGGCTAGTTCTCCTTCAAGTGGCCAAATTAAGAGCTCACTTCCATCATCTGATCACAGCCCGTGGCCTCAATGTACTGTACAGTATTAGTTTCTCATTACTGTAATGAAATACCTGAGGCAGGTTACATTCACAAAGAGGTTTCTTTAGCTCACAGTTTTTGAGGCTTAAGGTCAAGATCAAAAGCCCCATTGGTTTGCCCTCTAGTGAGGGCTTAACATCAGACAATGGAGTACACTGGCAGGAGTATATACAAGAGTGAGAAATCACATCACAGAACAGGAAGACAGAGTGACACAGCGCTTGGGCTGGTTCTTATCACAACTCACTCTCATAAGAGCTCAGAGATCCCATGAGAACTCAGTCTCTCCTAAGGACAGTTCCTCAGTGACCCAAGGGTGACCAGGCTCCACTGTGAAAGATGCCATCACCTCAACACCACCGCTGAGGACAAAGGGCTCAGACATGAAGCTTCGGGGAACATATTTAAACCATAACCAACCACAGTGGGGAGCTACAAAGAAACTGATCTGGCTGGAAGAAAACTTTATATAGAGACAACAGCAGGCTGGGAATGTAGCCAGGTGCCTGGGAATATAGCTCAGTGGTGGAGCATTTGCCTGGCGTGTACAAGCCCCAGGTTCAATATTCATCACCTCCCAAAAAAGACACAGTGCTAGGCACATAGGAAGAGGGTGGCAGCCTTTCTCCTTTGTGAGGACCAGCATGGCAGGGCGGCCGGAAGGGTCAGAGAGGCAAAGAACGAGTGGGGAGGTGGCATTGGAGGACGTAACAGGAGTCAAGGGCTGGATGTGAAAACACAGGCCTGAGAGGGGGAAGGCAGGTGGGCAGACACAGGGAGAAGGACCTTGGAGAACAATGACTTTGGGATGGGACGATCCCATTTCTGCTCACTTCCTGATTCCAAAGTAGCTTGTGGACATTTGTTTACTATTACTCAGCAGAAGTGGCCCAGGACACTGCCCAGGCAGGGTTTTTGTCATTTTGCATCCTTGTTCAGTTGCAAGATCATAAACTCCCAGCACCACAGACACACCTATGTGCACAATGTAAAGCCTGAACCACACGCAGTGCCGAAACACAAGGAACTGTGAGGAAAAGCCTGTAGCCTGGGCCATTCAGCAGCTCCAACAGGTCTATCCTCCCCACCCTCCCGCACCAGTCCTAAATGGAGAACATACATGCGTTCTCAGGCTGCCGCCCCATCCCACAGCCTAACTTCCTCTTCTGCCTCCTCGCTGCTGAGCTCAGCCTGCGGAAGCAGTGCCAAGGCCTCGCGCGTGGTGGGCGGTGAGCAGGCCTCTGTGGTTTCTTGGCCTTGGCAAGTGAGCATCCAGTACAACAAGCAGCACATCTGCGGCGGGAGTATCCTGGACCCCTACTGGATCCTCACGGCAGCCCACTGCTTCAGGTAAGGACCCGGGTATCAGGGCCACGAAGGGCCTGCCTCGACTGACTTCCTGTGCCTACTCTCTCTCCACTGGAGCCCACTGCTAGGGCGTGGCAGCTGTGATGCCCTCTGCTGGGCACTGCCCAGACAGCAGTGGGTGCTGCCCACCAAGCTTCACCTCTACTGGATAGAAAACCATCAGACACCCGGGGTCCTCACTCACCCCATCCCCCTCACTTTACAAAAGCTCATCCATCCTCCCTGGGGTCCTGAAACTCTCCCCCACCCCCACCAGTCTTCCAGGAAGTGTCTCCAAGATCTAGAATCATTGTTATTCCCTCATTTTATACAGAAATTTAAATAGGTATAGTCTCCCACTGGGTCTTCCCTCCAGGAAGAGCCATACCCATGCCCTCTTGACTTTCACTCCTTCAACATATCATTAGTACCAGGCAGGAACCAAACCCAGATGCAGCAGACAAACCCTATCACCGCCTTCAAGGCACTCCCAGTGCAGGTCAGGGGTTCTTAGACTTTCTGAGAATCTGCTAAGAGCTCTGAATCCTTTCCTGGAAGAACTGCACACTAAACTGTGTCCGGTGTGAGGGGAAAGACAGACACACCCATACATGATTGACCACAATATGAGTGCCACATGAGCAAACAGACAAGAACAAAGATGGGAGGCCAGCTTTTGGGAGGCTGAGGCAGGAGGATCACAAGTTTGAGACCAGCTTGTGCTACAGAGTAAGTTCAAGGCCAGCCTGCACTGCATATATGGTAAGAACTTTTCTCAAAAATAAAAATAAAAATAAAATTGAGAAGAAAGAGTATCAGAACTCTAGGGTTAGGCCACAAGACAGCCACTTCCCAACCCTCCAGGCAAAAGTCTCCCTGGGCAAGTTTCACCAAAGAAAAAGGAATCAAATCTCCTTTGAACGTGGTGCCCCAAAGGTAAATCTTCTGACAGCCCTGGTGTACCCCCCGTTCCCCACACTTCCACCATCATGTTAGGTAGCGTCATCCACAGGGTCTCAGGAAGCCAGACCTTACCCACACCTCCTTGGGTCTGGCTCATGCCTCAAGCCAGCTGTGTCTTCCTGCAGGAAATATCTCGATTTGTACAACTGGAGGGTGAGGGCTGGCTTCGACAAACTGGACAACTTCCCCTCCCTGCCGGTGGCCAAGATCTTCATCACTGAGCAAAACAGCTCATACCCCAAAGAGAAGGACATTGCCCTCCTAAGGCTTCAGCTCCCACTTACATTCTCAGGTGAGCGACAGTGTGTGGAGACGGAGACCCAAGCCCCTCCGCTGGGTCTGCACTCGTGTCCTTGGGTGCATTCACTTCCCCTCTCCAGACCCAGCTTGCCCATTTGTTTCTGGCTAACACATCAGCCCAGTGTTACCAATACCATATGATCCCCTCCCCCCTGAAGCTGCCAGCTATCAGCTCGCAATCAGCTCACCATCCCCTACCACAGAGGCCTCTGAGGTCTCTTTTCTCCATTTGGAGCACAAATGAGAATCATATTCACCGAATCTTGGAGTTATAAGGACCCTTGATAAGGGTCATCTTGCCCATTATCCACATCCAAGCAGTGTCCAAAAGCTTATACAGCATCCCAGCTGACGCATCACAAGCAGCCACGCATCACCTGCCGCCACACCAGTGGGGAACTCAATACTTCTAAGGCAGCCCATAGAGTCTTTGAACAGCTCCGTTAACTGCCCCATGCCTGTACTGAATAGTTTTTAGATTAGTATTTTCAACCCTGAAGGGACCACAGGACAAAGGCACCCAGGGGAAAATAGAGTTTCCTTGTCAAATAATTTCATTATAGTGTAATTCCATTCTTGGAGTGTATTAGCTTTCTAAAGGTATGAAAAGTGTTTGAAAGGACCTCTTCTATTGTAGGAAATCCACTTTTTCAGGGAGAGGGGGGTTACTGAGGGAAAATCCCAGGGTCTTCACACTTAGCTCAGTCTCCTTTTGGTTTGTTTTTTGTTTTGTTTTGGTTTATTGGTTGGTTTTTGAGGTAGGGTTTTGCCAAGTCACTGAGTTACCCAGGTTGGTCTCCTACTTTCCATCACAGTCTTCCTGCCTCAGCCTTCCAGAATGTTGGAATCACAGGCATGTACCACCATGCCTGATTGGAGTCCACATTTTCTAAACTCATTTGACCACAGAATCTTTTTTTTTTTTTCGTACCACTTCTCTTAGCATCCCACACATCCTACTCTCAGAGGGCTTAGCTGCCAAGGTATCCTGAACTCTGGCTCTCTTTCAAATTTTTTGATGTGGTGTTTGCTTTAATCAGCCTTGGTAAGGTGACACACACAGAGAGACAGCAGCCTTTGAAATGAGAGCTTACTACCTATAGTTCCTGAGAGAAGGGGCATGCGGGGCCCTGTGGGGAAGCTTCAGGTCAGTGCAGGTCAGGGTGGGGAGCTGGGCACAGCCCGGAGTCCTGACAGTGTCCAGGGAAAGGCACCGCAAGGTGGGTAGGTGAATCTGAGCAAGCTGGGGAGGGGACAGTGAGAATAATTCTCTAGGCAAGAGAGTTTGTCTTTAATGGTCATGGCCCTGGCACTGGGGTGATGTAAGGAAGAAGAAAATACTGGTTTGGGGCTTGGGATGTAGCTCAGTGGTGGAGAGCTTGCCTAGTATGCACAAGACCCTCAGTTCAATCCCCAGTTCCACAAAAATAAAGAAAATACTCCGTGTGTGAGTTAGATAAAGGAGGTGGCTGGTGGTGTGGGCTTTGGATCAGCTGGTTTTCATATTGAGAGTATGACCACAGACCAGTGGTTTATTATCTCTAGGGATTCGCTAATCAAGTTTTTCCTAGACCAGTAAACTCCCCAACATGTCAAAGCTACATAAAATACACAGTTTTTAAAATGTCATTAACACAGGGTCTTCCTCTTCCTCTCTATGCCTGGTAGGCACGGTCAGGCCCATCTGCCTGCCCTTCTTTGATGAGGAGCTTGCTCCAGCCACCCCACTGTGGGTTGTTGGATGGGGCCTTACAGAGCCGAATGGAGGTAAGTCCTGAGCCAGGTCTCCTTTCTCTGTGTCTGTCCCTAAGTTGCTAAACTTTACTTTAAAAAAAAATCCTGCAAGGCAGGAGGTGTCCTTGTATGAGGAAGAAGTTCCCATAGACAATAGGAAAGAGAATTAACTTTCAGAAAAGCCCATTCTAGAAGACCAAGCCCCAAGGCTCTGGACATAAAGCAAAGAGTTTCAGTGACCCAAAGAATTAACCTGGGCTAGAAATAGAAGATCAGAATGAGAATGTGTGTTTTCAACCTCCCAGGGGAGATGTCTGACACCCTGATGCAGGCTTCTGTCCAGGTCATTGACAGTTCCCGCTGCAATGCAGAGGACGCATACCAGGGAGAAGTCACTGACAAGATGCTGTGTGCAGGCGTCCTGGGCGGTGGCGTGGACACCTGCCAGGTGGGGCCTCCAAGGTTTGTGGGGAAGTCCATGGAGAGGGATGTAGGTCCAAGACAAATGTGAAAACCCAGATGCTGAAAACCTCACATGAAACTTTGCTAGTCAGAGGAAGGTACAAGAATGAGTGAGTAGATCCAAACAAACAGACAGATTTCTAATGTCTTGTTCATGTACAAAGATGGCGTCACTCACCCTCCCCATCCACACTTGGTTTTCTTCCTCTACAGTATTATGAACCCCTTGAGGACAGGGACACCAGGTCCCTTTTCTCTGTGACTGTCCTAAGATGCTAAACTTTACTAGAAAAAAGCCTTTTGTGCTGGAAAGCCCTGATGCATGTCCCCTTCCCCAACCTTCCTGGCCATCAGGAGTGCTTAGCAATCCCAACAACCATACTTCCCCAAGGATCTTCAGAACCAGTTTCTAACTCTACTCCCACTCCCACCCTAGTCATTAGAATCCTTCAAGAGACATCGCTTGGCCGTCTCTGTGTGCTGTGAACATCTGGGATGTGGAGGACAGCATCTGCCCTTGGGGAGCTCACAGCAATGGCGGTGGACGTGCACACACAGGCAGCTAGGCTGCAGTGTTCATGGGTTTAGAGGGTAGAAGCTGGCAGTAAGGTCTCAGATGAGTGCATCTCCCACTATCTGACATTTACTGTTTGTTTGTTATTCACTTGCTTCCTGGCACTCTCATCCCATTTGACTCCAGGCTTCCTGAGGGAAGAGATCTTTGGGGTGTTTCTCTTCATTAGTTGAACCCCAATTTCCCAAACAGTACATGATACCAAGTAGGCACTCTGTAAGTGATATTAGATCAACTTAAAAACTATCCCATAAGAGATAACCAAGCTTCCTTAGAAGGAAGGGCTCTTTAGAGCCTTCATTTTGCTAGGACGAGCTGTGACTCTCTGAGCGATGACAACAGCCATCTCACAACTCACTTCACCCCAGGGAAGCTCCCTTTGCATCTGGAGAGGACAGCATTTGAGATGAGGAAGCATGAGCATGGGGAGGATGGAAGAGCAGAGAGCACTGCAGAGTGCAGGGAAACAGGGGGGCCAGTTTAAGAAGAGGAGAAAGAAAGCCACCCTCCCAGCAGCCCCTATTTTGAACTCTCACAGGGTGACAGCGGTGGGCCCCTGATGTACCACTCTGCGAAGTGGCAGGTGGTAGGCATTGTGAGCTGGGGCTATGGCTGTGGGGGCCCAAGCACCCCAGGTGTATACACCAAGGTTGCATCGTATCTCAACTGGATCTACAATGTGCGAAAGGTGAGCCCCTGTCCCCCCATGGTGCCCTCCCTCTTTCCTCCACCCTGCTCATCCTTAGATTTGACTTCAGTGGATCTGACACTGCTTTACGTCCCAAGCTTCCCTCCCAACAAGCTGTCAGCCTGAGATCGCTCCATTAGGGCTGTAAATCCTTAGGCCCAAGATTCCTGTTAAGTGCATGCGTCTTAAGGTATGGAACACACCAAGATCTATCATTCTTTATTTTCGAACAGAAAGCAACTATCAGATCCTTTCCAGAGAGATTCTGGTAAGGCAGAGAGTGAAAAAGCTTATGAGACTTCCTCGACCCGGGAGAACAGAGAAAGAGGGGGCAAAGAACTTTGGCAAGGGAAGCTAATTTTGCACTTAGCACTACTCTGTCCAGTTTTAAATCATCTGACTTTCTCTTCACTATTCTCTTCCATTCTAGTCTGAGATGTAACATTGCCTTCCCTGTGAGGTGCTGAGCTGCTTTCCCTTCCCTCCCAACTTGGAAATCCTCAGAAATCAAACTCAGAGCAAGAACTCCCTTGGGCACAGCTGTCTGCCTGCAGTCTCGGGATGTCTTGGATCAACAAAGGGCCTCTGTTCCTGAAAGAGACCTCATGCTCCAAAGGTACTCAGCAGGAAGTCAACTACCTTAGCTCAGCCACCCCCAGGAGTGACACAGGGCACTGAACAGGACCAGGCATCAGAGGCACTGCACAACAGAGAAGGAACCTCTCTGCCAAGTGGAGATCTTCCGTGGGAATTCAGAGAACTGAAGGCTTAGTGGAGGGGGAAGGGTCTGACCAGCCCTTCCCTCCACCCATCCCCAAGACCACTGAAATCAGATGGAATGTAAAATATATTGTCATACTGTTGAAATGACTATTGCTATATATCACTGTTATTATTGATACTTGTATGGCTGCTATCATTAAACAGGCATGTGAAATCTTTGCCCTCAGCTGAAATCTTTGGGGACTGACTTGATAAGAATCAACCCTTTATTCTATGACCTGGAGATGAAGAGTCTTGAGGAAGCATTTCTCAAAGTAGAGGCAGAGGAAAAATGAGACATGGTGACTGGTTCTGCTGAGTGAGGGCAACATGGTGTTGCAAACAGAGGAAGCCAGAGTGGACAAATCTCATACCTACCCAGGACTTCTCTATTTGTTGCCAATCTGTTGCAGGTTCTTTTGCTCAGTTTGGATAGAAACTACAAACTGGCAAAACTGATGCTGAGTTAGCAGCTCCTGGATTTAAGTGCCAATGGCCTTTCGTGTTACAGCTCTGCTGCTCTCTGCCACTCCTATCAGCTCCCCCAAGCTAATCCTTGGCCGCTATCTGGAGCTCTCCCAGCAGCTTCTGCTGTGTCTCTGGTGCTTCCTGCCGATCTCTGCAGATCTCTACCAAACACTGGCAGTGACTGCCAGCTGCCACCCCCAGTTGGCATCAGTCAACCCTCTCTCCCTACCTGATATGGGCCATGGCAAACTGACTTTGAAGAAAAATGATTTAGGAATTCAAAGGTGACATTCAAGCAGGGTTACTCAAGTTTCTAGAAAGAGATATTGAACCTCTTGAGTCCTGACTTCCAACCAGAAAGTCTTCAGTGTGGGTTCCTTTGAATTTTCAAAGTATTACCTGCCAAGAAAGAGGCAGTCCCCCAAGTTCTGAGTAAATTTCTGCACTTAAAATGATTGGAGAATTAAGCCACATGGACTTCTCTGGCAGCTAAATGGAGGCTCAGATTTTCTGAAGACCCTCTTGGTATAGCTGAGTCACATCCTGCATAAAAATAAACCTGTAATTCCAACTACTTCAGAGATTAAGGCAAGAAGATCACCAGTCTGAGGTCAACCTGGGAAACTTAGCTAGAACGTTCCTCAAAATTTAAAGGACTAGGAATCTAGCTCCGGTATTGAACCTAGTACTGGTTCAATACACAGTACTAAAGAACAACAAAGATCCTATATAAAAGATACCTGTCAAGGTCTTACAAGACTCAGAAAATCACAGAAATCCACAAAGGTCCAAAAATAAATAAATAAACAAACAAAATTAACAAACCATCAGAATCATGAGTTGAAACTAAAATGGTGATCTAAAAGCAATAAACTAAAATTTCAGATTGCCTGAAAACCTCTCTGAAGGCTGACATCAGAACAAAGCCTGGATCCCTGCAGATAGGACAGCTGAACCTACTGCTCCCCATGAGGCAGAGACATCTGAGAAACTTAAAAGATTCCAAGTAGCAGACTCTCTAGAGAGAAACATCTCTTATTTTTAGAGCCTCAGGATTCCCAGACCCCTTAAATATGAGCTCAGAATTGACATTCAGAGATGGGAATCATAATAACAACTAGTTTGGGATCCCAAAGACTGTAGATGTCAGAATAATCAGATAACAACTAATTTGCTTGGACTATTCCTGTGTGCCAGATACTGCTCTAAGTATATTGATTCATGTAACATTCACACAAATCTATAAGATGGTACCATTCTTATTCTTATGTTATAGATTTTTTTTTTGCTTCAGGCCTGCAAAGTCAACCAATCAATATAAGCATTTTGTACCTCTGTTCCTATCATCCCAGCCTGTGTTCCTCCAAATCAGCTGGTTTCTGGGAGTGGGGGTGCTTCTTCTTCTCTCACAGCCCACATACCAGAAGGGCAGTTGACTTCTTGGTTCTTTTTGCAGCCTTCATGACTGCTGCTGGCTCACAGGAAGGATGGGTTGACTTTTTGGTTCTCTTCACAGCCCATGATTCATGATAACTTATTAAATATTTAAATAAATAATTTTTTAAAATATAAATAAATAAATAATTTTAATTGTGATTGAAAATATACATAATATAAAATTTACCATCCTAACTATCATAAGGATACAGTTCAGTAATTCATACATTCACATCATTGTACTACCATAACCACCATCCATCCACAACTGCTTTCATCATGTAAAACTTAAACTATATATCCACTACACAGTAACTTCTCATTTCTCCCTGGCAACAACCATTCTTCTTTCTTCCTTTTTTTTCTTTCTTTTTTTACAGTACTGGAGATTGAATACAGGGTCTTTAAACTGTGCTGTATCCCCCGTCTTTTTAGTTTTTATTTTGAGGTAGGGTCTCACTAAGTTTCCCATGTGAAACACAAGCTTTCCGTCTTCCTGCCTCAGATTCCTGAGCCACTGGGATTACAAGCATGTGCCACCATGTGCAGCCTGTCATTCTATTTTCTGTCCATGACTCTGACTATTCATGTAAATGGAATCACAGTATTTGTCTTTTTGTTCTTGGCTTATTACATTTAGCATGATGTCCTCAGGTTCATTCATGTGCCTTCTTTTTTAAAACTTAATAATGTTCCATTATTTATATCACATTTTATACATTTATCCACTAACAAACATTTGGGTTACTTCTACTGTTTGGCTATTGTGAATAACCCTGCTATGAACCTGAGTGTTTAGGCATCTCTTTAACACTCTATGTGTTCAGAAGTGAAATTTCTGTATCATATAGTAATTATATTTTTTTAAATTTTTAAGAACTATCATAGTTTTCCATAGAGTTTGCACCATTTAGATTGATTTTTACACACATTAACAGTTCACAAGTTTCCAAGTTCTCCACCTCCCCACCAACAATTGTTATTTTCTGTTTAAAATGCATTTTAACAATAGAGGGAAAATGGCAGATTTTAAGAAGAATCAACTGGAGCTTTTAGAAATAAAAACTATAATGAGATTGGAAAAATGAGTGGTTCAGATAAATAGCATTTAGGACAAAGATTAAGAGTGAAAGAATGAGCTAGAAGGTAGATTGAAGAAGTTAGTCAATTTATAAGAGAAAGGGCCAATGATTTATCTGAGAGGTACAAGTGCCTGCCTGGCAAGTGTGAGATCATGAGTATGATCCCCAGTACCAAAAAAAAAAATAAAATAAAATAAAATCAATTTATAAAAGAAAGATCAGATGAAAGGTATGAAAGCAAGGCAATGAGCCATAGAGTCTAGACTGGTAAAATCTAACATATCTGGGGGCCTGGAAGGACAGTGAAGAGACAATGAAAAAGAGGTGATATCCAAAGGGAAAAGGGCTGCAAGTGTTCCAGGACCGATAAGGCATGAATCCACAGATCCACAGTCATAAGCATTTGCCACCATAGTGTGAATTTATACCACTAAGGTGGAAAATTAGGGAAAAAATCCATACCTAAACACATTATAGTAAAACTGCAGGGCATCAAAGATAAATATAAACACTTTGAAACATCCAGAAAGAAAACTTATACCATCACAGCAAAGACTAACAGCTGACTCACCTTCCAGTAATAAAAGAAGCTGGAATACAATGGAATCATACCTTAAGCTGCCAAAAGATATCTAATGATCAATCAAGAGCTGTGAACCCTAGAAAACTGTCTTTAAAGAATAAAGGCATGTCCAAGAAACCAAAACCTGACTTTACCACCCATAAGTCTCCCTAAAAGAAATATCTAAAGCACATAATCCAGGAAAAAATGATCCTAAAAGGAAGAACTAAAGTACAAGAAAGGACAGTGCAAGAGGTACATATAAAAATGTGCATAAAACTGTACCCATGTTTATAGCAGCACATCTTGTACTAGCCAGATCTTGGGCACAACCTAAATGTCTACCAACTAAGGCAGGGGTAAAAAAGATGTGGTATTTTTATACAATGGAGTACTACTCAGCCATAAAGAAAGATAAACTGGAGACTTTTATAGATAAATGGATGCAACTTGAGAACACACTCCTTAGTGAAATAAATAAGACACATGTAAATATTATACTGTTTCATTAGTATGAGAAGCTGAAAGAAAAAACATGTATATGTATATAAAAAATAGTTAAAGACAGTTATAATATTGATTTATCTGAGTTCACTAGAGAGAAGGATTTGTGCTGGTACTTTCCAGACAATTGAACACAGATGTCTTGTGCTCTGGGTGATGATTTGGGGATGACAATGTGCAATGTATGTACCATTGTTGCCCCTAATTGACATGTTTTGAAATTTTGTTGTAGTTTTCTTCTTCTTTTCTTTCTTTTATCCTTGAAATAAAATGGATTTTAAAAAATAAAATTAAAAAGTACATAAACCATATTGTTACTTGTCTACATAAAGCAACAATAACATCTATTATTAGATAGATAAGTTTTTTAAACTATCTAAATATTGGATAATAACATGTATGTCAGAAAGTATAGTTATAATTAAAATAATTTAACATCCTTCAGTAGACCAAAAGAGAAGTTAAATGTTAACTAAAGTTACATTACATAAAGTATATATTATACTATAAGTAGTTGAAAAATCAGCTACCAAAGAAGTGACAATAAAATGTTTCACTTCCAAAACAATAAAAATAAAAGATAGATTAAGGAAAAACAAACATAAACCAAGCAATCTCAAAAAAAAAAAAATAAGAGGAAAGAAGAGAGCTAGAAGAGTGGGAAGATACAGAAAAATCAAACAAATGGAATCTACAAAGGGAAAGGCTTTTTAAAAAGTATCAAAAGCCATAACAAATGTTAAACTAAAAATTAATATAGAAAGATAATAAAATTAGATGGAATTGCTGTAATTTGGGCCTTGAACATCTATGAAAGGCACATGTGTCGAAAGCCTGTCTGTCTCCAGCTCACAGTGCCAGGTGGGGGTGCCTTAAAGAGGTAAGCTAATCAACAAAGGAATGTAAACTTAAATCTCATTATTTATGACACATACCCCAAAACACCGGAACCATTAAAGCAAAAAAGACCAAAAAAAAGATATAGAAAAGTAAACATAGCAGAAAATAACCAAATTTAAACTGGGATAGCTATATAATTTTTTTTTAAGTAGGGTTTTAGTACAAAAAGACAAAAATAACTTTAGGATAATCCTAACCCTACTAATCATACAAGGTGCAACTCACCAGGAAGACCTAGAAGTAAAACTTGTAAACAAAGAGAAGAAAAGAGAAAGAATGTACACACAATCCTTTCGTTGCTGCTGGACTTGGCTGTCACACCAAGTCCTAACTCTGAAACAGTGTTTAAAAGAAAAAAATAATAATAAGCTTTCTGTTTCGCCATAAGACTCTACTTCCAGGTAACAAGACGACTCTAGGAGGTAGGGAAATTCTTATTTTCTGAAAGTGTAGCTAATCAATACAGAGGGCAGTTTAAAAGCCACTGTTCACACTTCTAATGAAATCATTAATTCAGATAAGAATTATTTATGCATAGTGAAATCCTTATATGAAAAAGCAATTTGTTTAACCTTTGTTGAAATCCTACCTCCCAAGGTGCTGGCATTAAGAGATGATTCGTTTGAGAGGTGATTAGGTCACAAGAGCTCCACCTCCATCAATGAAATCAGTGTCCTTATAAAGAGAGACTTGCAGGAGCTTGTCTGCCTCTTCTGCCACGTAAGGACGCGGAACAAGACACAGCTATGAAGCAGGGAACAAGCTCTTCCCAGGTATGTAATGCTCACATATCTCTCCACAGGGTCCTTGCTAATCTCAGCAGTGACCTAACTTTTAAAGTCATCACCTTATCCACTAACAGTGGATACCGTATTATGTTCTTCCCATTGTGAATATGCAACACACCTTTATGCTATATCAATTAAAGATTATTATCAAAAATGCTGAGCTTAAATTCCAGTGACTTGGGAATCTGACACAGGTCAGCCTGAGCAACTTTTAGCAAGACCCTGCATTAAACTAAAAATAAATAGAAAGGTTTGGGGATGTAGCTCACAGCACTCCCTGGGTTCAGTTCTCAGTATGGGGGGAGGGGTGAAGCTTAACCTTTATATCTAATTCCAAGTTTATAGTAAATATGAGAATTAAGAGGAACAAGTCAAACTATACCACTTGCAAGCTAAAGGGTAAATCCAGAAAATGGGGCGTTTAAAAACACACAAATGATCCAATCTCTTCAACAGATCAAAGTCATACAGACTCTTAAGGAACAAAACAATCAGATACAAGGTGTGGACCATGATTGGGTCCAGAACTGTGCAAAATGGTTTTAGGTGAAGGGGTAACTGGAGAAATGTGAATATGATCTTAGTATTGGATGATACCGAAGAGTTGTTCATTTCACTGTAACAGTGTTGTGATAGCTAAGAAAAATGTTGACCCCTGGGAAGATGACAGAGTGGTGAGCAGCAGAAAAAAAGCATCTCTGAGATTTGGTGTCCAGACACTAGAATATTGCAACATGAGGAAGAGAAGAAGGAGGGAAGTGGGTCCCTGGACCCAGGAAGGATCTGAAGGGAGAATTGAAGCCCACAGAAAGAATGGGAGAGAAACTGTAATGAAGAAAGAGGTGGTGGGCAGTGCCTTCTTTTTGAGTTGGGATGCACTGCATGGGAGGAGTGGTTCAAACTTTCAGACACACAGTGACTGTTGGCAACCCCAGAGGTCTCCACAGAGAGATGCAGCAGTTCAGCAGAGCAGAGATCACTGTGGAATGCACTGGCTAACTGTGTTTGATGCTATTGTTCTTATTGATTGTACCACTTTAACTAACGTGACATAATTGTTCTAACCAGCTGTTCCTCCTGGTATAACAATGCTGAGATTACCTAAGAGTCACAGAAAATACCAGTGGGCCAGTGTCAAAGAACCAGGTGCCAAACCAAGTAGGTAGCTACTTCTCACCCCCAATAAATTGAAGAGGTAAGATCTTGCAACAGACTCAAAACCCAGAATCCAGTTACACCTGCAAGACACCTCTGAGTAGTCATTTCCTAAGGGTTCTAAATACTAGTAATAAAGCTACTCACTATGGGCAATAAAGCTACTCACCCAGGAATTACACTAAAAAATATATTAAAAAATGAGAAGACACTAAACAAGATACACTCCCAGACATCCAGTTCACCAAGGGCAAACCCAGAGGTCAATGAGATGGGACAATGCAAAACCCACCCACTTGGCCTCTCTGAAGTGGTAACAACAAAGCAAATGAACAAGGCTCCAGAAAAAGTCAAATCAGAAATAATTTCTTAGGTAATACAGAGATGTTAATCACAATGAAAAACATGCTTAGTGACTCTAGAGCAGATACAGAGTTTAAAAAAATAAAGGAGTTTATGAGAATGATGGAAGTCATGAATGCCCAACATAGGAAAGAAATGGAATCCATAAAACAGATTTAAGCAAATATCTAAAAGATTAAAAATTTCATTGAAAGTACCCACAGCAGAATAGGTGAATATGAGAACAAAATCTCAGATACAGAATACAGGCTTTAGAGCTAGCAATCATGAAAAGAAAGATTTCTTAAAAATAGCAAAGAACTACAAGAAATCAATCCAGCAGCTGCAAGATGATGCAAAGAACATAGATGGAATAGAATCAGTGAAAGCAGGAAATGGCATAAATGATATTTTTTAAAAAATCTGTTCATAGGTACCATAGCAGAAAAGAATTTGACATACAGATAAGTGAGAATATAGAACTCCAATTGGCCATGATTAAAAAAAAAACTACACCACAGTACTTATTAGTCAAGATTCCACAAATTCAACACAAGAACAGAATATTAAAAGATGTTAGAGAAAAGAAACAAATCACCTATAAAGGAAAGCTCATCAGAATCACTGCTGACTTCTTAACACAACTCCACAAGTCAAGAAGAGCTTGGAATGAAGTATTTCAAGCCTTAAAAGAAAAAATTCTCCAACCCCCCCTTGACATACCCCCGCAAAACTATCTTCCAAAACAGATGGAGGAATAAGACACTTCCATGACAAAGAACACCTGAAGAAATTCATTAATGCCAAACTAGTGCTTCAAAATGTTCTGAAGGATATTCTAGAAAGAGATAACAAGAAGTAAAACTCCAAGAACCTCAATAGAATGAATCTACCAGGGAAGGAATGCAATTAAATCAGGGGAAGGGGGAACAACAGAAAAATAACACAGCAAGGATAAATCAACACATATCCATCAATGTTATAACTAACAATGTTAATTGTCTATACTCACCATCTAAAGAAACAGACTGGAAGAGTGGATTAAGAAACAAGATCCACTAATATGCTGCATACAACATATTTAATTCAAAAAGAAATTCATAGAGTGAAAATCAAAGAATGGAAAACAGTACTCCATGTGAAAGGAACCCAGAAAAAAGCAGAGGTAGCTATTCGATTTGCAAACAAAATGGACTTCAAGCAAAGACTGATGAAGAGAGACAAAGATCACTACATCTTGTAAAGGGAACAATCCAAGGGTAAAAGATAACAATCATAATTGCATATGCAGTAAACTCCAGCACACCCAACTATATAAAACAAATATTAACAGACATGAAAAATCAAATAGGCACTAATACAATTGTATTAGAGAATCTAATAGACAAATCAACTAGACAAAAAAATCAACAATGAAATAGTAGAACTGAACCAAACTTTTGAAGAAAAATGTCCCTTTAGAGACACATACAGGGGCCAGGGATTTAGCTCAGTGGCATAAGCGCCTGCCTGGCAAGTGGGAGATTGTGAGTTTCAACCCCAGAACAACAACAAAAAAAAAAGTATAGAGACACATACAAAAGTATTGGGGGTAAAATGATGCAAAGCTGTAATATACTTAAAAATACTTCAAGAAAAACTATATTGAAGCAAATACAGGAAAACACCATGAAATACTAAATCTAGGTGACAGAGCCTTAGTATTCTATTTATCTATATATTTAAATTTTTCTCAGCAAACAATTCTTTAATGTATGTAAACATAATACATGATGGTCTCAAATTTGAAAAAACTACAAAGAGAAATTGATAGATCCATTCCATGATTTAAGTATGTCCCCAAATGTTTAGGTGCTGGAATCTGGCCCCAGTGTGGGGGTGCCAAAGTGGGGGTGCATTTCTGAGGCGGACAGTGATTAGGTCATTGGGAATAGCCTTGGAAAGGATTAACATGCTTCTTGAGAGACCATGGTTAATCCTCACAAGAGTGACTTTTTATAAAAAAAAGTGTGGCCCCTGAATCTCTCTGATTTCCTGTCTTTTCCAGAGAATAACTCCCTTCTCCACATAGCCAGTTCCATTCTATTTATCCAACGTAATGTGACACAGCCTGTGAGCTCTGGCCAGGACACCAGTGTCATGCTCTTTGGGTCCTCTAGACAACAGAATCATGAGCCAAATAAACCTCTTTATAAGCTTCATTACTATTTGTTACAGTAGTATACAACAAACTAACACTTTCCTATCATAGTGCAAGAATTTTTAGCACATTTTTCTCAATTATTAATAGGACAAGTAAGTAAAATATTAGTAGAGAAGAAGAGTCACGTTCCCCACACACACACACACACCCCTTAAGTGACCAGCTGATCTGGAGAAACACAGGCTGAGATGAGAGCTACTGAAGTAAAATACAACTTAATGCTTCCTGTGTTTAGTATTTCATTGGTTTTGCAGGCCCATAAGCCCATAGTCTTTTCATCTATATAGAGGTTAACAATATTCAATATAGCATCTATGGGGCTCTCCTTCTGAAGGTAGTAGCCATTGTTAACTCCCTATTATCTTGTTTTAAAGTCCTGTATCATTTTCATTGTTTTGTTTGGTTTGGTTTTATCCCATTTTGTCTTGATTTTATTATATCTGATGGCATGGGCAGCTATTTCAAAGATAACAAAATATATTATAGTAGCTATTTTGGATTTACTGTTATCTTGTTTTAAAGTCCTGTTTTGCATTCAGTGTTTTGTTTTTATCGGTTCTGTTGTTTTGTTTGATTTTATTATGTTCTGATAGTATGGGATGCTATTTTGAAGACAACAAGAGGCATAATGGTAGCCATTGTTGATTTCCTATTATCTTGTTTTGAAATCCTGTATCACTTACAGTCTTGTTTTGATTGACAAAAAAAAAGAAATATTAGTAGAGAAGATAGACAGCACTAATAGAGAAGATCAAATACATGCTTGATTAATAGGCATATATACCAATAAGCACATATATACCAATAAGTACCTAGCAAATAAATATGCTTAAGCATTTTCATACAAGTCCATAGTAGACAAATTTTTAAATTAGCAAGGGCACCAGACCTACTTTTGCTCTCCTGTCAATTTCCTTGAAGTCTTACATTCATCCCCCGTCCTCCTCTGTCTGGGTTTTAGTCACTTGCCTGACTTCTTGCTTCGCACGGACTCAGCTCTGGTACCTTCCATTCCTGTACTTGTAAAGCCCTGCTTGTTCCTATTACCTCCTCTCCTAATGCAACCACTGATCTCAATCTTTCCAGAGGCCAGGGCCAGACTGTGGCTTGGCGATCCCCTCAGGCATCAGGGTGCAAGCCAAAACACTCCTGCACCTAGAACAGGCCTACTGCAACAGACAGCTTAGCTTCCCCAGGGGTCCCTGGAGAGCCCTAACCATGGGAATTGTTGTCTGTGGGGTAAATGTTGAATAATGAAAGGTAGGAGTCAGGTAGGAACCAGTCAATAAATTCCTCATCCTTCTTCCCCAGGATGGACCTGTTCAAAGAAGCTGTGATACTCAGGGACAGTCCTTGTCCACTGACAAGATGCAGCCATGAACCCTGTTGTGATGCAGCTGAGATCAGGTAAGTAACATGATCACCTGTGTGTGTTTTTCCTCGCTCCCTGCCCTACAGCCTCGCTTACTATTGCTTACTTGGTATAGAACACACACACACACACACACACACACACACACGCACGCACGCACGCACGCACGCACGCACACACTCCCTCTAGTGGTAAAATATAATTTAGAAAATTCCCAGGGGAGTTACAACCTAGTTAGAAAGATATAATAAATAAGCAAATAAATATATGTCAAGTGGAGGTGAGTGTGTTGAAAGATACAAGATAAGGGAGAAGTGAGTGAGCTGGGTAGGAGGTGTTAGTAAAGATGTGGTGACTGTGTCGGTCAGTTTCCCACCACTATAATAAAATACTTGAGACAACGAACTTGTTTTGGCTCACGACTATGGAGTTCATAGTTTGAAATCTACAGTGTTTGGTCCATTGCCTTAGGCCGCTGGTGAAGTAGGACATTAAATGGGAACATACAGCAACAAAACCGAGTTTCATCAGCAGGATACAAAAGGGACTGAGAAGAGGGCCAGGGTCCCCTCGACAGTGCACTCCCAGTGACCTAAATCTCTCACCCTAGATTCCATTTCCCAATGGCTCCACCACCTACCAATAACAGCACTCTGGGGACCAACCCTTTAACACATGTGTTCCTGGGAGACATTCAGCATCCAAACGATAGCAGTGTCCAAGGAAATATTCTCAAGATGATAGTTGAACAGATGTCTGACTGAATGAGAAAAACGTATCCTGTGGCTATCTATGGGAAGGCTGTGCTAACAGAGGGATTGCATGTGCAAGGGCCCTGAGACAGGAGCAGACCTGAGATTTGCAGGGACCAAAAAGAGAACAATGATGTTAAAGAGGGATGAGTCAGCAAGAGAATAACAGAAATAGAAGATCAAAGCAGCAATAGGGGCCAGGTAATAGCGCCTTCTGGTCTTCTGTAGGTTAGAACGGAAGGTTCTGAGTGGGGAAAAGAAAAGGGCATCAGATTATTACTTTTGAAAGGTGCCATTAACATGCAATGAAACTCCCCATTTTTAGAGCAATGTTCTGCCAACTTTGACATTTATCTGCAAGTCCAATGTACCTGACCTCAGATACTTTTTATAACAACATAAAAGTCTATTACGTTCATGTACCAATCAAAGGCTATTTAGGTTGTTTCTTGGTCATGGCAATGACACACTAAAACCTGTATGAATGTGTCTGTACAGGTTTTGTATGAACATAAGTGTTCGTGGATATTTTCTCTGACAAGGATGGAGTAATAGGGAACAATTTACTTTCCCATCTGAAACAACTACAACGTGACTGGGGAGGACGGATACTTGAAATAAACTTAAGGGGGCCAAACAGCACAGATCAATGAACACAGAGAAGAGAATAAACAAAGGGAGCCCTCTAGAACTGCCACAGCCCAGGGAGGGGGTCTCAGGTGCAGTTTACACCACCCCTGAAATAAGGAAAGGAGGTTAGGGAAACCAAAGCAGATAAGGCTCACCAGGCAAAGTGCTAGAGAGGTTCGCAGAGCAAGAAAATCTACAGAGATCTGAAAGGGGTTCCATCGAATCATTGGCTACTGATCAAGGCTGAAGGAAGAACCACTAGAAAGGATTACAGGAAGTGATCCCTTGATCCCTGGATCCCACACAGGGCAAGGAACAATGCATTCACGTTGCCAACAAATAAAATGACAAAACTTCGTAACTCCAAGGAGATGGATGAGCAAGTGTGTTCAAAGGTTATTGCCTGATTAATGGAGCCAGATCAGCCCAGCATCAAAGGCTGTCCCTGTGAGCTCCAGGGTTGCTCCACTTAAGCCTTGCTTGAGGTCCAGCTACCCCCACCCATTCGCACTATCAGCTCAAGATTCGTGGGGAGCCTTTGTAGGGCTTTGGCCCTTCCCCCAGCGCAGTACCTCTTCTCAGTCTAGCACTTAGTCTGGGACCCCTTCCTTGCCCTGCAGTCTGGAAATCGCCCTCAGGTGGTGAGCTGAAGCAATAGAAAAGTTCACTTCATTTGTTTCTGTCTGTTAGGAATCACAATTCGCCACCTCACTGTTATCAAATGTCTAAAACCAGTTATGTTTTGTTTTGCTTCAAATTTCTAGTTGTTTCAAGTGCAAAGGTAAATGAGCCCCGTGATGCCATTTTGGCTGGAAGTAGAGATGTGTAACCTATGGTAATTCTGCTTCTGAAAGGTCACTCTGGATACGGGACTGAGGGTGGCCAAGGGCAAGAGTGGGAAGATCAGCAAGGGCTGTTGCAGTGATCCAAAATTAAAACCAAGGGTGGCCTGAACCAAGACCACAGGGGTGATGGGTTGAGTCCACAGTGCATAAAGCTGATGGAATTTGATGATGTAAAGGTTTCAAGTGTGAGGGAAAACAGGAGTCACAGCAGATTCTAATTTTTTTTTTAACCTGAATGAATTGAGTGAGAACACAGGTGAGGGACAGATTTGACCTAAGAATGAGGTGTCATGAGTTAGTTTTGTCACTACCCTCCTCCTACCCAGCTGACAAGCCCTGCCCATCAGGAGTGGCAGGGTGTGAGCTCAGAGGTGGCCTCAGCAGGGCTTGGTGTCATTAGAGCTTTACCTTAGACAGGGCCTTTCCAAGTATTGTGGAACAGTCCCCTGGCTCAGAAACTTCATATATTTATATGATGAACCTTTTGTGGTTTTTAAAGCATTTCACATCTGTTGCCTTATTTAATCTTCACAAGAGCAGCATGCAATGGGTCTAACCCCCCGGGGTGCCACCACGGCCCCTGCCACCATTTTTCAGGCTAGGAATCCAAGGCTCAGAGAAGAGAGCTGCTTTGCTCAAGGACACTTCATTAGCAGATGATAATAGAGTGAGAACCTGAACTCAGATCCATGGATTCAGAGTCCAAGTGTGCTCAGAGGCAGTGGGCGGGGACTCTACAACTTACCTGCTAGCATTTTCAGTGATTTGAAGTGACAAACCATGAGGGAAGATCCTCCTCCTGCTGCTGTCTCTGCTGCTCCTGCTGCCTGCATGTTTTGCTGTTTCAGGGGATGTGGAGGCAACCGGAATGCCTGGAAGGTGCTGCCCACGTACCTGGGGAAGTGGGAGTTTTGGGAACTCTGAACCGGAAGGGCCTTCAGTTTTCTCAGACTTCAACCTTAAATCTGCTGTGTAAATGAACAGGAGATAGCATGGCAAAGCCTCTCCGTCTTGTGGCCAATGCCCTTTACAAAGTTACTCACACTGATGTCCCCTTGATTTCCCCTCTTCTGTCTGGCTTCAGGCCAGTTTTTCCATCTGGCCTCTGGATCCCATCCGCTTGGGTCCACCCAAGCGACTCTTCTCTATCAGCAACCCCTGTCTTTCCATCTCAACTGTCCCATCCACATTTAACCTGCACCATTTTCTTCCTTCTTTTAAAGGAAACCATTCTCCCCTTCGTAACTTGGCCATTGCCTTTCGCAGCCCAGTTACTTGAAATGGTACCTTTTGTGTGATGCTGCTTTCCCCTCCCCCACTGACCTTTCTGAGTGCTGGTGTGAAGCTTCTGCCATCTCCTCCACCTGGCCATTCCATTCTAAGTGCTGGGCTCACTGGGGCCTCCAAGACTGATCCTTAACAATGGCTACCTTATTCCTAAAACTCCTGGCTACCTTAGCCTCCAAGATTTCTCTCTGCTTTTGCTTGAGCCCTTCTTCACTGGTCCTCTTGTGGCCTCCTCTTCCTCCAGTTCGGAGCTGAATGTCAGAGCCCAGGGGTCTCCCTTCCCATGACCTGGATGAGCCCACCTGCCCATCGCTTCCACATCTGGGCTCCTTATTGGCAACTACCTACCTTTGGGAGCAGATGTGCTGAGACCTTGCCTGTTCCGTTGTTGGGCATCCACATTTGCACAGATGCCCCCAGCCTCCTGGGAAGCTGACAGAGCAAAGTGTAAGGCTGCTCCCCACTGGGAGTTAATCTCATCCACTCTGCAGGGGTGACTAAAGGACCTAGTTAAAGCCAGGATTTAGAGGGGGGGGGGAGGAAAATGCAGCCCAAAGGGCCTTGCAAAAGAAATCTTTCCTGCTCACTTGGAAGCAAGTATTTAGGCCCTTTCAGGTCCGAAAAGACCATGGAAGCAGCAAAGGGAAGACAGCAGGCTTGTGAAGGGAAGAGGGGAAGGGACAACCTGTTCCTTTCTGGGCACTGCTCCAGATGCATGGAGGATAAGTCCCAGGTTTTGCACAAGGGCCCTCCTGAAAGGTCCCCTAAGCACACACTTACACTTTTACACTCGTTTTCAAGTTTACAGACCAATAAGATCCATCAGGGCTGTGTACTCACCATCAGCTCAGATTAAACCACTTAATTTGTGTGTGTTTTAGTCCTACTTAGTTAGTATGGAGTGGCAAGGGGCTGAACAGGGTGACCGTTTCCAGGTTTGCCCAGCATAGTCCTAATTTAGTCTTAATTTTGTCATCAGATATTGGGTCATCAATCAGTTAGAACTATTGGCTATAGAAAGGCAGTGGGGATGAAACAGAGCAATGAAGGGGGCCTCACCAGGCCTTGCGCTGGTCCTTACAAGAGGAAACTGCAAGTGTAAGGCCTAGCATTCCAGGAGTGTCACGGACTCACACTCGGCCCAGGAAACCCTAGTGACCATCAGATCTGTGGCAGGTAGGAAGGTGGCAGGGGCCCCAAACAACAAGCAATACCTAAAAACAGGTGTACTGGTCACATTCTTGTCACTGGGACAAAATACCTGACACCCACAATCTAAAGAAGGAGAGGTTTATTTTGTCTCATGTTTTCAGTGGAGTCAGTCTCTGGTTAGCCGACTCGGAGGCAAAAACAACAGGATGGAACAGAATGGTAGAAAAGGCAGAGTGGAGAAGTAGAGAGAGAAGGGAAGAGCCAGAGAGAAGAACACATGGTCCTGGTGACCTGCCCCTTCCAACCAGACCCTCCTAACGTTAGATCTAAACCATAATGACAGGGAAGCATGGAGAACCCAAGTAACCTGAGCTCGGGGCACAGTGACACTAGCTGAGAGCTGGAAAAAGCAATGCTGACTGGGACAGATGCTGGGATGCGGAGCCTGAGGGCTCTCTGCCTGCCTGAGTCCTTGATATACAAGGAAAGGTCTTTTAACATTTGAGAACTTGGTGTCTGGACCCAGTTGAAATACAGCCTGAGGTGAATCCACTGAAGAGAGGACTATATAGCACGATGAGAAATTATGGTATTATAAAGCCCAGTGATGCAAACAACATACATGCACTGGTACAATCGTCCCGCTTGTCCATGGTGTCACAGTCTTTGGTCTCAGTCACCCAAGATCAAAATATTAATATTTGGCTTGAGTCTGAAAATACTAGTATTTGGAAAAGAGAGTAAAAGCAGTCTTGAATATACCTACAGTTCCAGCACTCAGGAGGCTGAAGCAGCAGATCACAGCGAATTCAAGGTCAGTCTGTGCTACACAGTGAGTTCAAGCCAGCCTGAGTTAATAGGGAGTCTTTGTCTCAAAAAAAAAAAAAAGAGACAAAGAAATCACATTTATGTAACATTTATTACAATATATTGTTATAATTGTTCTATCTAATCACTAATCTCTTACTTGCCAAGTTTACATATCAAATTTATCACAGGTGTGTGGTGTATGGGGAAAAAAGCATAGAAGATACAGAGTTCAATACTTTCTGCAGTTTCAGGCATCTGGGGAAGGGAGTTATGGAACATAGTCATTGTATTTGTGAGCCCAAATCCCTCCAGCCTGGAATCCCCAGCAGCTGGCAACCCCTTTTGGAATCAGGCAATCATCTGAAGCAGATTTTTCCTGGATATAAATGCTAATCTGGGAAGGAAGGAGATGAGGAGAGCTTGGGCGAGGGGGAGGGATGGCATTTGGTGGCACTGGAATCAGTATGAAAGGTCGTGAATACATGGAAGACCCTGACATTGCTTTTAATACTACAGAGCTACCTTTCCAACTTCACCAGAGAAGGTACCAAAACTAAAACAATCTCAATGGCTGTGAGTATGTCGGAAACTGCTAGGCAGTTTACATGGGTATCTTGCCTAGGCAAGCAACGTTTTAGACTGAGGGTCAGAGAAGGTAAATTTGTCTCAATTATCACCAGCAGGAACTCCTCAGAGCTATACAGCTACCACCAACTCCCATGTACCCAAAAAAAGAAACTCCAAACCCCAAATAATTAAACATAATTTTTATTTCATCCAGAGCAAGCTAAGTACAAGTCTACAATGCAAAACATGTTGTAGAGGCAAGAGAGTTTGACCACATCCATTCTGTGCTGGCATGCCTGTACCTCCCAGAGGCACCCACAGACAGAGGCCTCCTAAGGCCCGTCACTGTATCATTCAGTCTATAAAGTTATACAGGAAAATCGACTATGTGTTGTCATCCAAGCCAGAGAAAGAAACCATATATAAGATAGTCAAAAGCATTGCATATCAGTGGGAGGTAAAAGGCAGGGACTCCAACCTGGGACAAACTAAGGTGCAGCAAGCTACAGGACTTTCCCCAGAAGTCGCCCCTCTTGGCACCTCCTTCCTCCGGCCCTCCAGCGGCAGCTGTCTGTAACTGTGAGACAGAGTCACAGAAAGATGAATCCTGCAGTGTGGCCAGTCTTCCCCTCTGTCTCATGTCGTGCCTCAGCTCAAGCCAGGGAAGATGGTTCCTGAAATGTGCACTCTCCCCGATCACAAATCGTCCTTCCATACACAGCCCCCTCACTCCACAGCCACACCTCTTCACCTGGCATGCACGTCCTGGCCACGTGCACTCCACACAACACCCCCTCACCTCCTCACACCCCGCACACTCCTGGCTGCACAAGACCTGGCCGGGTGGAAAGTCTCCACGCCGTCGGTCCCTCTCCCAGGCCTCTCCAGCATTACAGCTTCATTCTGGATGCCTTCTGCTCAGTCCCTACACAGGGAAAAACCCCAGCCTCAAATGTAGATGTCCTATTTGGAGATCAAGGATAAGGAGCTCTGAACTTGTCCTTGATCTCACTGATGTCATTGTCAGGGAAGCTGCATGTGCCCTGAGCTCCTGAGATCAACTCTGGAAATGGCCCTCCTTAGCCCAGCAATTCTGGAAACTCCCTCGCCAGGTCAGAGACCACCATCAGAAACTGGCATGCTCAAAGCATCTGCTTGGGGAAAACGGCCTTGTCAATTATATAGCCTGTTGCAAATCCATGGCAACAGTTTTCCATGGGCATGAGGCTGCATTGGGACAGGACATTCATTATTGTAAGAACTAAGTTAAGTACTCTTAGTGCTTACCCACTAAATGCTAACGACATTGTAACAACCAAAACTACCTCCTCTATAGTCCCAGCCACCTCTTTTGAAAACCACCAAAAAGAACCATAAACAAGAAGCTTTAAGCATGAGTTGGCATTAAGGTTTTCACACTGTAAATACTCAGGAATCCCACAGGGGCAAAATGAGAGGTGTATGTGTGCATGTGTGTGTATGTGCATGCATGTGTGTTTTCATACAGGATGAGATACAGAGATAAGGAGGAGATCAACTTGGAACAATGTCTCCATTAGAAACCCTGCTTCCCAGATGCTTTTCCAAGCCAAAATTAAAAACAAAACTTGCCAGGCCTCACAACAATCCGGTGAGGTAGGTAAGTATTATTATACCCTTTGGAGAGATGACAAAAGCCCAGCCCAGAAAAGCTGCATGGCCCACTAGCTCTAAGTCATCAGTAAACTGGGAAAGAGAGGAGGATGACACCCTTTCTCTCTTGTTCCTCACGCCTTGGGGACCTCTCAATAGAGCAAGAGGAGCCCTGCAGCACTGTCTCTCCAACTGTTGACACTGAGAAGGGAAAAGAAAGCAGTTTTGCATGAAGGCAGCTAGAAGTTTTCTGAATGGCTGGGGCCTCTGGTTTTTCTGCTCCCAAAGCCAGAGAGATCTGAACTTCAGCCCAGAATGGGTTTGGGGTGAAGGACAGGAGGGGAGGAGGCAGGGTGGAGTGGGGATGTGCAAGCCCACCAGCTTGAGCAAGGAGCATGGCCACAGCCACGGGAACACTCACGCTGCGTTCCTCGGACTTCCCCAACTTCTGTCCTCAGAGAAGATGAAGCTGCCTCTGGGCAGGAAGGGCAAGTGTCTCCAAGTCTTAGACCCTGGCCAAGGGGCCATCAATAACACAACGTCACGGCCTCCTCCACGGCCTTGTGCAGTTAGGTGGGGGAAGACAGGTTGGGAAGAAGGAAGGGAAGGCAGGGCCTGGGACTCGGGGAGCTAAGGCACAGTCTACCCCACACTCAAGGGGTGTGCAAACCCGTTCTGCAGCAAGCAGAGGGAAAGTGTGAGTCCCTTGTCCCTGCTCCTCCCAAAACCCAGAATAAGAAAAGGGGAGCCTGCTGAGCAGAAAGCAGCTAGAAAACCTGAGGGCTTTCTCATCCAAGGAAGAGGGTCCCGAGGCAAAGACAAGCCCGGAGCTGGGGGATGCACAACCCCAGGCACAGGGGCAAAGGCGAGGCAGAGGGTGCCAGAAGAGCAAGCCATGGGGAGGGTGCAGGAGGGAGAGGAGGCTGCACTCTCTCCAGCAAGGTGACCCCCCTGGTGTTTTAGGAGAAAGAAAACAAGGGAGTCGGCTCAGAAGTGCCCTCTATGGCAATGGTCCTGCAGTGCCAAGGAGAGGAACTGCCAATGCTGGAGGCCTGGGGTGGGCATCCCAATGACTGAAAGGCCCAGGATACTGGCTTACCCACCTCTGCAGCCCCATTCCCCAAGGTGAAATCCTAGGAAAGGCATAGGTGGCACTCCAGTGCTCCAAAAAGGATTGAGCGGCCCTGGAGGGCACAAGGGCTGGCAAGGTGGGATGGGACCAAGGCATCCAGGCCTACCTGGGAAGGAGGGGTTAGAAACTCAGCAGAAGAGGCAGGAAAGGGAGATGGACAAGGCAGAGGCACCCCAGCGTGGCAGAAAGGGAAATGCCCCACTTGAGGGACTGTGGGAGACCAGGTATCTTCTAAAGCCCAGCTCGCCTCTCACTGTGCCCCACCTCCAGCAGCTCCTGACCCTCGGTCTTCTCCAGAGTTCTCTAGCACACTTTCCACCATCAAGAGTTTCCTTCTCCACATAAGGCTATCCTTTCGCCCCATCTCCAGGGTCCAGCTTGGAGTTCCCACGGATGCCCCAAGTCCCTCTGACAGAGAAAACAGAAGGAAAACCAAGGCTGGGTTCCCTCAGGGTAGGGAGCCTGAGAAAACCCCATTTTCTAGGTGTTGGGGAACCAGCCCAATACCATCGCAAACCCTCCTTTTCTTTTCCGACTTCCACAGGCCCCAACCCCTGGTCAGCCCTTGTCCCTGTGAAGCCCTGGCTGGGAGGGGGTTGGGGCAGGCTGGACAGGACCCCAGTTTCTCTCTGCCCAGAAAGACTACAGTTTGAGCCAAGCAGCAGATGTCTCAGGCACATGGGTTCTACAGACAGGGCTCAAGCATCAGTGTCGTGGTCAGAAAGCAAGGCTCCCTGTGCTGCTTGGCCCCGGGCAGGGCCTCACACTTTTGTGGGCGGCTTCTCTTCCGCCTTGGAGCCTGGCAAGCCATTCTCCGTGTTATCGTTTCCTGAGGAACTCACGAGACACTCTTTCCTGGCGAGGGAGAGAGAAAGACACGGGTAAGGAAAGTAAGGGACGAATTGTGGAGGGAAATGTCACCCCAAGTTCAGCCCTGAACCCACCTCCCAGCCTTCTAAGTGCAAAGGTAGTAAAAGACCAAGTCATCTAATATTTCTGTACCACAGGTTCCTCAGCTGTAAAATAGACATAACCAAGACACCATCTTCCTTAGGTTTCTATGAGAAGTCAGGGCATTTAGAAGGGTGCAGACAAGGAGAAAAGATTTACTGAGGCTTAGCGGCCACCCAGTTGTTTCAACAAGGCAGAGGCCAAGGGGCACAGGACACAGTTCCCAGAGGCCAGGTCCAGGCTGTGCCATCCAGAAGGAAAGGGTGCAGGCCATCAAGCAGTGAGGTGACAGAGCTCCTCCCCGCAAGGTGTGGCAGGCCAGATAGGAGAGTGAGGGTCACACCGGGAGAGCAAGCGGTGAATCTGGCATCGAGGTGCCACATCTGGGCAGAGGGTGATGGGACAGGGCACAGACAGAGGCACAAGAGACAGAGGGGAAGGCACTTCCCAGGAGCCATTTCACCTTAACTGCCCTGGCTGACTGGGCTCCAATTTACTTTTCTCCTCCCCACAGCAGGGCCCAGACTGGGTCTCCTGCTTTTTGATTTAATTCAGGCTTTCCACGATGCTCAGGGGACACTCTCTGGCTTCCTGGGCCTGTGCCCTGCACCTCGCCTCTCCCCACCCAGGCCCTGTGCCCCCATGGCAGACTTGCTGATCATGCCAGGGACCTGCGAGTCCTCACCAGCTTCCTAAAGCCAGATGGAAAGCCACATGCAGCCTGGGCTCCCAGGTCCCCAAGGGTCTGTCTCCAGTCCCCTTGCAGGGTTTTTTCCCCTGTCTCCACACCCCGACCATTACGAAAAGGCCTTGCTCTCCACAGATCCACTGCCCAGACTTTCTGCCTCACTCTCAGCTTCCTCCACCAGCAACACTTCCTTTTCACTCAACTTTGTGACAAAATTATATCTACCATGACCACCCAGCAGACCCCAATTTCACTTCTGAACCCTATAGCAGCATTTTATCGTGAGGTTTTGCAGGGACTGATCCCCTGTGCCACATCGATGCGGGTATACATTGTGTCTCCTTTACTGGAGGGCAGAAACTTAGGCCTTTCAGACTGCCCCACAGCACCTAGCATGCTGGGTGCTTTGCCACTGAATGAGTGAATGAACTCCACTAGATAGGCCCAGTGAGTCAACAGGATATGGTGGCAGTGGTTTTAGGGTTGAAGTCAAATCAGTCAGAGTTTAAAGCCTAGCTATATCACTTACTAGCCTTCAACTATACGGAGTCTCACTGTAAAATAAAAAATGGAAGCCAGTTCACCGCTCTGGTAAGTGGCTGTGTGGCCTGGCAAGCCGCGGCCGCCCCAGAGCGAGAATCATCGGCATTTCCTGACCTCTGCGCCACGTTGGAACTTGGAGCGCTGGGCAAACAGGCAGCCAGCTCACCGCTCTGGTGGGCAGCTGTGAGCCTACCAGCGTGAGGGCTAAAAATCAAACATCTGTGTCTCCCCCCCACCATTAGCAAGTGGGAGCCGGAGATCTGAGCATCTCTTGGGAGGATCAACATAGGCACTATAGCAAATATGGGGGATTTCCTTCTGCCATCTCTTAGAAGGCAAATATCTTTATCTCTGTTTTGCTATTCTGATTAATGGTATTGCTCTATTCAATATTCTGTTTCTATAAGCTTGGTATTTCCTTCCATTTTGCTGTACCTGATTGAAAGAACGACTATTGTAAAGAAAACGAGATATACTATTGTACGTATTAGTATTATCCTAGTAACCTGCTGTGAGGTTCTGTACCAATTTCACTACACTGTCTCAATTGGTTTGTCCTGTCTTATTCTGCTGTATTTTACTACCTTCAAACTAATAATAATAATAATTTTTAAAAAGAGAGATAACAAAGTAACAAAATATCTCCAAAAACTCCCAACTCCCCCAAAGCTGATCCATGGGGAATGGATGAGGAGAAACACAAAAACAAAGCAGCAGAATTATACAAGTTGATTAAAAAGTAAATAACAACAATGAAACAGATCAGTAAGGTACTTGGCAAGCTGAAATATGATATAACAGATAATGGACTTAAATAGCAAAAGGAGGAAAAGAAAGTGCTCTAAAGGATATAACTGTTTAAGTATGTTTAAGTGCATAGGATTGATAACCATGTTGCTGAGTTTTTGTTGGATCATTGAACAGAAATATTGCAGCCTCACTGTTTGAAGGTCCACTTTGTATGCTTTAATTTTGTAACTTGAACAACTAAATCTAAGAAGACAATATGTAATTTATCAACTAGTGATTTCTTACTGTTCATTGTTTTTTGAAATTCTGTACTGTTTCTACCCTTTTCTCTGTTTTGTTTTCTCTTTAAATAAAATAAAATTTTAAAAAATGGAAATAAAATTGTATAACAAAAATGCCTGGTGGAGTACTGAAAACATAATAAGCACTCAGTAAATGACAGGAAGAGTTACTGGTATATTTCGAGGTCTCCCCATAGCCTCATGGGTAGGGGTTTTGGAGAGTGATTGGATCACGGTATGTGACACTCAGCAAAGGATCAGCTCACTGATGAGTTGATGCTAAATATGGTGTCAAGGTGAAGCCTGGTGGAGAAGGTGCGGCAATGGGGACATAGCCAGGAATGATCTGTCCCCCACTCCTCCCTTGATCTCTTTTTCCTTCCCACCACCATGTCATAAACTGTTCATCCTCTGCCATGTCGCCAGCCTAAGGACCAAAGCCTCCAGAAATTGCACCAAAATAAACGTTTTCCTCCTTTAAGTTGTGGTCTCAAGTGTTGTATCTCAGGGAATTGCATCTCAGCAAGGAGAAAGTCACTAAGACAGTTCCTACCTGTAACAGTCTGGCCTATCAGTGTCCTCTCAAGAAAACACATAGCATGCCTTTTTCCCTTTTCCCATCTCTTCTGATTTGCATATTTTGCTTTGCAGTGCTGGGGACGGAATCTAGGGTGCAGGTCAGACAACTACACTGCTAATGAGCCTGACACCCCCAGCCCAGCATGCCCTATGGCCCCAAAGGATCACTGATGTAAAACCGTCTGTTGAAAACCTTACCCTCGGGCTTTGCTCACCACTGGCAGTAGGACTGGTTATTAAAAGCAAAGCCTGGTCATCACCTGGCACAGTGCCTTGCGTATAGTACCTCAAAAATAGCTACCAAATGAATGAAGGAATGAGCTCTAGATATGCCCAATAAGTCAATAGGATATGGTAACAATGGTTTTAGGGCTGAAGCCAAATAAGTCAGAGCTCGAAGCCTAGCTCTGCCATTTACTAGCTGTGTGGCTTTGTAAGATTCACTGCCTGCTGCTTTGAAGCCTGCCTGGCACTGTTCTGGAAACTCTGGACCCAGGGCTTGCACTCTTTGTCCCTACCTCTCTCTCTTCTCCTTCCCTTAAAGATGTTTACTTTTTGTGGTGCTGGGTTCGGAAGAGATCTTTGAGTCTACCAGGCAAGTCCTTCACCACTGGAACTTATCCGAGGGGTTCATGGGAGGCCAGGTCAGCCTGTGTTTTACTTTATCTCCTCACTTGAATTTTCAGAATTGCAGAGTAAGAGACTTCCATCTCCCTAGAAGGGTTCCATTTGAGAGTTTCTGTACACGGACTCATATTTTCTCTGATTAAAAAAAAAAAGCTGCTGGAGTACTTTGATAGGTCCTTAGGGCTGGTGGTACAAATGGAAAGAGAGAGGCCAGCGGGGTGGGGCGGAAGAGGAAGTGAACTGTACTCAGGCTGCTAAGGAAGTCAGTGGAAGGAGAGGAGAGGAAGGGAGAATAGGACAGGGACTGAGGGACAGCAGGGGTGATGAGGAGGACAGGGTGGACAGAGCGCAGAGGGGAGGCTACAGGCTGATGGTGGGATGAGGGCACTGAACGCTGAGGTTATTTCTGCTTCCATTATCCCAACAAAGGTACAAACTAAGACAGTACCTAGGAGACTCCCCGGCCCTAGGTGAGAATACAGGCGCTGCTGGGCAGGCTTGGCGGGTCCTTTCTGGTCATGCACAAGAACCTGACTCTCACTGTCTGGTTCAGCGGCAACACAGGGGTGCACGTGGGAGGTCAACTCACTTCTTCTCTCGGGTCTTCTTGAGGACAAAGGCAACGAACTTCTTCAGCAGCAGGATGAAGACCAGGAGCCCGATGACCCCGCCCACCACGCCCAGGATGATCAGGGTCACCGTATTGTCCACTTTTTCCACTGCGTGGCCAGAGAAGGGAGGAGAGAGTGGGGAGAGGAAAGAAGAGGAGAAGTCACCTGGAGCCAGCACCAGGGCGACATAAGGTCTGGCAGGCAGGGAAGCTGGAACAGGGCACCCACCAGCTAAGGCACAAGAAGTTCCCTCACCCGCACCACACACGGCCTTCCCACTCACCCACGAATTAATCAGAATTAGAGTTCACACAACCAGGTTTGGGTCACAACTTGACCCTCAAATTGCCACATGAAAACTGCACGGCCTCTCTCTGCAAAAGGCAGCGTCACAAAAGGAACAACATGCCATCTTCCTAGCTTCCGGCCTCACCCGCTGCAAGCTTGCTTTTTCCAGTGAAGCCTTTCCCGGCCACCCTGAAAACACCCTCCTTCCTTTGCTGCTTTATTTTTTTTTTCCACAACACTATCCAAGTTCTCTCACACAATATAACCTGACAACAGGTTTGGGTTTTGGTTTTTTGAGGCAGGGACTCGTTATGTAGCCCAGACTGGCCTCAGATTCAAAACCCTCCTTCCTCAGTCTCCCAGGTGCTGATATTACAGGTGTTTGTTTTTCAGTGATGTTGCTCACTGACTAGCCAGGGAGGAGAGCCATCTCCCCAAGCTGGAATAAGCCCGTCCGGTTTACCTTGCACCCTACACCTAGAACAGTATCCACACCTTGCAGGTGGTAGTAAGTACTTGTTGATTAGACGGGAAAACGACTCTAACATGGAAAGAAGAGCTTGAAGGGACTTCATGGGGAGCAGAGGAGTTAAAGTGAGTGAAAGCAGCTAACTCAGTCCCTGGTACCCCAAAACACCCTACCAACATTCTCCCTTCCCTTCTCCTCCTTCTAAATGGCTGAGCACAAAAGAGAAAGACAGGAACCAAGACAGCAAGAGGCGACACCATACTCAGAGCTGACTTCGATGACACCAGGCTCAGAAAAACATGGCTTTAAAAGCACAGCCAAAATTGAACTCCCAGTGTCCCCCTCTCCAGGCACTCTGTGTCACCCACAGGCAAGGCAGCAGGATCCAGACCCCTGAGCAGCGCCCCCTTCCTTTTCCTTGGCTCCCGCACTGCTCCCTGTTTCTCTGGGGGTCATGTGACCTCCTGGCTCTTTATCACTGGCACCCTAACTGGCCCACCTGTGTCAGACTGCAAACCCCAAGTAGGAGACAAGCTCCCAGAAGGGAAAGACCGTGTCTCATTCCAGCTCCTTCGCAGGTTTCTCTCCTGACACAGGTATATTTCAGTTATCTGTGCGTGTCTGTGCGTGTCTTCTAACCTGAGCTGACGCTCCTCAGACAAGAACACTGCATCACCCATAGCATTCGTCTGTAAGACGCTTAACATTCAGACATAAACACAAACTGCAGCAAAGACCAGTATATAGAGAGAGAGAGCTTGGCTGGCCACCACTTGCTCCCAGCTCACTCCTCTAATCCTTAAAATGACCCTAAGTGAATACAACCACAGTCCGTTTTACTATCCTGGAAAACAAGACTCAGAGAGGCTAAGTGTATTCCACAGGCTACTCAGTAGCAGAAGAGTTCAAACTGGATTCTTCCAGTTCCCTGGGTGAAATTACAGTAACTCTGCAAAGTGCAAAGCAAAAGAGAGCACCAGTGTAGTGGTGCCCCCAACTCAGTCCCATTCACTGCTCCGCTCCTGGTCCCCATGCATACGTTTATCCACGACTTGGAGGACGATGGTGGCCTGGTGCTCGAGGTCCTTCTCCTTGGGGTTCCTCACATGACAGGTATATTTGCCTGAGTCACTGAACTCCAGGTCCCTCAGAAGAATAGATATGTTGTTCTTCTTCTCCTTAGTGGTGCCCACCAGAGTGATTCGGTCATCGTCTTTTAACTTCAACTTGGGATCAGACTTTTCATTCTTCACGGTCCCGTCTATAAGCTGGGAGGTAGGCAGGAAAGAACGAGAGGGATCATGGGTCATGCATCATTCCGCCCCTCCATGGGTGCCTGTCCTGTCTGGGTCCAGGAAGAGCCTGCAGGGCAAAGGGCCAGGTTCCCATTGATTTCCTCTGCCGATGTCAATAGCTGCACTTGTCAAACCTGAATTCTGCTGAGTCCCTTCCATTAAGGGGCCCCTGAAAGGCAGCATGCGTCTTATTGCTCTCTTCATAAAAGCCTTTTACACGATGATCTGCAAATACCACAAGGGCTCCCCTCTGCACTTCCCACCCAGCATTTCTGACTCCACGTCTCCTCCCTGACTTAATTCTAGCCCTCCACCTAGACCCGGGTCAATACCCAATGCCGCAGCTCTGTCCGCAGCATCCTAAGAACTCTGTGCTTCAGTCCACCCCAAGCAGAGCTTGGACTCTTATGGCTTCTCCGTGTTACCCAAGGGCCCTGTTGAGGTGCAGAGACCTCAGTACACACTTGCTGGCTGATTCACCCCCACCTGCCCTACCTCAGGGCTCCTCTTGCAGCCACCCTGCTCCTCTCCCATTTCCTGTCTCCTCCCCTCCAAGTCCAATCTCCCCACCCTTCCCCCATTCGGAGCCTGCTCACTCTGTCCCCAACCCACCCAATGATCTTTTTCTTTCTTGTTTATTCCACTAAACTATTAGTTTGCACACAATCAATGCAAGTTCCGATTGGTTGGTTGGTTTAGTTGGTTGGTGGAGACAGGCTCTAGCTCTCCAATCCAGTCTGGCCTCAGACTCACAGCAATGCTTCTCCCTCAGCCCCTTGAGGGCTAAGATTACAACGTTCCAGGTATTTCCTTAGACCAGACAGAGGACTCCAGCCCGGAACTCCAACAGCCCCAAGTCCTGGCACTGCTACCTAAGCAATTCTCCCACTCAAGGTCTGTCTGGAAGGAATACTTGGAGATAGGCCATCAAAAGCTGGGTTGCGGGACCCATCATAAAGGGGCTGAGAGAGAAGGGGCTGGCACGTGGGATGGGAGGCAAGCATGGGAAAGGGACCGAGAAGTGAGAAGCCGTCTAGGCTGCCCTGACCCTCTCGCCAGGACTTACAACTTTGAAAGTGTCACTGCTATTGTAGGACCACCAGAAGCGAAGGTCCTCGAAGCCAAAGCAGCTGGAGAAGGTGCAGGGCAGCAGGATCTCGGTGCCGTTGACAGCGTAGATGATAGTAGCCTTCCCCACAGACACCTCCAGCGACAAGGACACGGGAAGCAGCAAGAGACCTGTATAAGGGGCACGGCCTTTCCTTAATAAAACTCCACGCAAATCTCCGGGCTGAGAAGTCACTTGGCCAGGCAGGGAGGTCTCTGTCAGCCTCAGTGTCCACTGCAGGAGGACAGTTCTTTTTATTCCACTTGACATTCCCTGGGCCACCCCCTGTAATTATCCGCCTCCCCCCATCCGGCAGGATTGAATTCTGGACCCCTCAGTTGCCCTTGTGACACTGTGGATGACCACCAGGGGTCACTCCAACCCAAGAAAAGGAGGCTCTGGTCGCTTCGCGGAGAATCCAAGCCCCCGCCCCGCCCCCTCGCCTGGAACCCGTCCCCGGGCGCACCAGGAAGGGGGGAGGGCGCTCTGCTGCGGGCGTGGGAATCTCCCCTAGAACCCGGCAGCCTCTTCCTCCGGTTTGCCGCATGCGGGTTGGGGGATGGGAGAGAGCGGCGTCCCCCGGGAGACGGAGGAAACTCGGCCGCCGCAGTCTGCGCACAGTCCCGGAGACGGCAGAGGCAAGCTGAGGAGGTGGATTCGGGACGAGCCGGCAGCCACGCGTGCACAAGCGCTGTCCCCTCCGGATCCAGAGCAGCCCGGCCTCCCCGGCCACACTCCGTCCGTTGAGCCCCGGAACCGCGGCGGCGACCCGCAGAGCACCCGTGCGCGCCCCCGAGGCGAGGAGGCCCCCGGGCCGCTCCCCTCCCCTCCCTCTCCCCTCCCCCTCCTCCTCCCCTCCCCTCCCCCTCCCACTCTGTCCTCTCCAGAACCGGGTCTCCTGGTCTATCCCGGTTTGCGCACTCTTCAAGGCAACTCGCCTCGCCTCGCCTCGCCTCGCCTCGCCTCAAGGTCGTTGGGGGGAAGAGAGTCCCTAAAGGGCGTTGAGCTCTGGTTGCCCCTAGGGGAAAAGAGCACCTTCCCCCATCCTCTCTGGGTCGAACTTAACTCCCATGTGCTGCATCACAAATCAGTCTCCTCTTGTGTTACCCACAGGAGAGGAAGACGCTGGGTGCTTCTGAGCGATGCTGTCTGAATGACAGGGAAGGAGCTCCACGCCGCGCCGGCAGCCCCGCTCCTAGGCCGAGGTTCCTCGCCTTTTTTGGAGCCTTCTTTGATTTTTGAGGTGAAATGGGGTGCTCCTCGCAGACCCTAACCCTACGTCTAACCACCACCCTCACTCCCCCCACCCTCCCTCACTAATCAACCCCATGGTCCAGGAACTCACTCATGATCCCTGTCACTGTCCACACTAGCAGTGATAGCTGATGTTTATTGAGCAGCTCACTATGGGCCTGGCACGAGTCATCCTCACACCCGTTCTAAATCCCTAACAGACGTGAAGTTAGGTAACCTTCCTAAAGTCAGCGAGAGAGATATTTCTAGAATCCAGTGGTATCAAAACAAGAAAATACCTCCTCATATCCCAAAATAGCCAGCTTTGTTCCCTAGGGCTCCTGAAAGAATAATCATTCATTGAGTCCTCACTTAACCGTGTGTGGTGGCATTTGTGCCATACCTGTAGTCTCAGCTGCTCAGAAAGCTAAGATGGGAGGATCACTTGAGTCCAAAGGTCTGAGACCAGCTTGGGCAACAGAGCAAGACCTTAGTGTCAAAAAAGTGTGGGGGGGTGTCACATTTGGCCTGGTTCTTTGGTCAGCTCCTGCATGCCTGGAATTGCTGCAGAGCTGTGTGGCTTTCAAACAGGAAAGGGCATCAAGATGGCCTGGAAAGCAGGTGCAGGTAGCTGCAGCCGCTGGTTCAGGAAGTCCACCTTCCTGCCTTCCTGACGCGTAGGTGGCATCTCAGGAAAAGCTGTGGGCAGGGACCACATCTTGAGAACCACTGTACTAAAGGACTCAAACATATTAATTCTGACTGTCATTAGGATGCCAAAAGGGAGGTACGATTTTTTTTCTCATTTTATACATGATAAAATTGCTGCTCAAAGAGGTTAAGTAACTTGCACAGATGTCAGTTGGAAACTGAGTGCTTACCACATAAAGGACAGGCATTTTTATGTCTCATTTAGTCCTTATAATAACCCGATTAAGTAGTTATGGTTTATTTTTCCAATATGCAAGTGAAGAAATGGACTCAAAGAGATTAGCTTACTAAGTCACACCTGAGAAATACGTCCACAGCCTTGGGAAGATGTGGCTTTTCACCCCTCCAGAACAATTCTGTCGGGACTTAGAGCTCCTCGGAGCTCCACCCTTTCCCTTTTGCTTCTGCCTGCCTTGGTTCTCACCTCTCCCAGAGGCCTAGGGTAGGATCCAGGTGCAAGATTCCAGTCTCCAGCTGGGGCCAGACTAGAGGATGCCTTCCTGGTGAGGGACCCCAGCTCTGCGCCTCACTCCTCCCCAAGCCCCCACAGACCACCCATCTGGGTTCAGGAGAGGGGCAGGGAAGAGGCTCCCTCAGGGCTCTGGGGAGCACAGAAGCCACCACTCCAGTAGTGCTCACTTTCACCCTGGCCCTGGAGAGAACTAAGCTCCTGGAGAAGATTTCAGGGGCCAAGTTTCCCCTCCTAAACCCAGTCAACCCCAGCCATATAAGCTATTCAAGAGAATAAGAGATGCATACCCAAAGGGAAAGGCTTTAAATGCGGTGGGGGGGGGGGGAGCTAGAACAGAAAATGGTATTTTTTAAAGGTCTGGCTCACAACACTGTGCATTTCTGCCTGCTGTAGATGCCTTAACTCTAATACACTCAGGACTCTAGCAAACCATTGTCATTTCCTCCATAGCCTGGAGGAGAAAAAGGAAACCATCAGAAATTATTTCCTGAGCATCCAGAGCCCTGCCCAGGTTAAAGCATCAGAAAAGATGGACAAGCTTGGTTTCTACAGCACACAGCCAGCCCAGCTGGGTGTCGGGAAGTCCAGGAAGGCCCAGTGCCTGCCTCCCACACCCCATCCCACCTGTGAGGCTGTGCTGCAGGGAGAGGCAGGAGCAAGAGCAGCTGATCCCACCTCCATGCACCCCTGAAGGCAGCTCAGCAGGATGCTCAGCAGGATGGGCAGATCCAGAGAGGACTGGTCAGCAGCACCAGGCAGGCCCCACTCTGCCTCCTGACCTTGAGCAAGTCAGAGATGCCGCATCCAGCACACTTGCCCTAAGCCAGCCAGCACGGGGGTGGGTATAAACCCCTCTACTCCTGAGCCCGTCAGGAGGCCAAAACAGGAGACTGTAAAACACAACCAGGGCGCTGGTGAGTGAGCGCCCTGCCACAGTAGAGAAGACTGGTGTTTGGAAAGGGGGACAGTGCTGTGCCCATCACAGACTTGAAAATAACCAGGGCATCCCTAGCTTCCTTTAATGACCAGCATCAGTCAGTAACGTCTCCAGGCCGCTCACACATTGGTCTATACTTTCACCCTGTACCACATCTTGGATTATTTCCACAGGGCTATTTCCCTGAAGTGAAGGACTTACTTTGCTTGGTCCTAAATTCAACTCTTTCGAATGTCAAGGTGTTCGTGTGTGTTTGGTACAAGGCCAGCCAGCCTTGTTTTGGCACTGTGAGTGCAATGAAAGGACCTTGTCTACCACCACCACTCCCCCATCATGGGCTTCCGGAACTGGATCCCAGGACCCACAGCCTTGCTGTTCCTCCCCACTTAGCCACTTAGCAGCCATTTCCTTGTCATCTTCTGAAGTCCCAGCCCCCTGCCACTCTCATCTGGATTTTGGGACTCGTCTACACATAGACTTAGGATTCTCATATTTTGTCGAAGTATTCACCAGGTCTAGTGGTATATACCCCTGTAATCTCTGCTCTCTGGGAGGCTGAGGCTAGAAGAACAAAAGTTGGACCTGGGCAATTTAGTGAGACCCTGTCTAAAAATTAAAATAAATAAGAATAATTTAAAAAGTTGAGGCTCCATCTTAGTGAAAAGGTCTCCAGTAACCCCCCCCCCAAATCAGCACTTGCAAATGTTATTAAATATTCACATTACTAGGGCTCTAACAGCAGTCATTTAGTCCCAGGCCGGCACCAACACCCCACACCTTTTCCCATATCCAGGGATCAGTTGCACCCACCCTGAGGCAAGAGGAAGAAATGGCAGGATGGCGCCCACTCTAAGTTTAGCTCTGAGAGCGCTGCCTGTGAGGCGGCAGCCTGGCGAGCAGAAATTCGGCTGAGACGCTGTGGCCTAGGGGAATTAGAAAACTCAGAGTTAGAGCTGGGAAGCCGAAAGTGGGCTGAGGGCAGCAGGATGCCCCCTCCTGGGGTGGAAGCCCTGGGGGGGCTAAAGCAGGTGCGGGGCTGGGCTGGGCAAGGCCCCTGGGTTCAGAGACAAAGGAAAGATTTCAGCTCCCTCTCCCTAGGCAACCTGCCTGCTTCCTGCGCACCCCCAGGAGCTCTGCGGGGATGAAGCATGCCCCTGAGACAGTGCGCAGTGACACCAGCTTTGCAAACAAGTTCAGTGTTCCCGTCCCTCCTCCTACTGGCCGCTGAGCCCAGGATCTGTGTTAGGTCGGCCCATCCATGGCTCATATGGGTACCCCCCACCCTCTAAAGGCCAGCCACGGCAGGGGCAGGAGGGCAGGTCATGAGACTGCAGTCTACCTGTCATGCTGATCCCACCAGGAGCTGGCCAGCCAGCCAGAAAGGCCAAGGGACTCAGCCTCCCCTCGGTCTCCACAAGCCTCACTTCCAAATTCCAGAAAGAGAACCATCCTTTCCAGATCCAAACCCAAGACCCCCCTTTACTGCTTCCCCCTCCACGTTTCCAGGAACTTCCTGGCTTATCTTTGCCATGTATTTTTTTTCTGAGTGGGACTGAACACACTCTCCTTAATTGTGTTCTCATTAAACAAGCTCTTAATAAATACACACCAAGGGAAAGAGGGTTGAGCAACACAGCATCCTCACAAGTGATAATTAAACACCGATCACAGCAATTAAGCAAATCAGGGAACAACCAAGGGGTGGGCACAACAGATACACTACATGCTTAGGAAGAGTTTGGAGCCCCATAAACCCCAGCTGCAATGATACGGCCTTGGCAATTGCTTCTCGGTCTAAGGAAACGCCACCATGTCAGGTTATCAAAATCACTGGAGTTGGTGAGGCTGAGTTTGATATGGCAAGAGGGGAAGAAGACTCCTGGGAATTTACTGCTCCCCAGCTGTGAAAATGGCAGCACTGGGCCTCTCCACAAAGACTGTTTCCTTCCCTCTGGTGCCCCAGAGCCTCATCCTCCAGCCCTAAACATATTTCCCGTTGACCTTCCCCTCACCAGACTTCTGGACACTAGGAGGGAGCTCGGGGAGACAGAACCTAAGAGGCCTGGATTCCGTCCCACTGGACCATCAGTTAACCATGGAGCCATGGACAAGCCACTGTTCCTGTTTGGACCACAGCTCCCTCGTTCTTAGCAGAGCTCTGTGCTATGGTTCTAAAGTCCCTGCCCACTCTACTGCTCCCGGGAACAGTTCCAGTGCTCTCTGCATCTCCCCTACTGAACCAAGCTGGGAGCAGGGCCTCTGCGAGGGCTCACACAGTGGCTCTCTGGGCAAAGCCCTAAGGGAAGCCATGATTGTTGTCCTTCTGCAGACTAGGGGGCAAGGGCTGGGAATTGGGACCAGTTCTAGGGACCGCTGGCCTCCCACATACTAATTACTCTGCTCTGTTCTAGGCTCCCAGAGGAAAATTCAGGTAGTAATCCAAACCTGCCTCAGTGGGCCCGGCCCTACCCATCTACTCAGTAGAGCAGCCCCTGCAGGAAGTGGAGGCATGCACTGGACAAACATACCAAGAGTGTGCCCCACTCCCACACACACATACACATGTAGTTTCCGGTTCCCAGGCTTCCTCAGAAGCCTAGTTCTATGAATATTCTACCAGCCCACAGCCTGGCACCCCAACAGCCAAGCCGGCACAGGAGGCAAGGCAGCCCATGGCACACAGTAGTTTACTGACTGGATGAGTTTCAGTGCCTCAGGGAACCCTTACCTGGCCAGGGTCACAGTGGTGACCAGGGCTGATCTGAGAGGCGATAATGGGGATTTCACATGGAGTGGCACTGTGACAATCCCACAAAAAACAGCCTCAGCCCTAAGAGGCCAACTTCATTAGGGTCACTGGGAAACTTGCAGGGTATCTGTGCCCAAGGGACAGGAGAAATACAGTGACTTCTATCTAGCTGCAGGGCTAAACAGAAGTAAAGAAATGCTCCAGGGCCCTCAACTAGCAGGTTCTCGCAGGACAGGTCTGCATACAGTTCCCAGGTACAGAAACAGCGGTGGTTTCCCACCAAGGCCTCTGTCCACACCTTTCCATGTGCCCAGTGGGGGAAGCTGCCAAAGCCACCTCTGACAAACATAAACAGGAAGAGGCACAGGTGCCAGGGATGGAGTCGGCTTACATTGAAGTCTGGCTATGATTTATGAGGTTACATTCTGGACCAATAAATATCCTTCCCTAACCTCCGAGTTTGCTACTCAGAACTATCATGCGCATATTAATAGATATTAATAATACTCTGTGTCCTCTGGACATGCTGCTCTGTCTTCATAGTCACCCCCAAAATGAAGAGCAGGGGCAAGCTGTATAGGTTTTCCCTATGAGGTCTCTACAGGAAGAAAGACAAGGTCCTTCCTAAAAGTTGGCTTTTCAATGGTCCTCCAGGCCCGTCCAGTGTTTGGAGCGGAGCTGCAGGGACCGGGCAGCGGCACTGGAGAAGGCAGAAGGCTAAGAAGGCAGGCAAAGGGCCCAAGAGGACGAAGAGGGCCCTGTCCTCCCACCGGTTTATGTCTGATGCCTTCGAAAGAAGCAAACGACTCGACAGGGGTGGAATCCACCCAACAGTCACGTGCAAGCCCCTGGCATCGCCTGAACCCGAGGCACAGACCTCCTCCCCCAGCATGCCAGAGCCTCGCAACTCGGGCGGCACTGCAGCTTCAAACGCCTGAAGCTCGAGGCGCCAGAGACTGCAAAAAGAAAAAAGAAAAAAAACTCATCTCAAGACTGGCTGATGGGGTGAAGGGACACGCATGGTCCCCGGGGAGCACAGCCTCAGAGGAGCCCGGCGTCCGAAAGGAAGACAGTGGGCACCGTGCCCTCTCCGTGCAGTACTCCAACACCCACCCGGTCCGCGGCACCCCTCTTGGCAAGTGCCCCCTCCTCTTGCGGGGACGTGGGGGGAGGAAGAGGCGAAAGAAGGCACCAAGCTGGGGCCGCCTTACCCAAAAGCCCAGTGCCCAGCCATGTCGCCAGGGTTTTGCCTCGGTCCCCAGCCCCGGACATCGTCCTGTTCTCTGCAGAGCGCGGGGATGGGGTACTGGGCACCGCGCTCTCCCCGCCAGAGGTCGGGAATCGGGCCCGCACCCGCCGGGAGCTCAGCACCGCCGGTCGGGGCTCCGGAAAGTTAGCGCGGAGAGAGCGGGCGGAGAGCGAGGGGAGGGCGGGGCTGGAGGAGGAGCAGGGGGAGGAGCGGGAGCAGGGGGAGGAGCGGGAGCAGGAGGAGGAGCAGGGGGAGGAGCAGGAGCCGGAGCAGGGGAGGAGCCGGCGGGGAGGCGCCGCGAGCCGGGCTGCGCCTCTGCCCGGGAAGCGTCGCTGCCGCAGGAGGGGCGCGGCCACCGCCGGCCCGGGGCCCCCCTGCCGTGGGCTCCCTGCGCCGCCTCGTGGCCCCGGAGCCCCGGGTTGGGCATCGGCGCCCCGCTCCCTCCCCAGTCGGGCTGGGCTGCTGCGGTTCGGCTCCACAGGGCTGGCCCTCGGCCTCCCGCAGCAGCCCGGGCTCCGCGGGAGCGGCCAGTTAGCAGCACAGTTTAGCGGGGAGCAGAGCTGGGGTTTTTTTGGACGTGGGAAGATTGTTTTGTTTTGCTTGGGAAACACGGGTGGTCGCTGCTCAGTCCTCAGGGGCGCGTCCGCAGCGGCTCCGCCGCAGCCGGTGGGCGTGTGCTTGCCACCCGCGGGCGGGGCGCGGCAGCCGGGGACCCGCGCCCCGCCTTGGGCCGCGCGGCTCATCAGCTCCACCGGCTGCCTTGGGCGCGGAGAATGGGGCTTCCCAAGACGAATTGCCCCTGTCCATCGCCCACCAAGCTCCAGGACTGCTTCACATGCTCTCCTCTTGGTGTGGGAGCTGGTTAAGTGCTAACCCATCTGCGTCTGGTGGTATGTGGCCTGCGCCCCATTTCACATACCCCCAAAGTTCTGCCCTCCTATCCCCCTCCCCACCTTAGCCATGCCCCACAATCACGTACTCCTCCCCCCAAAGAAGCTTAGAACCCACCGGCAGAAACTTCCTCTGCCCCTCTTTTAAAGTGGGGTGAAGGAACCCAGAGTCACAACCAAGTTAGAGGGCCGAGGTGACGCTTGGAACCACGGAGTCTCTTCCCAGACAGTCCTGAGTTAGAATGACCACCTCAGAATGCTCCTTCAAGATGGGGTTTCAGTTAACACCGTGGGAGTCCTCCTCAGCACCCCTGCCCAGCATCCAGGCCTCCCTCCAGTACAGATCCTCTTTGCTGTCCAGAGAACTGCTCCATCTTAGAAATCGCCCCGGCTTCCTGGTCCGGCCCACTGGAGGCAGGCCGCACACCGGCCATCCACCTTCTCAACCTGGCTCTCTGGGGTTGAGCCCTCCAGGGCCTTGGAGATACAGGCAAAATGAGAAGGCCTGTGTAACCTTGGGAAGAGTTCTGCCACCTTCTTCTGTATCCTTGTTAGAGCTGTAGAGTGGCTCTGGTGCCCCCATTATTTGTATCTGTAGAACCCTGGGCAGGTCACACAACCTTCTTGAGAAGTCTTTGCTCTTCACCAGCCAGGTGGTGGACAATATGATGTCCACCTCATAGGACTGTCAAGAGCAATATAAGCAATGTATTGGTCAGTGCTTACCAAGGTAACAAATTTAATGCAAGATATAACAAACATATAAAAATGTATAAGACTGACTTTTAGCAGAGTCAGATATAGAAGCATGCAAAAAGTCTGTCTGTCTAGACCTTAAGGCTCCAGTCGAAGGCCTGGAACTCACTGTAATGTCCCGTGTGAGTCGATGCCAGGAGGCCAAAGGGTCTGTGCCAGAAGGCTGAAGATGATGTCCATGGTAAAGGCGAAGACAGCAGCTGCTCCAAAGAAACAGAGAGAATCCTTCCTTCTTCATTTCTCCTGTATAGCATTCAGCGACCAGCTGCCAAGGCTTGGGTCTTCTGTCTTCAGGAAATCTCCTCACTCACACTCAGAACCATGTGGATCCAGTCTAGTTGAGTGTTTCTTACTCAAATTGACACAATCAGTTAATTATCACGAGGGATGATCAAAAAATAGTGTATGTTTTAATAAAAATGTATTACGGTAAAAGACACAGTGCCACTAAGCCCCTCCAAGATAGTCCTCTCTCATGGCTTCAACACGTATCTCAATGTTTTTGCAACTTTCTGAAGCAACTCTGGAAGTGCTTTTTCATGAGTGTCATTATGAAGTCTGATAAAATACTGTGAATAACGCTGCTAAGTGTCACCCAATGGAAAGGCGGTTATGCAAGAAAATTACAATATATCTTCATCCAGTTTAGCAACTGAGTCTGGTATCATGTGACTTCTAGTCTTCCCTAAAGTCAAAATGACTAAGAAAGGTACATGTTCTGAATTTATTTGGGGCATTGAGACAGCCACTACAAATCAACTAAAGATGCTTATAAGAGCCTTCCAGAACTGCTTCAGAAAGTGGCACGAACAATTGGATAAGTGCATTTGAAGCAACAGGATTTTTTTTTGGTTGGTTTTGGGTTTTTTTGTATCAGGAATCGAACTCAGGACCCCACATTTGCCAGGCAGGTGCTGTGCCACTAAGCTATAATTTCAGCCCAAGGGGGATGTACTTTGAGGAGGATCGGTGGTAATGTCTCTTTTACCATACTTTAAAATTTTAAATAGTTTTTTTTTAATCACACTGTGTGTATTACTCTCAGCTTTGACCTCTGGAGTTCAGAGGTCCTCTTGCTGACTCCTCTCTGGCCATGTTCCTCCTCCCTGGACAGTGAACCCATAGGCCCAGGTAGGGTGTGCAACCCCTTCCCTTCTAGATTGTAACCAAGCTCTGGGACCCTGGAGTCCCTGCTCAAATACCCTGCGCTGGCATTTTTCCAGATCCACCCTATGAACGCTAACCACACAGGCATGCACCAGGGCACGGCAGTTGCCAGGTGAAAGGGAAAGCACGGAACTTGCCATGCAGATGGGGCATTCCCAGCTTGCATGAAGGGTCCTGTTGCTGCAGGACCAAAAAGAATAGACCAGGGGATAGGTCTAAAAAGTCCTATTTTAGACCTCATCTTCCAGGTCATCACAAAGGAAAATATGAACCAAAGGTAGAGGATGGAAGGTCTAGGACAAAAATCCCAATTTATAACTTATATTTAGACCTATCAGCCATTTTCATTTTTACTCCTTCTCCAGACTTCACAAACATCAGAAATAGAGCTGGCTGTGAAAGTTGAATGAGATGCTATTGCATGGAGAAGTTTTTAGCAAAGAGATAGGCACAGGATGAACACAGTGTATTTGAGCTCAAAAAGTCTGTGGCCTCATATGTCCTGACCCTGTGTCCAGGGCTGCTGGCTTTCCCTCCTCCTCCCCCAGGAGGTCCCTGCACTACACTAACAGGGCTGGCTTCCTCGGTGCCCGCTTTATTTTTACAGCAGGGTCATGTTTCTCAGAGGAGTAGACTGAGGTGAGTGAGGAGGTGAGCCAAAGGGAAGGAAAGTGACCCCGACCAGAAAGGGGAGAAGAAGGGAACAGAGCTCAGGGATATCTTTAGATCTTGGTACAGAAAGGGGGGGCATTTCCTCTGGTGCCCTCTCCCCTCCTGTCTCACTGCTCACAGCTTCTCAGAGCTGGAAGGGTCCTTAGGAAATCCCCTTGGCTCAGAAGAAGAAGAAGAGATGGGCCCAGAGAAGTAGAATCAATATGTGGCCCAAGGTCACCTAGAAAGTTACCAGTAAAGGCAGAGGTGGAATCTTTCCCATATTTGGCTTTCCCACTCCACACATTCAGTTTTCCTCTAAAGGGCACCAGGAGGGCTCTGCCACCACTAGACAGAAAAAGCGCTTGGGAAATGCATTAGTGGCCAGAGGATTTTTACATTTATAGAGCACTTTTCTCAAAAATCCTCAGAAACCTGGCCATTGATCTAGCTGAGAGGCTCTTCCAGAGGACACCAGGGAAGAGGGTCACAAAAATCAGAGTCCCTTCTCTCTCACCTTAGGGAAACCCTTATGGAGCCCCCCTGAGTTCAGCCCCTTTCCACTCAGCTCAGGAGCCCCGAGCCAGGGGGGGACACGAAGGGATCCCACCAGCTCGGCTCTTTTCCCTGTGCCTGCTGAAAACCCCTCCAGGAAGGGTGGGTATAGGATCTGGAGACCGGTCTCCCCGCTGTGGCCTGGCAGATCAGATTCCTAAGGATACAGTAATGCACTCAGATCTGGGTGCCCTGACTCAGAAACACCCCGAAAAGCAAGCTTTCAGGATGAAGAAATAGACTGAGCCCATGCCCAGGAGCACCAGAAAACTGTCAGTTCTCGGGCTGACGGAGACAGGATTGAATTTCAGAGGGAAGAGGTTGCTTTCATGGAGATCCAAGTGCGGCTCTTTGAAGCCGTTACCACAACTGCTCCGAAAGCGGGCAACCCTCTCCGCGGGTCGCCTCCGGCCTTGGGTTGCTCCAAGGGCCTGGACTGGACTGAGGAAGGAAAGCAGGTCTCTGTTCAGGTGGGGCCGCCGCCGAGGCAAGGACCGGTGTAAGGGGGAGGCTTGGGGACAGTCGCGGGGACCGCGCCCGCAGCAGCCCGCCTCACACTGCTCTGCACAGGCCGGCGCACCTCGCAGAGCGCGGAGCAGGATCGCCGTCTACAGGTGACCAGGGCAAGTGGATGCAGACAGCTTCCCGGCCAGTGCCCAGCGCGCGCCCAAGACCCGGGGCAGGCAGGAAGGGAAACGGAGAAACCGAGACGCCGATGACGGGTCTCTGAGCTATTTCGAGAAGAGTTCTTCCTAAGCAGCGGGCGCCTGGCAGGGAGCCTCCGCCCCCTTTGCCCCCCCTAATGCCCTTGCTGCGGCTCCCCTCTCCCGCCTCCTCCCCCAGAAACCCTCGCGCTCCGACGGGGCATTGCAGGTGACCAGGCAGCTCGAAGCGCTGACTTGGTTCCTGGAGCCAGAATACGGAGGCTCTGCAGGGAGCGCACCCCATACCTTCATCTCTCAGCTCGTCTCTGGCCCCAGATCAACTCCAAGAGCTGCATCTGCGCCTCACCTACCCTGCTACCCTCGGCTTGCAAACGGGGTCCAGCCTCAGCGCAGAACGGCAGGCGCCACATTTTCCGCGCCGAATGCCCTCAAATCACTCTGCCACTTGGGTCAGGGCTGCACAGATATTACCTGGACCAATGTTTGGGAGCCTCATCCTAGCGCACCGAGGTCTGTCCTCTGCCCCTCCTGGTCCCCTCCTCCAGCTCAGAGTGCCCTCTGGCCCCAGCCAAAGTCTCAATATCCACTTTAGTTTGGCAGGTGTGGAGGGGGTTAACAGAACCGCATGCACCAAACCACCCCGCAGCCACGTGGCTCCGCGGCCGGCAGGGAACCCTGCTGCAGGGCTCCCCCAGCCTGCGCTGGCTCCCAGCGTCCCTCTGGCACTGGCGAGTTAGTGTACAGAGAATCTCTCTCTGAATCCTCCTCCTGGCAGTGTCTTCATTTCTTCTCACCTAACTCAGTCTCTAAGGGCTCTGGTCACAGGCGGGTAGGCAGCCACCTTCTCCATCCTTCCCTTCTGCTTTTCCCGCTTTCTGCCAGGTTCTGTCCAAACAACCTCTCAGGCACAGGGGGATGGGGCGTCCCAGACAGATGAGCTCATTGGAAGGAAGAGAGCGGAGGGAGGAGGGAGCTAAACATCCGGACCAGAGAGATGCTCCCCCGACAGTCCCAAGCTGGAGAGGGCTGTGTGCCCACTTCCAGGAGCAGGCATGTGATCTGCTTGTGCATCTCAGAGACAGGGTGAGTCCTGGGCCTCTCTTTATTTTGGGCCACGTTGGGGTGGGGTTTGAAGCCCCTTGGGGTAGAGTCTCAGCCACCTTACCTAGCACCCCAGAGCTGTACTCACCTCTCTGCTTCATGGGTCTTTGTCCCTCTACTCCTCATCAACAGAGAAGTGGGGCTGGGGAGGGCCGGAAGCATTGGGGAGGTTTCCATTCATTGCCGCTACTGCCCATGGGACCAGCATGTCCATCGATGGCCAGAAGCACAAAGTGGTATGAGTGCCAGGCAGGACTTCCTAAATGTCCCAGTCCCATTTGTCCCCTATAAACATTTTAGTGCAGGAGCAGTGGGTTTTTAAAAGGGAGGGAGGGGAATTGTGGATTAGGAGAGGAGACCCTTCGGAGGAAAAGAAGGGGGGATGAGAGGAAGGGGAAGACCTGGGAGCAGTTAAGAGTCTTCCGAGGAGGAAGGAAGTTGGAGTGAGTGAAGAAGAGTCCCAGGCTTTCTGTAAGAAAGGACAGAAACCACAAACCAAAGGAAAGAGGGCAGCTGCAGAGACCCAGCTATTTGCAGAGCCTGGTCAAAGGACCAGGTCAGGAAGGGGTGGGAAAGCTTTGCCCCTTCTCTGACACAGACACAACGTCACATCACAGCCCGTGGTCTTGCTGAACAAAGGGGGCTCAACTTGCCTTTCCCCCACCCACCCCTCAGTCTCTGGATACAGAGCCAGCCCTCAGTTCCTGGTCCTGGTGTGCTGTGATGACTCTGGATTCAGGCACCCCTGCATTTGGGTTGACCTTGGCAATTTCCCAGCCATGTGGCCTGATTTGTATGTGTGCATAATGTAGCAGAACCTCAGTTTCCTCCTCTGTTAGAATGAGAAAGGAAGGCACATTCCAGGGCTTGTTCTGAGGCTTAGGTAGGCTGATGGGTATAAAATACCTAGTTTGGTGCCAGGCATGGGATAGGTCCCCACTTTCAAAAAGGTTGTTACTATTGGCCTAGCCAACTGTCATTCTCCACTCCTTTTAGGAGGGATATGAAAACCACCAATAGGATCGGCCCAGCGGGAGACCACACAGTGTGTGTGCTGGGTGGGAAGGCCTGACCCACAAAGCTAGGAGGGCTCAAGGAGGAGGAGGCAGAGAGGACTTTTCTCTTTTCTATATGAGCTCTCCTGGAAAGACAGGAATCTTTGCCTGGCTGTTGAGCCAAGGAAAGCAAGTTAGGCTTGACATGATCTTCAGCAAGAAGCCCCCGAGGGCACCTTCAGATGTCCTACCCACTCCTGGCCAATGTCTCATTGTGTGCAAGGTTTTTCCAATACCTCCCACCCCAACCATTGAAAAGCTACCTAAAGAAGAATTAGGTAAAGAAGTACAGAGAGCAGACATGGCCCGGGGACAGACCATGACTAAGGCAGCAGAGTGACAGGCACAAGCCAATCGTATTTATTTTCAGGCAAGCAAAACTTACTCCTGCTTTTATTATTTGAGTTCTATGAGGACTTCACTGCCAGTCATCTCAAAGTATGCTCTGATATTTAAATCTCGATACCTCCCCCACACCATGCCAAGCTACACTTAAATAGCTTCCGGGACAGGATCTCATTACCTCCAGAAACTCAGCCCTCCACACTGCTCTGACTTACACTGGATCAATAGCTGCCTCAGCCAGACTTTATGTTTTGCTTTAGAGTAGAACGGAACAGGTCTGGTCCTTCTCCCCTATGGCCACAGCCCAGGCCAACAACCGTGACCTCTACTTCTCCTCCCGGCTGAACATGCTCTTTCCCTTCTTTTTTTTTGCCCTCAGGAAGGACTCGATCTGTGAGGCAAGCAGTATCTGGTCCCCTTGGTCCTAATCCCTTTGCCATCTCTTTCTGGGGACATGTCCCAGCTGAGCAGCAGAGGAAGGGAGAACCCCTCCTGTGGAACCCCTAGTCGCCTGGCTGAGTGTCCAGTGCCCTTTCCCCCTTCTCTCCTGCACACCCGCGCTCCTATTGCCAGAGAAAAGGCCACCCAATCCCCCACCTGTTCTACCTCAGCTCCTCTGTCCACCACCCTTTCTCCCCTTTCCTGCCAGAGGTATCTCCGGTCCCCCTCCAGGGGAATGGAGTCCTAGGCGAGACCCCACGGGGACCTCCTCCACCAAATCTATGTGCTTGTCAGGTGCACAATATGGATCTCAGTTGGGCATCCCTACTCCAGGCCCCCTGGGACTCTCATCCCCGGGGCCGCTGGGTCCTCTCCTGGGAGGCTTTTAGCACTCGGCAACCAGGGCGGTAACAGGAGTCCAAGGCTGACTGGAAGCTGGTGAGTGTCAGAGGGTGATTCTGTAAAGAGGAGACAGGCTCCCCGGGCTCTCTGAGATTTCTACAGAGCCCTGCCAGCAGGGCTTCTGAGCTCTCAGGGTACCAACAGAGAAGGCCAGAAGACCTAGTGGGCTTGTCTTCCCGTCCTGCATCCAGCTGACCAAGCTGCATTCCAGCAGACACTGCCTGTTCCTCTCATCTGAAATATTTGGACAGCATCTCTAGCCCTGAAAGATGAACGAGAGGCACAGGTGGGGATATGTGGAAGTTCTTCATCCGGGGAAGAGTCTTGGTTCCGGTCATTAGCCAGCTGTGCGACTTTAGGCAAATCGCTTTCCCTCTCTGAAAACCTGAGCCCTTAAAGGAAGCATGAGTGAAGGCCTCTGCTAGCTCCACTCGGGACAGCCCGGAAGGGTAAGGCAGGAGCCTGGGCTGGGGTGTATCTCTGTGCTGCGTTGTGCCAAGTGCTAGACAAGCACTAGGTGTGCACTATCGGAGGAACAACAGACTTGGTGCCACCGCTAGATCCTGTCTTTCTGTTTGATGCAGCATGTGCCATTAAGCAAGTTCTAGTCCTCAGTTTCTCCTTCAGGACAGTGATGGGGTCAGGTATTCCGTGGAACTCTTCCCAACTCCTTCCAGCCCGAATTCCTGTCTCACTGTGGCTATGCCATTGGTTAGCAAAGAGGCAGTAGAGATCGTTCTCACCTAAGCTGAGGGACACAGAAGCCAGGGGCCACTTCTGAGTACCAGGGGAAGAGTTAGTCTTTCCGCCAAAGTCAGCCCACTATGTGATCAAAACTAACCCAGACCCAGAGCCCAAGCAGATCAAAGGATATCAGTTTAGGGAAGTACTTGAACCAAACCCAACCTCCCAGAAGCCAGACCTAGCCTCTATGTCCACCTCAAATCCTTGGAGAAAAGCCAGATGAGGAAGATGCTGCTGCCCAGCTGAATTTTAGAGTCCTGTGCTCACCCTGGAAGGAACCAAACAGACGCCCCAGTTCTTGGCCCATGTCCCCTGCCTCACTTCCCATATCTGTTGAGTATAGAAAACACCCTCCCAGGCATCCCATCCTTGGAAGAGCGCTGGGATCCAGGGACCAGATAGCCTTCTAAACCAAGGGCCATTGGTCCTGCTAAGTTCTAGCTGCCTTTGCTTCATGCTGCTCCTCCTTCCTGGCATCTTCTCAGGAAGCAACTGTAGTAGTTTTAGGTTTTAGTTCTGCTGTCCTCTTGGGTTCCTGGTGTTCCTGATCACGGGCCACAGGGAAGGGCCTCTGGGTCATCAGGGAGCAGGCAGAAGGGAGAGAAACGGCAGTGTTTCCTTCCCATTCAACCATTTGAAGCTTTCCTTATCTGTCAAGCCTCCTAAGCAAAGGTGTGTGTGCGCGTATGTGTGTGTGTTTGTATGCATGCTTGTGCACACATGCGTGTGCGTGTGTGTGTATGTGTGTGTGTGTGTGTTCTGGGATGGGGAGCCTCTAGCCAGAAGGTTGGCTTTCATCTTGGACTTCTCAAAGCTGACCCAGCACTGTGTAAATAGGGTACAGAAGTACGTACGTGGCTGTCACCTGACTCTTCCCACCCGCCACTTTCCCCTGTGAAGCTGCACAAGGGCAGGCTGAGCAGCTGTCATCTGTTTTTCCAGAGTCCGGAGCCCGCACAGGAGCTGCCTGCCTAGTCAGATGCTTGTCAGAAGGACAGCCCATCTGTCCACGGAAAGAAGAGGCAACATCCCCAGAACAGTCAGCCTTGGGCACATAAGGGGTATCTCTACCCCAGAAATAAACGAGAGCCCTCCCAGAAATGGGACTCTGGCCACCCTGTCCCAGGGGGCTTCCCATGATAGATAGAGTCCACCAAGGTTTCTGGAAGGTGAGGGGATGGAACATCTCTAGTTGAGTAGAGTAGGTTGACCTTTGGAGTCTTTAGATGATGGATCTTCTTTACCAGGAAAAGGAGTCCCAGGGGTCCCTGTCAGGCTCCTGGCAAAGCTTCAACATACCCTACTCTGCACCCCTAAAAAAAGCCACACTCCAGAGATGTCCAGGGGAGACAGTGTGTTTATTGTAGTCAACAGACACAAGCAATCACACAAACTACGGGAGAAACTCAGTCTGCTCTGAGAAGCAGATACATCCCCAGCCAGCAGCTGGGTCACAGAGGACCCTTTAAGCTTCTCCCCCCTTTCCAAACGCCCCTTCCAACCACCACACAGCATGTAAAACCTAGATGTGCATAAATTTTTCTTATACAGCTGGGTTTTCCCCTCCAAGTGCACAAAAAGCAACAAGAACATTCCATCATTTGCCTTTGGTGAATCAGCTCAAAGCATTGAGACATGATACCCCTCCCCGCACAATGTAACTTCCGGGCCGGTGCAGTGAGATGTTTTATATTTGTGTCTATAATGTATCTCTACCTATACAGAGAGGCTATGTACAAATGCATCAGCAAGCTTCAGTAAAGGAAGACACCAGCAAGAGGCACGGCGAGGGACACAGGCTGTCTATCCTTAAGACATGAGTAGGAAGGAAAATTTCCTCGATTTATCATCCCTTCCTGTGGCCTGGGACTCTCTTTTTGAACATGGCCAGGATTTCCACTTGTCTACCTGCTTATGCTTAACCTAGCCTTGTAAATATTTACCAGCCCGACCTCTCCAAGGAGACTCATGAAGAGAAATCTGGACCCAATCAGCTTTTCCTTATTATAAAGTGGGAAAACCTATGATGAGCCCACAGCTAAGGGGCAGGTAGCTACTTCCAAAGCCAGTTCCAAGGCACCTCAAGGCATTTCAGTCCTGAAAAATTGTGCTTTGTTCTTGTAAGCTAAATCCCACGGGTTAGCCAGTCCATCTCTCTTTGCAACGGCCCTTAATTAGGAGAAAGAGACAGATGGGGATGAGAGGGTGTGAGGGGGGAGAGGCAGAAGTGGTGGAGAAAGCCAGCAGACGGAAACCAGCGGAACGCAGTGATGGCAGCAGGCAGCTGCAAGTGCGGCTCGAGCCCCACGCTGCAGGGCACCCTTGTGCCACCCTTGCTGGCATAAGCTCAAAGCAGGGCAAAGCAATGGCTGCTGTGCAAACATCTCACCAGCTTCCCACCTCAACTCGCAGATGCCCCATTTTGCTCCCAATCTTGGTTCCCTGGGGGATGCAGCCCTGATACCTCCAGAGAAGGATCTAAGAGACTTAGGAAGACAGTGCATGTGAGGCCATGGTGCCGGGAACAAGAACAGCTCAGGCCCCTGGGGACCACACACAGGAGACATTGCCTCTCCTGGGCCCCACCTGCCCAGGGCAGAAAGAGAAGGCCAAGACTCAGAAGTCTTGAAGGAGAGTTAGAACTTTTTAGAATGAACCTAGGGAATCTCATAAATACTATCTCTAAATCTTACTAGTCTTGGAAAAAAAAAATTGCTGACATCAGTGCAGATCTTCAGTTATCCCAGGAAAGGAGGACATGTCCAAGGTGACTAAATAATAAAACCAGCCAGCTGCAGCGTGGATGCCACCATCCTTGCTCTCAGCTGGCTCATGGTGCCTACCACCCACCTCTTTGGTCCCGGCTGGTTGGCTTGAAGGACGGGCAGCACCGCCTGCTCCAGGCCTCTGGTGGCTGAGCCCACCCCATTGGCAGTGTGTTGATTGGCAGTTAGGTACTGAACTGATGAGTTTATGTTTCCCTGGGGCCTGACTCACCTCACCCGGGATTTCTCTGTCAGGTTGCCTCTCGCTGACTCCATGCCCACTCTGCCTGGCCTCTGCACCCGTTTGCACTTGTACCTGCCCTCTTCCCTTTCCAAGGCCCTGATTCTAGAGTCTCTTCCTTCTCAACTTTCGGCCTAGAAGCAATGGTTATAGAGGCAAAAGTAGATGCACCAAAAAAAAAAAATTAATGTTGATCCTACAGTGCTGACCTGGGCATCTCTGATTCTATGGCTTTGTGTGTCACTGGCACCCAGCACAGTGCCTGATACAGAGCAGGTGCTCAATAAATAGTTGTTGAACTGAAGTGAATTAAGCCAAATCTCGCATACAATATTGCCCTCACCCCAAATTGGCCATCTGATAGGCAGAAGCAGGGACTGTCCCTGAGACTGTCACCATCCCTTGCTATCTCCATCCACTGTTCTCAGACTCTGGACACCTAACTCCCTGAGCTGACAGGTGCTGGGCTCCTAGGAGAGGGGCAGGGCTAGGGGAGCACCCACACTGCACCTCCCTCATCTACCAGACCCTAGAGGCCCGCCCACCAGGAAAATTATGGCTCTATTGATTCAAAATGGAGGTCCAGGTGCTAGAGAAGGATGCAAGACCCTTGGTCTCCCGTCACAGGGGGTCATCCACTTCCCCGCATCGTCAGAGATTTGGCCAACCTGTGAAGGTTCTCTGAGTATCTGACCCAGTCTTTCTCTCTCTGTCCAGGCTTAGACAATTCCATCTTAATGTGAGTAAAATGGCAGTGACAGTTGGCCCCCACAAGGGCTACTTTCTTCCCCACAAAGACAGCTTCCAGAACAGAAGGGCAAGGGAACGAGTGACAGGTTCCAGGTGGGCCAAGGCCGGCCCAATGCTTCGAGGCCCCTCGGCCCCCTCACACTTCCCTCCAGCCTTCCCACCCTCCCTCTTGCCAAAGCCAGGTGCAAACCCTACTGAGGGCCACTGGAAAAGCCTGAACCCAAGGCCCGAATCTTGGCTTCTCTTGGCCCAGGCCAGGGTGGTGGCCCTGATAGAGAGGACAGCCTGAAGCCAACCCTCCTAATGGCAGAGCCCCACTCCCCAGTCCCTCAGCCAGCTCTGACTCAGTTCTCTGGGTTCTTGGGAGGGGGAACATGACCCCACATGGAGCTGCTTCTCTAGACTGTCCTCAGCAACAGCGCCAAGAGGTCAGCAGCTGACAGCAAACTGACAGCCTCCAGGGGAACAGCTAACAGTGGAAATGAGGGCCCGAACAGAGCTCCCTGGGCCAAGGTCTGTGCCAGGTTGGCCTCGCTCCTAGCTTTTCTTCAGTGTCCTAGGATCGCACCACCATCCCTTTAACACCACCCACCCCGCCATGGAAGCCCTGAAAGGCTGCTCTGGGCTGGGAGGAGCCCAAGTGGCACAGCCAAGGTTCTCTGGAGGGAGCAGAGCTCTCTCTCCACACCCCAGGTCCTCCCTGAAGCCACTGCCAGGTCGTCCCTAGGTGGCTGGACAACTGACTTCCTCCACCACTGCCCACCCTCCCCAACCTCTTGCAGGGACCCCCGGACATGCCTCCTGCCTCCTCTCAGGGCCTGGAAGGGTGGAGCCCCTTTTCTCCTCTCCCCAGGGCCTACACATCCCGGATGCCGTGGTAGGTTCTCAGATGGAAGAGACGTGTGTCGCTCTTGGTGCAGGGCATGGGGTACGAAGTGAGGGGTTCAGGAGGGCCCAGGGGTGCCCTGGAGTCCTGCTCAGGAGAAGCACACCAAGAGAGGGCAGGTGGGGTCACACGTACAGGGCAGAGAGGGAAGAGGCAGGACACAGGGAAGTGCGGCAGGGGTGGCCCCGTTACTTGGCATCGTCCACATTGCCCTCGCCGTCTGTCTTGCCGTCCTCCTCGGTCTTCAGGTCATCCGTGCTTAGCTTCTGCTCTTTTTTCCTCCTCACACACTTGACCACCATCAGCACCAAGATGACCACAGCTAGGAAGCCCCCCACAGAGGCACCCACAATGACCGCCACCGTGGAGTCCCGCTCGGGGGGTTCTGGGGAAGCAAAGAAAACAAACTCACTGAGCATGAGGCTGAAAAAAGAGTCCTCTTCACCACCCCTGCTCCCCTACAGAATGTGTCCGTAGGAGGGAGACTTTAGCCAAAGCCTAATATCAACTCGAGCAACTGACCACTAAGTATTCCCATCCCCAAATTCCAGGGCACCACAAAGCCTTCAGAGCAGTGATCAGAATGAAGTATTTAAGAGCATGTACTTGGGATCAGCGAGGCCTGAGTTTGACTCCAGATTGTATGATTTATGAACTGCGTGATCCTAGGTAACTTATGCTTTCTAACCTCGGTTTCCTCATCTGTGAAATGGAGATACCAATTGTTCCTCCCTTATGAGGCTGCCATGAGGGTGAAATGAAATACAGCCGAGAGTTTAGTTTAGACTGAGACATAGTAAGTGTCCAGTAAATGACAGCTACTGTTACTTGCAAAGTTGTGATCCAGATCAGTATCATTCGAAGGGCTCTGAGAACCTGTTTCCTCCAGGTCCAGAGGGAAGAAAGTAGGTGACTTCCACTCAGCACAAGCTGCGCCTCGGTTCTCAGGAGTGGGCAGCCTCCCACACGCCCTGAGCTGACACCGGAGAGGGTCAGGGCCCACCCCTCACCTTCCAGGAGGACCTGGAGATAGATCTTGCCATGGCCCCGGTGGCGGTCGGGCGGGTTGGTGACATAGCAGTTGTAGATGCCCTCGTCCTCCAGCTGGACGCTCCTCAGAGTCACTGACACATCGTACTTGCTCGGGTTCCCGGAGAACTCCACGCGGTCTCGGAACCGGTCCAGCTTCAGGTTGATGATCTTCATGCGGAACTGCAGGAACTGGAGGATAGAGCGGGGGAGAGCGGGGGACAGGGTGGGTAGCTGGACGCGTAAAGAGCTACAGGTAGGGTGGGGAAACCACCTCCTCCCTTGTACCCATTTACCTGGGAAGACAGGCAGTTTCCCCAGAAGGGCCACCTAGACAGGGCACATGCCTGGTGTCAAAGCCCCCTGCAATAGACAACCCACCCAAGTCCTCTGGAGCCCTGCTCCAGGCAGTTGCAGCGAGGGAAAGGTGACCTCATGTCTCGGGCCCCTACCTCCTCGTGCCCTGGCACTCACCATCTCCTCAGAGCAGTTACTACATTCCTGGTAAGTCCAGTTCAGGGAAAACTGCTTGTGGTTCACGGTGTAGCAGGAGTTAAAGGTGCAGGACAGGCGGGCATCAGAGCCATTGAGGATACTGAGGGTGGTGGGGACTGTGACCTCCATGCCCCGCCCTGATGGCACTGCAGACAAAGCCAGGAGCTGGTGAGGGTTCCCCACTGGCTAGAGGGTTGGGGAAGGGCAAGCCCCTCTAGCCAGTGGGGAGGGAAGGGGAGGGGAGAGGGAGAGTAGAGCAGCCAGCCTGTTCCCATACTGCTGCAGTTAGGCAGGAGATGAGGTTAGTGAACCAAAGCCAGAGATGCCGAATGCGGCCCCTGGGGTCAAGAGGCACAGAGCAATCATGAGTGAAGAGTGACCAAATGGTCTATCAGGTCAGGGACAGGCAGATGGCCCCCAGTCTTTTCCAAGACCACTGCTGGGCACTCCTCTACCTGGCCTAGTTCATTTGCCAGCTGAACAGGAAATCTCACTGTGCCTGCCTCAGTTTCCCCCTTTGTTTCCTTTTCTTCCTAACCATCACTGCTAGGTCAAAGTTCTCCCAGCTGAGACTCTAGTGCCCCACGTGGAACAGGCAGCTGGGGAAGCCAGGACTCAGGAGGCATCATTCACTTTCTATGCCCAGAGATGGGGCAGGTAGTTCCCTAGCACAGCACAGCCCCTCACGATCCCCAGACACTAGCAGGCAGGAAGAGGGCAGGGGTGCCTGGGGAACAGAGAGGTGTCCCAGGAGAGGCGCTGTTCTAAGGACCAGATGAGGGGTCCTTAGAACAGGAGTCCATTTTGGAGGTGGCAGTCGTGGAAACGCTACAGCAAGGAGCTGACAGTGGCAGGGAGGTAGGCACAGAGTCCAGGAAGAGACACCAAGTCGGGCCAGGAGACAGGAGCGCAGAGCTGAGAAAAGCCCAGCCCACCCTGGCATCCTAAATAGTACAGGAGGCAAGTGAGGTCCATGGGACATAACAGTCAAGGAGGAGTCTGCTTTTGGAGCCAGAAAAATACCTTCTGCAAACACTCAGGCATCTCACTCACTCCACCCTACCCCTATCCTGATTCCAAGATTCTCTGCCCACGTTATCAAAGCCTCATCTCAAAAGACTGACTTAACATTAACAAGGCTCAGTGGTAGAGCCTTTACCTAGCATGCACAAGGCATGGGCCTCGCAAGGCCATGGGGTTACCATGAAACTACTTGTATTCTGGTGAGGGGACAAACAGTAACAAGGAAAAGATAAGAATGTGATTGTAGGGAGTGATCCATGGCGTGGGCTCTGAGGACAGAGACGGGCAGGCAGGAATGGTTTTACTCAAGGTGGTCTGGTGAGGCTACTGGGAGAGGGTGATGCCCAGCAGTGCCCAACTCCAGTGAGGGAAGGAACCGTTTTCAAGTTTTGAGGCAATCGAGGACCACAGCAAGGAGAGCACTGAAGACAAGTTCCAGTGGCCAAACAACCTTCGTCCCTCTGAGGGGGTGAATGGTGAGGCCGGGACTGGGCCACAAAAGGGATTCACGCTTCGGAGTGTAACAGGAAGTCGCTAGAGGGCTCAAGGGTGGGCCGAGGGGAGGGTGCCCGGCTGGAATTACAGCCCTTGGATATGGGGACAACAGAGACAGGGATCAATCGGACTTGGATTCCATCCCAGCTCTGCCGCCATCTGCTGGCAGAAAAAGTGAGTAGCGCCTGCAGCTCAATGCCTCGGCCCCCTCTCCGTAAAACGCGCCAGGGATGCCCTTTCTGGGGTCGTTATGATAACTGAAGCAAGCAGGGAATGCTCAAAAATCGGTGGCTGTCATTATCTTGAATCCTCAAGTTCTGCCTCATGCACAGAAAGGGCTTTGGAGGGGAGTGGAGTCGGGCCCAAGGGCACATTGGAGATGAACCCCTCAAGCTGGCCCCTTGGGATTCTCCCAGATCTGGCAAAGGGGCCGCGCTTCTAACTGGCTGCAGGAAGCTTCTTCCCCACAAGTGGCAGCCCTGCAGCCTGGGACCTGGGAAATCAAAGTTGGTCCAGGGCACCCTTCTGCTCAGCCTGTCCCCAGGGGCAAGGGGCAGGGCTAAGTAGCAGGATTTAAGGGCAAGAGACGCTCTGAGCTGCTCGCCCCTCCACCAAGCCCTGGGTGGAAGTGCACTCACCCGCAGGGCAGGGACAGCAGGTACTCACTTAAGTGCTCATTAGGGGAGCAGCAACTAGGGAGGCTGACTGGGCCCCACAGGAGGAACAAAGCCCAGCTTCCATCCCCTGCATTTCATATCCATCGGAAAGTGTCTGGCCCGGTACCAGGCAAGGAAGGAGGTGCCCAGAAAATACCAACACCGCCCCCGCTCTGCAGAGGCTGAGAAATCTGCAGGAAGATGGAGGCTTGTCCTGAGTTTACCTTCCGTCCCAGGAATGCCCTGCCTCTTCAGCCTCTTCCCTCGGAAGGACAGACACCTCCCCAGGGCCCCCACCCCCCAATGAAAAGGAAGTGCTCTGCACTTCTGGCTGGCTGACCTTTTGGATTCCACCCTTCTCCCGCTATGTCCAACTGCGGCAACCCCAGGCAGCACTCCCGGATTCAAACTTGAACCCTGCGCCACAGCTGCCTCCATTTGCAAGGGACCAGCACCCCACCGCTGCGTAAGAGGGCAGAGCCCCAGGGAGGCCTTTCCTAGCTGGCTGTGGGGCAGAGAGAGGTGCAATGCGGGCTCCTGCTCATCCTTCCTGCCAGAGGCCAGGCTGGAAACGTGTGCCCTCTAGCGGTCACAGAGGTCAAGCATCAACTCCCATCCGCAGAGAGGAAGAGGAGTCGCCAAACCAGAGGATGCCAGAGCTGGAAGAACCCTAGCATTTGTAGATCTGATGCTGTGATTTTAGCTCAGAGGAAAGAGGGTCCGTAAGAGAGACACACAGGGAATAGGAACAGGCAGAGGCCAGAATCAGGACTCTTGTTAGTCCAAGATGAAGATGGAAGCTCATCAGAATTCCAGAGGTTTGGGATGAGGAGCTTTGGGTTTTCCACCAGTCCAAGACCACGTTAAAGACCAGGAAACCCCTGCTCAGGATCAGGGATGTGAACAGCACCCCGGTCTCTGGATTAATTTTGCTGCTTCAGGAAGGTAGCAGATCCAGACTCACAGAGGGTCCTTATAATAAACCCAGATGCCAAGGGCCAGCATTGGATCAGAACTCAGTGTATGCTACACCGTCTATACCCACAGAGACCCTATTATTTCCCTCACTTTCCAGGTAACAAAACGAAGCACAGAGCTGTTAAATGAATAGCCCAGATTCACAGCTTGTACATGACAAAGCTAAAATTTGAATCCATGCTGCCTGGCTCTAGACACAGAAGAGGGGTCAAATCTGCATGGGGATGTGATCATCATTCCAAAACATCCTAGGAGACAAGTCTCCTGCAATCTATATGACAAGCCCAGACTTATAAATTCCTGTCCCCACCTCCAGGCAGACCAACCAGCAGGAAATGTTTCTACCTACATGAAACTCCCCAAAAAAGGAGGCAGCAATTTTCCTATAGTCCCCGGGGATCAAGGCCTGGGGTCTGAGTCTCCTCATTTCCTACTCACCAAAAGGAAATCATCAACAGGGATGCAGTAAGAATGTGACTTCTGGTCTTAGCTCCAAAGCATCACAGAGCTGGGGACCGTCTCCGAGGTACATCTGACCCCTGTCAGCCACATGTCACCCATTGTTCTGCCTGGCTTATCTTGCAGAGATCATGAAAATTTGCTCTTCTGACACTCTTTCAGAGGCTGACAGCCAGTTCCCTTTGCTCCCCTTTCCAACCTTGCAGCAACTGATGAGGTAGGTTTATCTTATTCTTATTTTTTTTTTAATTATCTAAGCAGAGACTTGTCTCCTGGGGCAGCCCTTACCTCCCGGAGTGTGACATCCAGGCCACCGTCCTCCTTTGCTTGGCCTTAGCATCCGGACCCTCCCTCCTTGGGGTCTCTCCACCCCCCCACCCCCCACATAACCAGGACCAACTGGGCCTCATCACTTCCCCTCCAATGGAGCCTTGTTGCTTTCAGGACCAAGTTGAGACTTTGGCATGGAGCTGGCACAGCTCCCAAGCGCTTTGCCACCTGAGACTGACCTGTTCCCAGTCTCACCTTCTGCCAGCTGCCATCCGTCCATCCTTCCACTTCAGAGACCCAGACCTCTGATTCTTCCTGCAAACACTGCCCTCTTGGACCTTCTAGGTTTTTGCACATGATTTTGCTTCAAGACGGGAGCTCGTTCACCCACTACCCTGGGTTTCTCCCACACATCCCTTGGGTGCCAGCTCATGAAGCATAGACTGGGTGCCAGCTTCCCATGTCCTGTTCCCTCCCCAGCCCCATCCCTCCTCACCTGTTCTTCACTGTGACTTGGAGGCAGAATGGCGTATTGGCCAGGTCAGGGGCTCCAGTGCCCCATCTGATCTTAGACAATGTAGCTAATTTTCCAACAAGTCCTTTCCTCATCTGTCATACCGCAGATACAGGACCTACCTCCAGGGGAAGATTTAATGACCCTAAAGGACGCAGCATAGCCATTGACAAAAGGTAGTTGTTCTCATTATCATTGCTGCTAATATTATTATCTTGCTTGAAACGTTGTGTTGTTATTACTCGTTCATGTGCTTAGATCCCTTAAGAGGCTCTGAAGACACCACTAACTGTTATTCACCATGGTTTCCCTGGCCCACTTGATAGTAAGCACTCCATAAAATTTTTTTGAAAACTAGGCATGGTGGCACAACACTCAGGAGGCTGAGGCAAGAGGATCACTGCAAGTTCAAGGCCAGCCTGGGCTATACAGTGAGTTAAGGCCAGTCTGAACTACATAGCAAGACCCTGTCTCTAAAAAAATTTTTGTTGTTGTTGACAGAAAGGAAAACATTTTCCCCTCTATGTCTAGGTGCCTCTCCCTAGCAGCAGGCATGTGCAGTGCGCTTGAATGAGGACCAGACTCTGCTTTGCAAGCTCCCCTCTCATAACCTAGACTTTGGAAACCAGGGTCATAGCTACAGAATTGATGATCTTGAGAAAAACTCCAGGGAGCCCAACCATTGAGAAAGATTCTCACTTAGACAATTAGACTCCTGTGCTTGCACCATGGTTACAGCCAGTTGCCCAGCCTGCTCTTTCTCTTCACCAGTTCTACAATCATCACCATGAGCTCCACCCCTGGCTGTCCCCTCCCTCAACATCCATGGCGTCCCTCATCCCAGAACCTCTGGAATTCTGACCATGGACCACCAAGCTTCCATGGTCCACGCTGCCCACAGCTTTGGAGCACAAGAGGCCATTGAGTTCAAGTTGAAGGTCTCCTGTTTCTGCCTTCTCCAGGTTTGGTGAGGTTTTAGCTCCCTTTCCAACCTTTCACGGTCCCTGCATCCAAATCTCTCCCCCAGGCTCCATCTCCTCCTCAGTTCAAAGTTCCTGGTCCTGGCTCTCTTCACGTAGAAATGGCTCTCACAGTCATCTTCCTTCTCATTGAAAGCTCTCCTGAACTCCTGAAAGAAGGTGCCTATCCTTCAGCTCCTGGTCTCTCATTCACCTGCCCATCTGCCTGCCCCAAGTGGGATTCTCGGGTCCATTACTGTTAACGTGGCAGTACCACTTCTTGACTATTGGGAGCAGAGAGCCCAGCATTTGCTAAAGCCAAACACACAGGAGTTCAAATCCCAGGTCCACTTTATGCTGGTCATGTGACCTTATGGACTAATAATTTACCTCTATTTTTCTCCTTGAGGTATGCATATAACAGTATCTTTGTCCAACAATTGCTGTGAGCACTAAATACCAGCCCTGTGCCTGGCTTATGAAAAGCCCACCCACCTGCTTTTGGAAATTCACCAGCCTTACTGTCCTTTCAGCAAGGTTAACCACAGCTGGCCCTGCTATGTGCAGGTCACAAACACACCAGCAGGAGGCACTGTCCAGCTTACCCATGAGAGACCTGAGGCTCATAGGGAGCTGAGTAACTTTCCTGTGGTTAGTAAGCAATAACAAAGGTGGCTTTAAAGCCCGGGTTAATGCCAGACTTCTACGACATTTCTGCTGTGTCTATGACATTTCTGCTGTGTTGTGAGTATGCCGACTAACTCAACGAAGCTAAGTTGACAGAAAGGGAGCAGGCTGGGGGCCTCTGCATGACTCTGGTTAGTCCTCCTGCCCAGTGCCCAGCCCATCATGCCACAGAGAAAGAGACACTTTGTGACAGGGAACATTCCCACTGGCAATCCTTGGATTTGACCCTCGGCAAGCAACGAGTAAGTTTAGGAGCAAGAATGAAGCTGTCTATAAAACAGCTTTCGAATAACTTTCCAGCCCACCAGCCTATCAGGGAGTCTATGAATGGTCACCTGCAAAATTGGAATTTGGGGTCCCTTGACAGGACCACTAGACACACGGAGCTGGACAGCTGTAAGACTGCTTTAAAGGGCCTGGCCTCACACAGCCCTGGGTCCCCCTTCCTCCCCTGAATCTCTTCACCTGTGCCCCTTCCCTTCCGCTGGCCCCAGCCAGAGGTGCCTCTGGCATCCGTGCGGGGCTCAGCATCCTCCTCCCTCTCAGGGATTGTGCCTGCCGGAGCCTGCTTCCCACCCATCCTCACAGCCGGTCCCAAAAACCAGAGGGGCAAGACACCAGACCCAGACTCAGACCAGACTTTCTGCCCCCAACTCTTCCAAACACTTTTTTTTTCAGTACCCTAAAATCACTAGATTTCAAGGATCCAGGTTCACAACAGAAATCCTGCCAAGGACCAGGAAGTCCCAGGACCCTCCCTCCTCCTGCAGCAGCAAAAAAAAATATCAAAATTTAAAAAAAAAAATTCACAAAGACCCCGCATATCAACCTACTCTCTGCCCCGCCCCCCACAGGGGTCCACTAGGGAAATCCAACCCAAAATCACCTCCCTTGACACTCAGACCCCCGACCCAACATTTCTGTGACCAAGCGGTCCCAGCAGTCTGCAGCCTGGGCGATGTCGCTCCAGTCCCCTGCGCCTCCCTTCCCAAGGACACGGAGGGAAGCGCTAACACTGTCTCTCTTCCTTTCTGCCCCCTGCACCCCCTCTTCCAGGTGTTGCGCCTCAGAACCCTCAGGAGCATGCAGATGTGGGTCTAACTTACCCAAAGTGAAAAAGAGACTGAGCCCCGTGAGACTGAAGGCTGGGCGAGGCAGCCAGGCATCCCTGCGCATTTTCGCGGACTGAGGTGTCAAGGCGGGTGGGCTAGGGGAGAGGGTGGTTTGCGGGGCCGAGGGCTACAGGAGAGGAATGGTTAAATGCTAAAAAAGCAAATGCACGGATGTACTTCAAAGACATGTACAACATCAAGGAAGCTTTATTTCCATCTCTCTAATATGGCCGACTTGTATGTGGCTGCTGAAAAGAGAGGGGGAGTGTGTAAAGGAGAGAGAGAGAGAGAGAAAAAAAAAAGGGGGATAGAGTAAATACTATGGTTGGTGGATTTGAAAAAGCAGGTGGGAGGGCGTAGAAAGTCTTTCTGCAAAGCACAAAGTTGCCAGGATTTTTTGCCCTCTGAAACAAGAACTAAAGCACGTACTGCAAATACTCCTTCACTCGGAATGATTTTTGGATTTTGAAAGGTATTTGAGGAAATCATTTATTTCAAAGCTGCTATGAGGGAAGAGGCTTTTTTCATTTAAAAACATCCCCCCAAAGCCCAAAAAAGGCAATATTTGTTTTTGTGTATTTGGAAAGGGTTCAGGCAAGTGAGTCAGAATTTCAGGAAGTCATGACTTCCTCATTATTCTAGCGTTTCCACGGAAAACAGAACGTGAGCTCGTGCAAACACACAATCAAGTGTAAGAGACACACCAAGAAGAAAAGCACTTTTTAGGCAATTGGAAAAAAGTAAATATGGCCTGGGTATTAGATTCTTAATTTTGTGCAATGTGATTAAAAATGTATTATGGTTATATTCTTCAGTGCCTTTATTGGTTAAATGTATGCTGTGGAGCATTTATAGGTGAAATGATATAATGACGAGAATTAGCTTTAACAACACGCCAGAAAAAAATAGAAAGAAAAAAGAGGTAGGAGAACTGGGTGTCATCAGAGTAAACAGCTCGATGGTCCACACCAATTGGTGATGGGCTCATTATGCAGTTTCCTCTTCAGTTTATGTATGTTCAAAACATTTCTTTTGAAAAGGGAAGGAAAGGGGCTGGGGATTTAGCTCAGTGGCATAAGTGTGTGCCTTGCAAGCACGTGGTCCTGAGTTTGATCCCTGGTACCGATAAAGAAAGGAAGGAAGGAAGAAAGAAAGAAAGAAAGAAAGAAAGAAAGAAAGAAAGAAAGAAAGAAAAGAGAAGGAAATAGTAAGTTTTGTGTCCTAAGTGGGAGCATAGCAAGGTGGAAGTCCAGTGGAATACAGCTTCTCTTGCAGGATTGCCATGCTTCCTGAAGGGCCATCCATGTGTCACAGAGGGAGAAATGCATGTTTTGGGGATGTCAACTATGCCTAGTACTTGACATATAGCATCTCATTTTAATCTTAACCCTGAGTATGGCTAGCTGGCTGGCTTCTTGCTTTCTGGCACTGCCCTTTTTATTGTAAATAAGGAAAAAGTGGCCCCTAGGACTTAATTCACCCATTTACACTGGGCAGGTAGGGGCCAGGATTTAAACCAAAGCCTATGTGAAGCACTGGATATTTCTACTACTTCATGTTGCTTATTACCCAGGGCTGGACACAGGGAACCAGCCCTGAAGTTCTTTAGAAGCCCAAGGAAGTAAAGAATAAGAGGACAGATGAAGCTGTTAGCATCTGTGGATGCCTTTTGAAGGTGCAAAGGGGCAGAATGTGGAAGAACAAAACAGGAGTCCCGCACAGGTACAGTGCCTGGCAGAGCAGACAATGAACAGTGGCCACTGACTCCACCAGGCTGCCCAGGCTGCTGAATTTGGAGAGAGATCAGCCTGTGTGGAGGAAGAGAAATCTAGCCAGGATCCCTAGAGAAGGGTTAAGGGAGCCAGGACTTAGAGGTAGTTGCCTAAAGGCAGAGGAGCAGATGGCTCGATGCCCTCTGTGCACCTGCCAGGATCACACACAACTGTCCCCAGGATCCTCAGTCACTTCGCTGGGGTCCGGCTCCAGAGGGGTGGTCCAGGAGAAGGAACTTCAGGGGGGAAAAACAGCCTGTGGAAGAAAACATCTCTGGTGCTGCCCTCAGGCCCTTTCCCTACTGCCCTCTGACCGCAAAGCTCCTCCACTATCCTCAGGTCACAGCTGTGCCAAGAGGGATGGGCTGGCACACACAGGACCCCACTCTAGCTCAGTCCCATCCCACTGAGACCCAGTTTGCAGCACCAGCCTCCAAGCTACAGACACTTTTCAGCCCAGCCCTGCAGCCAGAGATTTTTGGTTTGATGTAGCCGGCCTCCTTCTTTTTCTTAATGCAGCCAAGGGTGCCTGTAAGGCCCAGAAACTGAAGGAAGCAGCTTCTTTATTGCAACATCAAGTCCACAGGCTTCTATTCTGGGGGCAACTGAGGCAAAAAATGAGTTTGGCTGCATGTGGCGATCCAGGGCTGTAATTCCAACACTTGGGAGGCTAAGGCAGTAGCAGAATCAAGTGTTTGAAGCCACCTGAGCTACATGGGAAATTCAAAGCTGGCCCATACTACAGAACAAGACCTTGTCTCCAAAAAAAATTAATTTCAAAGTTCTTATGCTTTTTTGAAGAATTTGGCTAAGAGAGATTGAATATCCAGACTTAGGATAACCTTTGTCCAACTCAGTCCTCCAGAACCAAGGTCAGATAGATCCAGAGCAGGGCTGATGGAACTGGTAGGTTGAGGCCAGCAGAGAGGTGAGCAGAGCTGCTACAGAAGCCCCTGGGCACTTGTGCCTTTGGGTACCCCTATGCCACAAAGGAGTAAACCTTCCCTGGAATCCAATAAAAAGCCCAGGCAGCAGAAACTTAGAGAGGTATTTTGTAGAATGAACATACCCATATTGAAGATAGGCTTTTTCAGGAGCAAAGCCCTATGGCTTTGGCATTTCTGCCCAGTGTCATTTATCAATACAATTTTGTTGGACAATGGGAGAAGCAGTGTTGTAAATAACCCAAAAGAAGCAGTCTCCTGTTGACTTTAGTACGCATTGTGAAGGCTACGGAGAGCTTCCTAGTTAACAATGGCTCTTGAGCCTAACTTCTGAAAGTACAATTTTTGGACCAGCATCAGCACTGTCACCTGGTAACTTGTTAATAATCCAGCTGGGCATGGTGGCACATGCCTGTAATCCCAGCACTCAGGAGGCTGAGGCAGGAGGATCACCATGAGTTCAAGGCCAGCCTGAGCTACATGGCAAGACCCTGTCTCAAAAAAAAAAAAAAAAAGGAAAGAAAGAAAGAAACCCAGAGTCACAGGCCCTTCCCCAGGCCCAAAGAATCAGAAGCTGCATTTTAATGAGACCTCCAATTCTTGAGCATATTAAAGTTTGAGAAGCACTGTTTCCTATCAGTGTTTAAAACTTTGCAAGAGACATTGGGAAGCCAGGTAGTGGGGTTTGGAGAGACAGGAATGTTTAGCAGGAACAACCTTTACCTTAACTATCGCCCCTGATTGGGAAATGTAACTCAGTAGTAGAGCATTTGCTTAGTGTGTTAAATGCCAGCACTGGCCAATCTGCCGAGTACACGGCAGCCTGCTCATGGTTACAAGGTAGGGTTCCTTTTCCTCTTCCCTCCTTTCCACTCTTTTCCACCCTTTACTAAGCTACACCAGGATAAATGAGGTTTCTCTAACTCTCTCCCTTCGCGGTTTCCTTTTCTGGGAGTGCCCTTCCTTTCTTGCCTACTTAGCAAGCTCCGTTCTCTTGGAAGTTCTGCTGCAGAGTCATCTACTCCTGAGGCTCCTGGACAGGCTGCTCTGCTCCACTCCACAAGGAACTGTCTCAGCTGGGTCAGAGGCTGCAAGGGTCACAGAAAAGCCCCAAGCTTCTTTTGTATTTTTTTTTTTTTTTGGTACTACTGGGGATCGAATTCATGACCTCACACTTGCCAAGCAGGTGCTTGTGCTGCTGAGCTAAACCCCTGGCCCTGGAGCTTCTTTTGGTCATTGCAAAAGAAAACCCTATGAATTTTTATTTTATGTAGACACAGTCCCTGATTTCAGATGGTTTGACTTCTAATTTCTATACTTTATGATGATGTGAACATGATAGGCTTTTGGCAGAACCTCTATTTTGAGTTTTGAATTTTTGGTCTTTCCCCAGGCTAGTGATTTCTACTAAGATTCTTTCCCACAATGCTGGGCAGGGGAAGTGAGCTGCAGTTTCCGGTCAGCCCAACAATCACCAGAATAAACAGCCAGCACCAGGCTGTGCAGCTCTGTCGGTGTATTACACTTCCAGCTTAACGATATTTTCAGAATAGATGTAACCCCACCCAACTTGACGAGCTTTTGTGTAGGGAAAGCAGACTCAAATGACCTACACGAAGTTTGAAGAGTAAGAGGTAGAGCCAGGATTTGAACCGTTATCTGACCTTGAAGCCTGTTCCCTACACTGTGCATCTTCGTGTCACTGGCTTTGGTGGATGAGCCCCTCAAGGAGAGCATGAGAGAGAAAGTGGGTCTTTCTTAGGGCCCCCTGCAGGGCTGTTTTGATTTTAGGCAACTTTGGTTTCCTGCCTACATAGGAGCGGAAAGTTAGTGGGAAAGCAAGTTTGGGAGACAGAGCTAGACCTGTTCTTCCTCCTCTTCCTCCTCAGTCCCCATGCTGAACCCAATGCTGGAAGCCAGGCTCTGAACCAATCGAATTTAAATTTGGGCACATCTACACTCCCCGAGTCACAGTGCCCTGTGAGGATTATGTGAATCAGCTGTCAGCCAGTGCTCCAGCTCTTACCCTAGTTACTCTCTTGGACCCAGGACAACGGATGTAAAATCATCCCCTATCACCTAAGTCTGTATTTGAAAGGCTATCCTCCAATGCGTGCGACATTTGAGGAAGTGGAACGGGCCCCTTAGCTCAGAGGAAATGTCACATCATAGCCCAAGAATGAAACCACTTCCTGCCTAAGAACACATCAGCTCTGAAGAATCCTTCCCCCTCTCCCTACCATGCCAACATATGCCCCTGGTATGACCTGGAGGACAGGATATTTTCTTCAGTATGCATATTGACATATTCCTTACTTAGCAACAGCAGGTGTCCTATGGCTAACCAAGAACAAAAGGGAAATATTCAAGAGCTATTCTCAGCTGGGGATTCAGTCAGTTGCATAAGCACCTTCCTGGTAAGCGCGAGGTCATGAGTTCAAGCCCCAGTACAAAAAAAAAAAAAGAGTTATTCTCCATGGTTACATAAGAAACGTTGATGAAAGAGAGAATTCATCAATCACACGCATGTTAAGAGAGGGCCACAACATTTGGGAATCATTCAACAATGAGCTTTAGACTAGAAAACAAATCAGAGATTCAGGAAAGATCTTTATCTGGGCCTGAATGGCAAAGTGGAAGTAAGTCATGCACAGGGTGAGAAAGACCTGTGGCCATGAAGGAAAAGAGATGCTGGCTGAACCCAGGCTGATCCCTAGATCTGGAAGACAGAACTCAGGGCCAAAGGGTCTTCAAGATCAACCATAGCAAGTCTTATGATGGTAACTAAAAAGTACAGGAAAGTCACATTTCAGACTAAAATTTCAATCAGTGGCTGTACACTCTGGCAACTTATGAGCATATTTTTGAAACAGATAGATAGGGAAGCTTTCGCAGGAATTTCAAATCAGCCAGCAAGGAGTCGCCAGTGCGGCCAATACCCAGCAGGAAGGAAGAAACACAGGATTCTATCCCAGAGTTCAGACCCCACTTCCAACAAGCTCATCTCCCAAACATTTCCCAGCATCGAAACCAGCCCCAGCACGTTGGGTCAGTGTGCAGCGTATCCCCAGGAACCTCAGTTTCCCCAGAGCTCCACACTGCAAGCTCCACTTGCCACACAGCCAGGGCATGAAACAGACAATCTCCAGAAATTATATTTACTTAGGGATAATTTGTCAGAAGAATCATTTGGGGTTTTTTGTTATTGTTTTGTTTTGTTTCCCTTTTTTGTTTGTTTGTTTGTTTGCTTCTTTTCTCCTTGAAATAAAATGGATTTGGAAAAAAAAAACCAGAAGAATCATTTGGCTTGGTTTAAATTTCTGTGGTTCTTTTCAGGAACTCATCCACAAACAAGTGTCCACATGAGGGTCTGGGCTAAGGAGTGCTGGAGGCCACTACAGTGGCTCAGCCAGCTTGCCTGGGGCCGCAGCCCCACTCCAAGGGGCCAAGTCCACAGGCTTCCTTTTCTCATCTGGCCTGGTCCTCCAAAGCCAGGCTCCAAGCCTCCACCTTCAGCCCCTTATCTAACGCCAAGGATAGATGGGAGGTAGGCATCAGAAGTAACTGGTACAGTGGCTCAGGACACACAGAGGACAGAGTCCCTGCCACTGTAAGATGAAGAGATCTCTTCTTTCTTCTCAAAAAGCTTGGTCTGATCTGAATGTCTTTTTTCCAAGTAGGTTATTTGGATCTGACCTCAGAGATGGTTGAGCTGGATGCTGTGAAGGAAGAAAAGATATAATGTGTATTTGTAAGAAGTAGAGTAAGGCAGAAGATGTGGCTCAGGGTAAAGCACATGCAAGGCTCTGAATTCAATCTCCAGCAAAAAGAAAGAAAGAAAGAAAGAAAGAAAGAAAGAAAGAAAGAAAGAAAGAAAGAAAGAAAGAAAGAAAGAAAGAAAGAGAAAGAAAGAAAGAACCACATCAGCTACCACTCTTCGTGTGCCTGACCCAATACTGAATTTCACACACATCCCTCTGGGGAGATAGGTACTGTTTTTCCCATTTTAAAATTAAGGAAGTGGAGGCGCAGAGAGGCTAAATTATCTACCTCTAAATTAATATCTAGCCATTAGGTCACAATGTCAGAATTTGGACCAACCAGAGCCTGTGATCGTAAACACTGTGTGCACAGATTTTAGAAAGGGGACTCAACCTCGTGCCACCCCTTGGTATCCACAGAAGACTGGCTCCAGGAGCCCTGTACATATCAACACCCGTGGATACTCAAGTCCCTTAGATAGAGCAGGTGCAAGTAACCTGCACACATCCTCCTGTATACTCAAAATCACCTCCGGAGTACAGATAATACCTCACACAACGGGAATGCTATGCAAATAGGTGCTATCCATATTGTCTAGGGAATATGACAAGGGGACAGAAGTCTGTATGTTCTCTATAGATGTGATATTTCTCCAAATATTTTCAGTCTGTGGTTGGTTAAATCCATAGACCCAGAAAACCTGGATATGAAGCCCAATTATGCACTGAAGTAAATTTGATAAAGTCAACAACAGTTACAGCAAAAATCAAAGGTTCTTTACCCTCGCCCCTCCATCCATCAGCGATCACCTCTGTAACTGAGGTCTCAAACAAGTGGCCTACAGTCCAGGATTTACGCTTATTTAAACCAGCACATAGTGGGCTTTTTTTTTTTAAAAGACCTCGATCAGCTCTAATGGTCTGAGTTTGTGGCGTCGGCGTCTCAGGGTGGCTCTGTTTCAAAGGGACAGAGGTGCTGTTACATCATGAGCACCTGGCATGGCGTGAGGGAAGCGAGCCGTGGAGGGCACTGTCACTCCTCCATTATCTCCAACCCAAGACTTCCTGCTGACACACTCAGCAGTAGCTACCATCTCTGTAAGGACCAGAATGAGGCTGGAGTTTACTGGAGCAATAATGGGGAAAGAATGTAGGGGAAAAGACTCCATTTAACAAGCACTTCAGAGCAGGACTGATGTTTCTCTTGGTGGAATGAGGCCAGATCTCTGCTCTCACACTCTCTTGGCAGACCTTTTCCTGCTACAATCAGCTGGAAGTCATGTGTCCACCACTCACAGCCCATCAGTTCATAAGCACAGGGGCCAGCCTTCCTGGACCTAGAAAAATACTGCTCCTTCATGGGCTGGGAGCCTATAACTAGTCTACAAAGAGCATTGAGCTAATGTAAACCAACTTCTTTTGTCCCTACCCCTACTCACTGTGTTCCCAGATTCCTTTTCTTGGTGCTGAACTTCCCTGGCAAACCACAGAAGTGTGAGCTAAGAGAAAGTCAGAGTCAGACTCCATGCTATTCTGCCTGCATGGCAGTTAGAATATGTGAAAGTATTAATAAGGCACAGTTATAGTTTTATAAGGCACTGTTAGATGTTCCCCCAAAGCCTCATTGGGTCATAAAGTTTTGTTTTGTTTTGTTTTGTTTTGTTTTGTTTTGTTTTGTTTTGTTTTGGAGGTGGCTGAATCTAGAGAGTGTGATTGACTCAGCGCAATGCTGGGATTAAGAGTGTAGGGATTAAGGGTGGGTGATTGCCACATCAATCCACTGATTGGATTGGGATCTCGCTAATCCCAGTAGACTGGATACAACATAAGGGACAGAGAAAGGCTTGTCTCATGCTCTCTTGTTGTTTTTGTTACCTTCTGCCACCATGAACTGCTGCCCCCTGCCGTGTGTCACCCTGCCTTGGAACCAGCTGACTATGGATTGAAACCTCTGCAAACTGTGAGCTAAACAAACAGTTCCCTCTTTAACTTTGGGTGCCAGGTATTTTGTCTCAGCAACAAGAAAAGTAACTAAGACAGGCATAGAATTAAAAAGCTTGTGAGTGGAAAGGAAACTTAGTTTGGCTTTTTAATAGAACAAAAAAACAGCCCTTTGCAGTGCAAGATCTCACATTCTCTTTACTAGACTTTGGGCTAATAAGGCAAAGAGTTCTACCTGCTCCCAGTGAAGCCCACTCTTCATCTTCTTTCTCTTTAGTGATGATTTTAATCCTCAAGCCTGGTTGTGAAGACAAGTTTAGTGATGTACTTCCAGCAAAGCTTAGCTTCTCCAACTTTCCTCCCAGGGAGGTAAACCTTAGCCCACAACAAAGAGCCTTGCTGGATGAGCTGGCCACACCCACCAAGCCTTCCCAGTTCCTTCTGGCCCAAGTGGGGCACAGCTGAGCCCTAGAGTCATCCTCACCATGATCATGTAGGTGCCTTCTGCTTTTCCACTTGTTTCTTCTTCTCCTAACACCGTCCATGTAGCTACTGAGGAGTAAACATGTTTCTAGACAGGAAAAAATGGTACAAAGGTCCTAAAAATTAGGCCAATCTCATATACCAAGAACAAGTCCTCCTACTCCTATTCATAAGCATCAGCCACCCAAACCAGGAGGTTCAGAGGATTACTAAGTGCTAGAGAATTAGCATCAAAAATGATAATTCAGTCTTCAGTTTTCCTCAAATCAATGTAGCAGCAAAGATCACCAGCATAAGAATCAAAAGCTGGCCATTTTTGTCTCCTTGGGTATTGGGTCAGCATCAGGGAACCTTTATCCTGCTAAATTATTTGTACTCTGTGGACATTTCCTTCTAATTAGAATCATGATCCAGTGGATTTGTACAGCAGGGACGACCCTCACTGAACCTCACATCTGTGAGGTCGGTGACACTTGGTGATCATAGCCCTGTCACTCTTTAGGAAAGCATTATCCAGCACAAACCCTGGGGCTTCTAAAGGAACCTGTGTGATGTTGGGGGTGGGAATCTTACTCTTGGAACAAAAGCAGTTCAAGATAGAAAGCCAGCTATTCAGAAAAGAGTTTTTAAAAGTTAAAAAAGGAAAGGAAGAGACAGAGAGGAAGGGCAGTTACTACATTTTTCAGTCCTTATTTAATTACAAACAAACATGGAGGAAGTCCTTCTCTGTCAGCTCTTTTGAAAAGTACTGGATAATTCATTTTGACCATTAACTCCTCAACTGCCCAATGCATCGTAATTCTCCCTTGCATTTACTGGGTACCCCATGGATTATGAAGCACTTGCCTATCATCATTTCATTTGAACTTTGTAACAGTATTGAGAGGCAAGCAAGGGAGCCAGGCATGGTGGCTCACGCCTGTCATCCCAGCACTTGGGAGGCTGAGTCAGAGGATCGTTGCAAGTTTATAGCCTGGGCTATAAAGTGAGCTCAAGGCATAGCGAGACCCTGTCTCAAAAAGACCCCCCAAAAAAGAGAGCGAGGCAAGCAAGGCGGCTATCCTCCTCCTTATCCTCGTTTTGCTGATGAGGCTCAGGGAGGTGGCCGAGCTTTCTAAGTTCAAGTCTAGCACTCTTTCCTCCGCCCACTGCCAGGGTGTGGCCCGGGACTGGTCTGGCTCAGCCCTCTCCGCCTTACCACACTCATCAGAGGCCCTGATTGCAGAGCTAAAAGCTTCCTGAGCCCCTGCTGCAATCCAGGCACTGACCTGAGAGCTGAGACACCCAAAGAGGAAGCCCCGGAGCCCGGGCAGCAACAAAGGCCACGCCCAGTGTTCTCAGAGCAGGCAGCGGCAGCCAGCACTCCCTTACCTCCAGACTACCCTTCCTTGTGTCCTCCAGATTTTTCACAAAGGCTGTAGAATCTGCTGCACTGCAAGGCATGAAAGACACGTGACGTTAGCCAGCTGGCTGTGTTTATTTACATGTGTCTACTACATAGGAGCTGCTTAGCTTGGGGAAGGGTCCCCAGGGAGGAACTCCTTCACTTCTAAGGGACAGCAAGAAGCCACCAGGCTGAAACACAGCTTCGGCCTCTCTACTGTCACTCTAACAACTTTGTGTCCATGGTAAAAGGTATAATTTTAAGCAAATGAATACAGAGGGGACACTAGATTTGACTTTACCATCCTTTTGTTTCTGAGGATGAGGGGGATGAGTTGAACCAGCAGGGGGCAGCACATGCGCAGAGGTGGTTCCAAGCCCTCCCGGCCTCTCCCAGGCCAGAAGCGAACTCAGGACCCCAGTGCTCCACCCACTGAGCGCTGACCCTGCTGTGGGGCCCTTTGCCTCTGACCTCTTGACCATTTGCCTTTTGCATTTGCCCTGAATGTGTTTCCTTTCTTTATCTTTTGTTTTGTTTTGTTTTCGTTCTTTTGATTTTTGGTTTTTTGTTTTGGGTTTTTGTTTTTGTTTTTGTTTGGTCTTGGCCCCTAAAGCAGAGATAAGAAAAAGGAAGGAAGGAAGGGAAGAAAATCAGCTAGAAATAAACTTTTTTCCCCCTAGTACTAGAGAATGAACCCAAGACCTTCGTGCTGAGTTACCTCCCTAGAAGTTTTTATTCTTTTATGTGTAAATAGAGTCTGGCAAAGTTGCCTAAATTTGGCTCAAATTTATGATACTCCTGCCTCAGCCTTCCAAACTATAGGATTATAAGTTTGCACCACCATGCTCAGCAGAAAATATATTTTTATCTCAAAGTAGAAATGTCATATTTCCTGATTGTAAAGTTGTATATTCTCATTGTAAAATGAATCAAATAATACAGAAATGCAGACATTTGGAAGCTGAATTTACCAATAAGCCCTTCACCCCCACAGGATCTACCTTAACTTAAATATTATACCACTATTAGTGATTTTGAATTAACCTTCCAAACTTCTCTCAATGCAAGCTTAAGTAAACTCATACAAGACATGCTTAGCATATATGAAGCATTGCATTATTTTTTTTTATAAAAATGAGATCATACTATATATTCCACGTAACTACACCTTGAGTATCATCCCACGTCTTTCTAGAAAGGTTTGTAGGGTGTCTCATTGAATGAAATACCTATTATCCATTGTGTCCAGTCTTTCTGACAGATACTGCCAATGATTCCACTTTCTGATTATAGGTAAATATATTTATGTGCAAATCTCAGCATGGCAGTCTGATTATTTCTTTAAACTACTTAACATGGAATTTCTACCCATCACTGTGAAGGAAACAAAGGCCCAGAGTAGGGAAAGTTAGCTGTTGATGATGAAACCCACATTGTCTAGCGCTGTTTTCTGTGCTCTGAGCATGCCCAGTGCAAAGACCCTCAGAGAAGCCAACCAAGCTCAGGCCAAATCACAGAGACCTGGGGACTGGAACTGCCAACCTAGCAGGCGAAAGTGTTTTCTGAGGAATCTATGTTCCCACAGGGAAGGTTACCCAAAAGTCAGAGATGCAGGACGAGTAGGTAGTAGAGTATTTATCTAGCATGTGCAAGGCCCTGGGTTTGATTCCCAGTACCAAAAAAAAAAAAAAAACATTGTTTAGTTTCACTGGGCCCTTTTCCACTAAGATTTCAGCAAAAGAATTCACTTTCCCTACCAACATACTTTATGTTGACATGTTGAGCCTCTGGGCATTTCTTTTCTTTTCTTTTTTTCTTTTTTTTTTTTTTTTTTTTTTCAGAGATTGAAAATTCATGACCTTGTGCTTGCTAGGGAGGCACTTATGCCACTGAGCTAAATCACCACCACCACCCCTTTTTAGATAGAGTCTCACCATGTAGTTTAGGCTATACTTAAACTATGTACCCAGGTTGGCCTTGACTCATGGTGATCCTCTGATCCTCCTGCCTCAGCCTCCTTAGTGCTAGAATTACAGGCATGCACCACCATACCTGACACCCATCTGGGTATTTTTGAGATACTGTGAGAACTACTGATGAAATTAAGCCTTTAAAAATAGTTTTCAGTAAGAATTCATTTAGAAACATGTCCATTCAAAAAAAAAAAAAAGTCTCTCAGAACTAGAATGTAGGGCTGGGGATTTAGCACAGTGGCTTAGGTACCTGCCTGGCAAACACGAGGTTGTGAGTTCAATCTCTGGTACAAAAAAAAAAAAGAACTAGAATGTAGTCTTTTAAATAAAATCACTGGCAACTTTCAATATCTGAACTTTATACATCACATCATACAGTGTAGCTTATGTAGTTATTTATTTATTTATTTTTGGTTCTGGGGATTGAACCCATGACCTCACACTTGCCAGGCAGGAGCTTATGTCATTGAGCTAAATCCCCAGCCAGTGTAGCTAATTTAAAAATCAGTTCTCTGAATGGTACTGTTACCATTCTTGTATAAGATTTATGTTCTTAATTATGCTCCACTTAGACTTCCGTTTTTAAAATTTATAGAATACCAAAATGAATGAAAACCATGTAGGGATGTCCAATCTTTTCAGGGATATGATGAGCAAAGGGGCAGAGCTACCTATAGTGATAATCAAAAAGATTCTATTTTAATGCCCTCAGTTAGGGCCCCTCACTCTCTCCCACCTTGAGTTAGAGGCAGTCCTGTACCCCCATCTTCCCAGCCCCCTGGGCGGGAGGCAGCCTGTACCTCTTATTCCTGGATGTCTTCTTCAAAATCAGTATCAAACCAGTGAGCAGCAGGAGAGTGATGCAGACAATCCCCACGATGATCACCAGATGGGTTCCTCCCAATATCTCAGGTCTAGGGGTGGCTGGAAGGACCAGTGTTTGGACAAGAGGAAAAGCAGTGAGTCTCAGGACTCCAGAAAAGAGCTGAGAGCCCCCCGTGTTCCATGCCATGAAGCAGCAGCCAGGTCAGGAAGCATAGGGAGAAGCCAGGCTCCGCCACATGCTGGGACACAGGGGATGCTGTGCTCATCAGAGTGAGGACCAAAGTCTAACTCCATGCTGATCCCCAAACTGTAGATGAAAATGGGTGGGAGACGAGGATAGTGCTTTAAGGTTCCCTTTTTTTTTTTTTTTTCTTTTGATAGAGGGTCTCTCTACGCAGTTCAGGCTGGCCTTGGACTCACTTTGTAGCCCAGGCTGGTCTTGATCTTGTGATGATCCTCCTACCTTAGCATCCCAAATGCTGGGGTTACAGGAGGGCCCCACCATGCCCAGCTTAAGAGAGCTCCCTTTTGCATCAACAATTTTACTTTAAATTTTGGTTTACCAAATGACCTAAACATAACAGGTATTTTAAAGGCTGCTGATTTTTCTATGGGCAAACAATTGTTTTTAAAAGAGCACACGCTACAACACTCACAATGCCAGCAGAGCTTACAGTGTCACTTCTGCCTGCGTGACACACTTCACTCATCTACTCTAGTCACCCTAAATACGTATCTCAAACAGTCCCTCCGTGCAGACATCACTGTAACAGTGCAAGTCAACGAAGACAGATGACGCACTGCCTCTGAGGAGGGAGACAAACATGGAAACAGAAAACCACTGGCTGCTACGAGTGCTACAGCAGATGTCGATGTGGGGTGCAGAGGGGCACAGAGGAAAGGAAACCTCATTCTATGCAGGGCAAAAGACAAAAATCTGTCACCAAAACTCCTAAAGTTTAATCTGAGTCTGGAAACACGAGACAATATGGGGAAAAGCAGAGGGATGCCGGTAGGCCTGACGGGTGGAGGTGGGCGCTCACAGGAGCCAGGGAGAGCTCGGTAGGTGATGCCAAGGTGAGGAGGGAGTTCGGCTGGAGAGATAATGTGACCCAAGGCAGCAAGGAATCTGATCATGTTCCCAAGATCAACCTCCAAAGGATCGTCTCCAAAGGTTACCTTTTCTCTGTAAGCAGTGGAGAAACAGCTGCAAGACTAAAGCGGCAGAACAGAAAGCAGTTGTGATTTGTGAAGATAAGAGAGGTCTAAGAATGGAAATGGAGGCTGGTGAGAGGCGCCCAGGCCGACAGAGGAAGACAGTCCTTAACTGAGGTGATGGTGAGGGACTAGAAGGAAAATGACCTCCAAAGACGGTAGCAAAAATGACCAGGTTTGTTGAATGGTAAAAACCAACAGAAAGTGAGAGCCTAAAGAGCTATGTTGGGAGATTTCTGAGGAGGAGGACCGTCAGACACTAGAGCACAGGGTGCCAGATAAAAGCAGGGCGGAAGGGAGGCCCCCCAAGATGGTGGCTGGAGATAAGAATGGGGATCCGTTGGGGGGGGAGGCTCAGAAGGGAGTGAACCCCCCACAGTGGGTTTTTCCTGTGAAGCAGGGGTCAAGACTCCTCAGAGAGAAGCACACAGGCTACAGTTCTCTAAGAAATCCATCAGTCCCACTTCCCTCTCAGCTGGGGTCCTTCATTAGTAAAAAGTGTCCACACAGACCAAACTCTCAGGCCTGAGGTAGTAAGGTGGGTCCCCCCACACACACACACTATTCCTCCACATCCCCCAGCTAACCACAGCCAACTGCTGAGGGCCTGAAGAGAGACAAAGTCCACAGGCCACATCCTGACTGCTAACTGCACTATGGTTTAATTTTAACCCCTCACTGTCAAGCACGCTCCATGAACACAATTGAATCTTTATTCTCCTACATGCCACTGACTTGGTGTTCATTGTTTGCCGGAATACAGAACTTGAAATCAGAAAACTCCTCCATTTTTGATTCTGGTATCATTCTGTTTTCTCTCTGTCCCTCACCTGCTCAGGACCATTTTCCCTTCCGGGACGGGATTCACAATGACTCCCATGATGCCAAGTAAAAATGGCTTTGGACACAATGCCAACCACCTCTGAGCCCTTATATCACTACAGCAGCAGACCATGCTGGCCCTGCGTGGGGTCACAGAAGGCTGGCATTCACCAAACGGTAACTCCCCCTCCCTCACCCAGAAGCAGTGGCAGAAGCAGGGAGCAAGCAAGCTAGGCAGCTGAAGAGCCAGGCTAAAGGACACATCACTCTTAGGGTGCTGCAACCCCAACGCCAGCACCAGGGAGCGATGCCTCCTACCACTGAGCCACCCAAGAGCCCTTCTGGACCAGCTCCAGGGCCAGCCTGGCTACCCCCTGCAGACCCTCAGCCCTTCCCAACCAAGTGCTAGATACTTTGAGGGTCTTCCACGTGGAGCATAAAGGTTTTCCTGAACATTAGGCTCCCCAGGTAGATATTACAGATGTAGAGTCCTTCGTCAGACTCCTTCACTTTCTGGAGCATGATGGCACCATCATTGTGAGCAATCTTCCCCACCAGTTTCACGCGGTTCTGGAAGCGGCCCTGGAACTGGGGGTAGCCCACAGGGTTGTTCAGGGTGTAGTGTAAGACAGTCTCCTCCTAGAAGAGAAAGGCAAAAACATGAGATTTCTAGGACTGGTAGGGAGGAATTATGGGGAGGAGAGGAGGTGGGAAAGATCCCAAAATAGGGGCTGGGGATTTAGCTCAGCAGCATAAGTGCCCGCCTGGCAAGCGCGAGGTCATGAGTTCAGTCCCCAGTACCAAAAATAAATAAATAAACATACAATATGTACTAAGAATTTTTTTTTTTAAAAAAAGACAAATCCCAGGATTCACAAGACCCTGTTAGATGAAAACAGACAGTGAATCATGGATAACAAACTTACGTACATACATGTGTACATGTATGTGTGTCTGCAAACGATATCCCTAAAACCAAGAACAATTGTCCCAGCAGAAGATATGGATTTCTTTTTAAATTGAGAATAAAGGACTTTAGCCAGGTATGGTAGCATAGCTCCTTGAGGGGCTGAGGCAGGAGGATCTCCAGGCACCTTAGTGAGATACTGTCTCAAAATGAAATAAAAATTTTAAAAGGGCTGGGGATACAGCTCCATGGTAGAGCACATACCTACATTTCTCCAATATATCTTTGTAAAAAAGCTAAAGCACACTTTTGTTTTTACTGGCATTTCCAGGTGGATTTCAGGCAAGCACTTGAAACCTGTCCAAACTTGAACTCCTAATTGCTCCCCTAAACCAGTTCCCTCCAGTCTACGCCTTCTTCCAGAAGCTTAGGTTACCGCCACTCCTAATTCTCTTTCTTGAGCAACTCACTTCTAACTTCAGTAAATCCCCGTCACAGCTACCTTCAAACTACCCTGAAGCCACTTCTCCCCTCCCCTCCCCCACCCCACACTCCTGGCTCAAACCACCACCTCACCCTCCCCTGGATTCCCTAGGGGCTTTTGGCTTCTCTCCCTGCTTACTTGTCACTACCACCTATACTCAGCAAATGAGCCTTTCAAATGTAAGCTACATCATGGCACACTGCCCTGCTTACAACTTCTCAATGGCTTCTTGGACCCACAGAAATTCATGGTGCTGCAGGATGCGCCCTGGTCCCCTTTCTTGTCTTTACTTGCCCTCCCTCACCAGCCCCAGTCACAATGACTTGCTGCTTCTTAAGTCCTGGCCTCAGAGCCTTTGTACTTGCTGCTCCCTTATGACTGGAATGTTCTCCTCCTTCCTCAGACACCCAAGCAGTTCCCTCCTCTTACTTCCTTAGACCACTGCTCCAGGTGTCACTTTGGTAAGGCCTCTCTGACTACCTGCACAAAATTCTGCTCTGTGGTTCTCTATAATCTTACTGCTATCTGATATATTATACATTTATTTCTTCATTATTTTATGGTTTCTCCCCTCCATCTTGGTTTAAGTCCTCCATCAGGACAGGGGCTATGACTGTTGATCACACAGCACATGCTTTAAAAAGACTTGTTAAGTGAATAAATGCAGGAGTTTTTTATGAATATTTCAAAATATAGATACTTTTTAACACTTTTAAGAAAAAGTAATGCATATGTCGACACAAATGCAAATGGAGAGACCTAACCTCTGGTCTCTGCTGTGAATCATTTGATGAATGACATTTAAATGCATAACAAGAGCTGGACCTGCACATGTAATCCCAGCATCACAGGAGGCTGAGACAAGAAGATCACAAGTTCAAACTCTCCTGGGGAACTTGGTGACTTACCAAAACTCTGTGTCAAAATTTTTTTAAAACATTTTTTTAAAAGGGCTATGGGCATAGCTCAGTATAAAGGCTCTAGATTCAATCCCTAGTAACAAGCAAACAAACAAAAGGACAATCTCAGCACCCTTAGGCCCACATATAATTCTCCATGTTCTACCATGACACCATCTTTTCTGACCCACTCAAGCAGTATACAGAACTGAGTGCAAATGATTTCCTTTCTTTTTTTTCCTTCTTTTTTTTCAGAAGTATGACCTAGAATATATTTTACTTCATAAGAATGAAATCTTTTTGGAGGGAGGTGGGAGGACAAGGTCTCATTATGCAGTTCAGGTTGACCTTTAGCTCACTTTGTAGCCCAGGCTGGTCTCAAACTTGCAAAGATCCTCCTACTTCAGCCTCCTGAGCACTGGGATTACAGGTGCGCACCCCCATGCCTGGCTAAGAATGAAATCTTTTATGAACTTTGCACGTTAACGTTCATTAATAATAAATTACCTAGAGCATCCCTCACAACACTCCTTGCCCCATAAACACTCACCTCATCATGGCTGAGAGCTATTAGTCTAGTAGGCTAACTCACTGCCAACTGCTCTGCAGAGTTTCTGTGAAATATTCCACCCTGATCCATGAAATGGAACCATATTCTTATGCTACGCCATAGCTTTCCTTTTTCCCCAAAAATTGTCCCCTCCTATGCTCTCAGGGTCTCTACAAAGAGGAGAAGAAGGAAACTCAAATGCCACAGATTAGTCATGTACAAAAAGTTGTATAAGGGTGACTTTATACAACTTTTTGTATAAAGTGTCATGACAGTCCAAAAAGTTAAGCCCTTTTGCTCCCTCCGTTCTCTTCTCCACCCTTAGTCATGCACCCACTAGGAAGCCAGAGCCGCCACCAAGTGCCTGAGCCCGAAGGCCGCCTCTGCCAGGCTCTGAGGCCCAGGCTCTTGCAAAACCGTCTGCCTTTTGCTACCTGGCGACTGACTCTCCCTCTCCTGCCTCTGTGCTGCCACCAGCCAAGGGCTCCTACCACACAGTGAGGTGTCTTGCTCATCACCTTGGCTTGCTGTCCTGAAGAGAACATCCAGTCGACCTTGGTCACACGTTGCCCTTCTGTGCTCTGGAAGTGACATTCCAGCAGCACTGACTCACCCTCACGGACCGTGAGCTCTGGGGACAGAATTGGTAAACCAACTCAGACCAAAGTGAAATCTATAGAAGTGAAAGAATTTCTAGAAGCCATTATGATTCAAGAGCAAAAACTACTGATCCTGCCAAGCACGGCGCATAATTCCTAAACAGAAGATCCGGGCAATTCTGTGTGAATGAAGAACTTAGAGGCTCTTCACTTAAACCAGCACAAAAACCAAGAAAGACCTTCAGGGACCCACAAATGCCCCATATGAAGACTCTGCTGTCTTCATCCTGCAATAAACTCCTCTTTAATTATTCTCTTTTTCCCTCTTTCTAGAAGGTCTCCCATGACTCCAGGGCCCACACTGAGTCTGTATCACAGAAAATACGGGAAGTTTTGAAGCCCTGTCCTCTGCTCATCTCATCCACTTGACAGTCACATCTACATAAACAGGAAGTGGCAAAGTAACAAACTCTCATTCTTGTATGTAACCCACTGGTTCTCCTAACTGAAAACATGAATCATGGCTGACTTTCTTCAAATTATTTGATTCTTTTTACATGTTGTCTTCGCCTTGTGTAAGACCTACTTTTGGCTTCAGTGCAGGTCATAGGACTTCTTGCTAATTAGGCTCAGACAATAGACAGCTTTCTCCTTGACTTCTCTTACTGTTTTACTGCTGCCCCCCTCCCATGTGGCTCCCGTCCCCTACTTCTGGCTCTTCAACTCCTAGGTGCCCTCTGCTTGTTTGTATAAGCAGCTGCCCTCACAATATGTTTACTGCAAAAGTCATCCCAAAAGGTCCTGAAAGAAAAACAAGTATATTTTTTCATAACGTCCTATACAAAGCAGTCACAAAGTTAATTGGGAATGGAAAGATGGGAGGGTAGGTACACAGGAACACACAGCCCGGGTCTTCACTACACAGAGTTCCTTCAATGCAGAACATAAGCCAATCCGTCATCAAAACTATTTCCCTGAGAAAACATGAGCTTCCTGTCCAGCATTGGAAAAAAAACCCAATAATATTATGAACTCTAAAGCGGAGGGGGTTATTTTTAAAGCAATGAAAATTCACTTCAAAGAATATCAGTAGAGAGAGAATCTCCATCTGAGTCCATCAGGGCATAGAGAACTAAACTGTATTCTTATTTTATTTTTGGTTTTTTGGTACCAGGGATTGAACTCATGACCTTATGCTTGCCAGGCAGGTGCTTAAGCTGCTGAGCTAAATCCCAGCCCCTGAACTGTATTTTTAAATGCAATAATAATAACAGTATTCTGAGTCCTTTTAATGTTCTAAGTATATGCTAAATACCTCATATGTAGTTTGTTAATTACTCATTAATACATACATATGTATATGCTTATATGTGTGTATATTAATGTACAGTATACATAATTTTATAGTATATATATATATATATATATATATACACATATGTATATACTTAACTTGGTGGCAAGTGAACCCAGGATCTCACCCATGTTAGCTCTGTCCCTGACCTGCATGCTAGCCCTGGTCATTACAGCGCTTTGAGGTAACATTCTGTATTCCTGTTGTATTTTGTAGAAGAGTCCAAAGCCTCGTAGCCAGTGAAAGCAGAACTAGCACACAACCCTAGGCCTGGGGGAAACAAAGCCTGAGTTTTCCCATGAACCACGCTGTGTTGTTTCACACAAACAGAAGAATGAGCCAGCCATGGTAGCACATGCCCATAATTCTAGCAGTCGTGGAGACTGAGGCAGGAGGTTGGGAAATTTAAGCCCAGCCTGGGTAATTTTGGCACTTACTGAGTCCCTGGCTCAGAAAGAAAGAAAGAAAGAAAGAAAGAAAGAAAGAAAGAAAGAAAGAAAGAAAGAAAGAAAGAAAGAAAGAAAGAATAATAAAAATGATTGGGATGTAACCCAATGTGAAAGCCCTGTATTCAATCTCCAATAATGAATAAATAAATAAATAAATAAATAAATAATAAAGTAAATTGGAATATGGCCTATTTCAGAGTGTAAGAACAGGAAGTCAATAGTATTTCTCAATCGATACTGTTTAACATAATTATTTTAAAAATTGAATAGTAAAATCATAGAAAAATTGTAAACTGAAGGGCAAACTTCACCAAGAAAATTATGAAGATTAAAAAAATGAAGTCTCCACTTGGGGAGAAAAAACTTCCATAAAGCAATTAGACAGCTTTCCACTGAGTCACTAGACAAAACTGCTAGGGGCTGAATCTGCTCCTGTTCTGTCTAGAAGGGAAAAATAAATGCAAGTTCCCTAACAGGACCTGAGAAATACCTGAGTCCTCCTAGTGTTACTCTGGCCTATTTCCAAGGTTTCTTTAGCTCCTGACATTGTTTCCCATTGGTTCTCTCTATGTCTCTCCCATGCAAGAGGGTGCTCCCACCTGGGGAGAGGGGGCTCACTTTGCAGTCTATGGTTGGAAGATGAATTTTCAGCCATGGCATTAGGGAACAAAGATAGAAAAAGGAAGCCAGGCATGGCTCATGCCTGTAATCCCAGCCTTTTTTGGGAGGCTGAGGCAGGAGGATCATTGCAAGTTTGAGACCAGCCTGGGCTACAAAGTGAGCTCAAGGCCAGCCTGAACTGCAGAGTGAGACCCTGACTCAAAAAGACAAAAAAATAAATAAATAAATAAATAAATAAATAAACATATAAAGATAGAAAAAGGAAGCACAAAAAGAATCTCTGGGAAATGTAGGCATCTGACTTGCTTCCTCTCATGGGAACCACAATTTTGGACTTAAGAGAAAAAAGACAAAGAGAAGAAATCAGGGAAATGAGGAGAGGTGCTGGAGGCCTCCTGCTACAACTTCATTTCTAGAAATCAGATGCAAGTGAAGATCACTAACTAAAAAACTTCACTTATCATTAGTTACATCGATTACTTACTCTGTAACAGGCCCTATGCCCAGAGCTGATCAGAGACAAAGAACACAGACCCAAGCAAGTAGGAGGCACAGCTGAACAGGTGGGCTGAGTGCTGTGCCAGAGACTGGTGCTGCAGAGGGCTCCTCCATAGAGCTGAGTGCCTGAGGACCAACACTGGATCTGGGGAGCAGGGTCCCAGATTCCAGCCCCCTAACTAGACAGCCAGCTTCTCTGAGACCAGAGACTATAGAATGCGTCTAATTCTGTGACTTTCAAATACTTTTTATTTATGTATTTTTGTTTGAAAATATTTGCATCAAGATAGTAAACTTTTAGAGACACTGGATGTCATTAGTTTGGATATCATTAACTTACTGTAACAGACAGGTGTGGAAATCGTTTATAGGATGAAAGATTTCCAAACATTAGTGGAATAAGTAGCATCAGACAATGCCAAGTCTGCAGTGATGCATTTCATTCCAGCTGGAATTTCACCATCTCTAAATAAGAAATGATCTTTGTTAACTAAAATTACTCTTCATGTTCTAGGACAGTGAGGGTGAACCTTTTAGAGACCAAATGCCAAACTGCAACCCCAAACCCACTTATTTATCACAAAGTGCCAACTGAGTAACTAAGGTTTGAGTTTAGAAAAAAACAATGCATACATTAATATATATATATTTTTTGTACCAGGGATTGAACTCATGACCTTGTGCTTGAATATCTTTTATCTTAAAAGAAAAACACAATAGCATGCGTACCATAGGTTCACCACCACTGTTTTAGGGAAAGGATTTATTACCAACTTTGGTTTATTGGTTTATTCTCTCCACTCTGTTTCAGACACCAGTCAGATGGCTACCTCTGTTGTCTGCATTACTTGCCCTTAGGTTTTTCTGCAGCCAAATGCTCTACCCCTGAGCTATGTTCCCACCTCTGTGATTTTTCTGGAAGCATAAAACTTCCTTTTAGTTACAATTTCAGTACATTACTTTCAACTACTACTTGGTTAAAGGGGACGGAACCTTCCAATGGCTGTCACGACACGACTCAGGCTGCCCCAGCTCATACTCTCAGTTTCAGACTGTTTTAAAGCAGAAGAATCTTTTCTCTAAACAAAATCTGAAGTAGGAGCCTAATTAAAAAAAAAAATACACAGGCAAAAGCAAAGGACTCTGGTTGTAATGGCGGTTGAAGGTTGGGGTCCTCTCTGAGTAGGTCTTCTACAGACCCCTACTCTGTTCGAGCTTTTTAGGCTGCTCAAGATTCTTGGAGCCTAAGGTTTCTAAAAAGGGACAATTTTAAAGCCTCAGATGTATTGAAGCCAATTCCTCCACTCAGAGATAAGGAAATGAGATGCAAAGGAGTCAGAGAGACCTGTTTACTTCTTTTATAACCCCAAGACCACCTACCATAGGTACCTACAATACATGTGCCTGTACCAGTGTGAATACTGATGGGAAGCATCAGAGTATAGTAAAAAAAGAACATAGAATTTATCAGAAGTACCACAGCCCCAGTACTGGTGGGCCACTGGTAAACATGTAAGTCCCTTAGCCGCTCTAAGCCTCAGTTACCTTCCTTTGAAAAAATGGAAAAACGGTGTAACTTTCACGGGTTTGTTTTGTTTTTTTTTAGAGAACTATATCTGTAATGATAATTATAATAATTGTTATTTAATAAAACAATCATCGTTTATTGAAGACTCGCTCTGCGGTGAGTTCTTAGGCCAGAGGCTGATTTGCTCACAAACTCAGTCCCCTACCTCTTGCACACTGAACCCCTTGCCCCTCCGTTCCTCTCCTACCTTTAGAGTCTTCTGGCAGCACCCGCAGCTCCATTGCTTTTTTAAACACCCTGCTCTCGTTTTCAAGGTGGATTTCACAGGTGTAGGTGCCCTCGTCAGCCTCCTGCACATCTTGGAGCAGGAGAGAACCATCATTTTGGGAGAGGTCGCCAACCAGGCAGGAACGGTTCTGGAAGCGCCCAGTAGGCACTGTCAAGTTGGAGTAATAGAACAGCACGTATTCATCCTGAGGGCAGCACGATAGGAGAAAATTAAAAGAGGCGCCACCCCAAGAGTCTGGATTCAGAAAGCCCAGTTAAGTGGAGGCAGGCAGCATAGCTATCCCCAGCCCCATCATCAAAAATCAATAATAGGGCCAGGGATTTAGCTCAGCGGCCTAAGTGCCTGCCTGGCAAGGACAAGGTTGTGAGTTCAATCCCCAGCACCAAAAAAAAAAAAAATTAATAATAAGAATGTGCCAGGCAACTTTCTAGCTCACACAAAGTGCTGTGACTCATTTTCTGCAGACAAATGGAGAAATCGGGTGCATACTTTTCCATTTCTTATAACTTCAGGAAAAATGTTACACCCACTCTGAAGATCACTCTGGGGATTCGAAATCACAGTTTGTAGAAATCATATCTCAGTTTCACCCTGTTTCCTGCCAGGGCTGCCAGATTAGATGGCATTCAAATGCATGATCTAATCCCTCTGGAGTGTGGGGCTGTTGTTCCTGGAATGTTTGCCACCACTCCTTCTTGGTCCTGCCCTCCTCCAGCCAGCACATCACAACACAAAAGAAGGTCATAGACAGGAAATGGTGACAGTCTGGGAGGGTGAGCTTATACCATAGCCATACCCCTCATCTAACAATAAATAGCAATAAAATTTGGACTGACATTAGCATTATAGAGATAACAATAACTATACTCAGAGCTTCAGAAACAACATTTTATTTATACATGTTGGGATTTTATCACTGGTAGTGAATTGCTTGGGACATATTTCATAAATTAATTTCACAAGTGAGTCTTTGGTAATACTTATTACTTCAATTGCTTACTCCAAAGGGCTCCATGAAAGACCCTCACCCAGCCATGCGGCACCTGTGAATCTCAACATTTCAAGTAGGTGAAAAGGAGAAAAGGGTGATTCCCAGAATGGTAGAGCATTGACCGAATCTGCTACCCTTCCCCCAGCACACAAGATAACGGTGTCACTGTTCTTCTGCCTGGCTCATTACTCTTCCGTCTAGACCACAAATTATCACCCCACTCACCCACCTTCTCTGTTCTGCAAAGGGCAGGAGACAAGAGGAAGGAAATGAAAACAACTTCATGTTCGTGCCTCTTATTGGCCCCTTAACAACCTGAAGTTTAAGTATCACCAGTACAATAATTAGCTTTCTCTTCACTGATCAGGAAGTTGGAACTCAGCAAGGTTGGGTGATCTCTGCTGACTGCACAGCCAAGTGGCTATTCCAGGAGGAGGAGGAGGTCCTGGTATGATGCCCTCTAAAACCCAGCCTCTTGCAAAACCATCTCATGGTACCTGAGGACAGATTCACCCTCTCCCCATCCAACTCTGACACCATCAACCAGGGCTTCTACTACGCAGTGAAATGTCCTTCTTGTTACCTTGCCATGCTGTCCTGGTGAGTGCATCCAGTCTACCTTGGTCACACTTTTTCCTCCAGTGTTCTGGATAACACATCCTATCAGAGCTGAATCACCCACATGGACGGTTAGCTCAGGGGACAAACTCTTAAGGCCCAAGGAATAATCTAAAGAAATTAAAAGCAAGAAGGTACATCATTTAGACAAATACCCTCAGCTATACAAAAATCACTGAGTACTGGATACGTCCCCACGATGATACGACATGCACCAAGTCCTCAGAGGCCCTTCACTGGAACCACCAAGACATCAACAAGGGCAGGAGAAAAATCCTCTGGTTATCTGCACGGCTCAAGTTTGAAGCATTAGGCAATCTTAATACTCTAAAAAGTGCTATTTCTACTGGCATCATTCTCTTCTCTTAAAGAATCGCTTTCCCTTTCCTAAATCCTTCCAACTTTTCTAAAGAAAGAAGGGAAATTCTGAAGTCTTCTGTTCTGATTATCAACTTAGACACCCATATCCACTTACCATAAGCATGAAATGGAATGTTTCCCGTCCTTAAATTTCCCCCTGAATGGCCAACTCATCAGTACTTTTAGTTTTCTTCCTCTTTTCCTTTTCTTTAGTTCCTTCACAAAAGCTTATGTCTGCATTTGCTGGCTCGTTCTGGCTGTAGCGCAGGTGCTTGTAAATAGGCCGAAGCAGAGCAAAGACTTCCCCTTTCGGCTTTGTGTTTGCTCCCCCCAACTTACCCCACCCCCAACTATGCCATGGACAATCCTCCCCCATTATCTGAATGTTGCTCAAGGAATTTCAAGAGATCACTAACACCCCAAACCATCATCGAGATATTTCTGTTTTCATAAGATGGGCTCCATGCAGAGAAAACAAAACCAAGAGAGACAAATTTAGATACTGCCCAGTTCATATCAAAGAAGAGCCAAGAGAACACATATGGGAATGATCAGAAATCGTGCCAGTTTTTCATCCAAGCTGTTTCCCTGAGCGAAGGGAGCTAACTTCCTGCCCAACAGCAGGTTCACACAGTAGGGAGGAGGGAAAGAAAACATGAACTCCAAACCCTTTGGAGGGAGTTATTTTGAAAGAAATCAAAATTAGCTCCAACAACTATTTGGAATTTTCCTATGAGGAAAAGTTGAGCAGTTGTGTGTTTGGCTGAATGTACAACAAATGAATTTCGTTTAATACTAAGAACAATGGGACAGGCACAGTGGCGCAGGCCTGTAATTCCAGCACTCAGGAGGCTGAGGCAGGAGGGTCACAGAGAGTTTGAGGCCAGCCTCAGCTACGTAGTGAGTTTAAGGTCAGCCTGAACTACATGGAAAGACCTGTCTCAAAAAAACCAAATCCCCCTCCAAAAAAAAAAATGCTTGTAGAATTAAATGAAGAGCTGTTAGGGAGCAAAGACAGCAATCAAAGCAAAGAGAAACTGAGGCTCTGAAGGGTAATCTTGGCGGAGAAGTGGCTAAAGAAACTGAGATTCTACAGAGACAGAAAACTTCTCCCAAAAGACACGCAGAACTCCATAGATGTTAGACTGGAAACTGTCTAGATGGATGGGCCAAGTTCTTCAGGCTGCTTCACAGATCTTTATGGGAATTTCTTTTTTTGTCTTTTTGAGACAAAAGCCTCACTATGTAGTTCAGGTTGGCCTTGAGCTCACTTTGTGGCCCAGGCTGTTCTCGAACTTGCAAGGACCCTCCTGCCTCAGCCTCCAAAGTTTTGGGATTGCAGGTGTGGGCCACCACACCTGGCTTCAATGGGAATATTTATATTCCCTCTGAGATAACTGTAGCCCTGCTTCTGTGGGAAACATTTGTGTGTGTGTGTGTGTGTGTGTGT